>VDFB02373365.1:189345306-189557313 GCA_007258455.2 Sequoia sempervirens | reverse complement strand
TAATTATTTGTGAATAAAATAAATATAATATAAATTAAAGTAAATTATATCAATATAATATATACAACTATAATATATAATAATAAAATAGCATAAAATTTAATTTCTTAAAATAATTAATAATAACAAGAGCTGCAGGGCAGCGAAGTTCCTGCCAAAAAGTTATAGAATAGTTATGTTTTAATTTGTTGTGTTTGATAAGTTTTAGCAACAATGTTGATAAAACAAATAAATAATAGGTACATGAAAAAAAAGTTTTCATCTAATGATAAATAGTTGACATTTATAAGTGTATTATGGGATTAATACATACATAGAATGCCTAACTAGTTGCAATTCTGGTTCGAATGAAAGAGAAGCTAATGTAATGGGCTCTAGCATGAGTAGCACTAATACATTTCTTCAAAAACTAGAGGTTTAGAGAAATCCCAAATCGCTAAAGGAAGATGAAAAAAATCAAAACACAGTAAATCATTCATAACCTAATTTGAACACCATTCATGATTCAAGCAACATCAAGTATTCAAAGCAAGTGGAATTATGCATTTTGTTCTCTTTTTTGTGTCTTACATGTTGTATGAGGCTAGATCATAGGGGTGACATCAAAATAGTAAAAAATAATTTTCATAAAAGCCCAAGAGGCATATTTAAAATCTATATCAAAGAAACTTTAATGTTCTATATAAATTCAAAGCAAAATCACTCTAATAGTTTTTAGATATCCCACTTATTTCCTATCCTTGTTCTTTGATATGCTATGAGTTATTCTATGATTATCTCTTGAGTTAGGATGTCATCTCTTCCCTCTCTTCTACTTTCCATGAATTGAGAGTGTCCATATACTTAATCACATTTTCCTTCACATGGAAAAAAAAATTGATATATTGTTTTAGCAACAATGATGATAATATAATTACTTTATAATAAGATTTTTGAATAATGGTTGCCTTATTATTTGAATCAATTAGTGAGGAATACCAAATATAACTCTAATAATAATCATGCAATGTCTTTGTACACAGTCATATACTCCATGAAAAAGAATGAAGTAAGGAAGCCCATTGAATGAAGGCGCAAAGGAAACTAAAACAATAAAGGTAATCAATAATGAATGATCTATTAGCAACCCATTATGATCTTTTGTTCTGCATTCTAGCTATAGTAAATCAATGGACCCACTGATCAAAATTCTCAAAAATCAACCCAATTGATAATTTATAATTGAGACAATTGCTTGAGGAGCAACTTGAATGTACACAACATCCATACCTTGACCAGGAGCAAGAGACTTCAACCATTCAAGAAATGAGTACATGTTGGTATCTTGTTTGGAAAGACCCCATATAGGACCATAAAACCTTTCAATGTAGAGGCTGAGTGTTGTAATTGTTTGATATTGAGATTTATTGGTTATCTCGAGGGAGTATCTATAATAAGTTCTTCCATTTTCACTCCAAGAATGTGTCATCTTTTGGTACATGGCCACCAAACTGTTAACTGAAGATCATAAAAAAATAAACAAAAAGTTAATAGATTTTTAGTTGATGATATCAGATTTCTAGAATCTATATTGTTGATCATTGTTTTTTTTTTAGATTGTGTGCATTTTTGTCTAGAACATTGATGGTCACTCCCAAACCAGGAACTTGAAAGAGGCAGTGTCATTTTTGGTAGGAACCCAGTTACCAACCATCACATCATGAGCAGAAGGCTATTTTGGCTTGGTAGGGGTCATCCACTACCATATTGCAGCTTGAAATGCAATTGTGGCATTATGTGCCAAATATTTTGGGTGATTAAGCAAATCAAATTTAATTCCTTAACCAACCCATCCATAGTTATAGTTCCTACCATTAAATAGGTAGAGCACCATGTTCATGGTAACTGGCTCCAAGAGAACATGGGTAAAGGTAGTTCTTGTCACTGTAGAATTGATCCGAGCTCATTTCTTCTTTATAGCATAAACCCCAAGCCAATGGGCCACTAGTAGCAACACCATAGCCACCTATATGTCAAGTCAAATAAATCTCTTTTATGTTCAAATTTATCTTGGTAAATTGGTGAAAAACTAACTATAGTCATTTATTCAAGCAATTGGCAAAGGTTGTATAAACTTACAAATTTGACAAAGGAAATACTAGCATCTTTTCTGCTTAGAATAATCAACTAAACATTCTACCAATTCAAAACATGGTTGAAAATTCACTAACACTATAAGTACTATAAAAATTATCCATCACAAAAGGAGCATTTTTAGGTCTCCAGCTTACTAGTAATGTCTAGAAAGGTGCATTACACTAGAAGCAAAGCATGCCTCAACTTTACAAAGATTTTGTTGTTATTGTGTGTTGAAATCTGCCTAGTCACTATAGGCTTTAGTCCTGTGCAGTGATCACCTGTTGTGCTTTCCCAAAGCCTAGCCTACAAATAATTTTCACCTCATGGTAGATATCTAAAACTATTGTATAGTAAACAAATGAAATTTCTGGAACATTTAACTAGCAAACATAGTGTCAATGCAAAACCAACCACAAAGAAGGCAACATAACTTTGAACTAAAAATGAGGCATGTTATTCGCTTGCACCCACAGTGAAATAGACTGGATTACAAACCCAGACCCGAAACTGATCCATTTTGTGACTAAATTGGAATACAGTAATTTTTAGATTGGATTCTAGATTCTTTGTAGTGGTTGTTGTTCTTAGTTTAGAACAAGGCACTTATTTGCTTTAGTTTTTTTTTGTTTTAGCCTTTTAGGTTTATTTTTTAGCCTAGGCACCTAAGATGTGGATTTTTCATAGTAAACCCTATAGTTATTTTGTTATCTCACAGAGACCTTGTCACGCCCCGCCGTGCGAACCCCAAAGGAACTAATAACAACAGAACAATTTTTTTTTTTTAAAAAAAATATAATAACATACTTAAGTATTATAGCATAACAATGTATTATGAGGCACAACTAGTTCCAATGGGGTACACAGAGTGACATGACTACACTAACCCATAACAACGATAACAAGATAACAATAATTAATCTATTATGTAAATCTATTCATTCCCATTTCATCATTTAAAATATCTATCAACTATATCCATATTAATAACATATGCACATATGACAATACATGGAATTATAAAGATGTAAAGTGTTACATATTTCGATAGATACAACTCAACATAACCAACTATAACACAAGATCCTGAATAAATACATGGCCTGAATAAATATTACATCCCAATGATAGAAGAATACAATTGACTAAAAATACAACTCAATAACCACATATACAATTTACAACAAGGTCATCCCAACACACGTGGGAGACAATACATCAATGAATACATTACATTTGAAGCATATACATCTATCTGGTACATAAGGACACTGGATCATCAACATCTGCCAAAACCTGCAAGTAAAAGATACATCTGCAACAGAAGAGGGAACCCAATGGGGTGCGAAGCACATTCCACCCAACCACCCCCGTGCTGAGAGTAGACAAGGAAGGGTCCCCGACCAAGCACGCCTAACAAAACAAAGACTTACTCCAGATAGACAACTTAACATCAAAGACCACTAAATACTCAACAACGACAAATCCAACAGGCACAACAACAAACCACTAATGAACATAACAACCAGTCATAATCACAGCATCAATGAAACTCAATACACAATATCGAAACTCAAGACATAATATCAAATGCTACTTCCAATAATAACCAAAACAAACCAATAAATCACTTCCAGAGGACTTCAGAAAATCAACACAAAGAATGTTAGACGAGAGTGTCATCGCATGGTTTCACATGGATTATCCTGACAACCTATCACAAGGTGCCGCCTCCATCTCTACATGGATTCTCCAGACAACCAAGTTAAGGTGCCGCTTCCATCTATGGTTCTCCTGACAGCCTATCTCAAGGCGCCGCTCCATAGGGTTACTCATGCGGAGTCATTAGCCTTTCGGGAAGACAAGGCAATGACCTTGCCAACCACGGCCTTCTCAGTCCCCTTTAGTCTGTGATAGCACTAACAGGCGGACGAGGCTTCACAATTATCTTGTTAATGTTTAATCCCACCCATAGTTTATTACTTAGGTTATCACTGATTAAATCTACCTCTAGATGGGTTACCCTGACAGCCCCTTTGTGCGCTGGCCCCCACTAGAGCCACTCTCTCTAGACACTCAAGCACAAAAATATCCAACTGAATAGGATTGTATCAACAAGGATAACTGAACCAACAATGGACCAACCGCGAGGCATAACCCTCAAGCCCAAAATCATACATATAACGTTTACAAACGGTACAATCTTTGTGTTCTTTAATCTCACCACCAAAACCAAAATATAAGAACATCCATCAAATTACAGGATTGAATATAGATACCAGTATTCCCACCTCTGGAAGTCCTAAAAACAACCTAGGTTCCTAAAACCAGACAAGTTAACTCTAGGGTTTTTCCACATGACATAAACCCAAAAAGGAGAAAATCAAATTAAATAAAATGAATAATCTCAAAGTAACCGACACATCAACAACACCATAAAACAATTTTATAATGTATAACAAAATTCATCAAATAAATAGATCATCAACTCGAAAGTATTCGACTAAATTCAAAGCATAATTTATTTCTACTTCACACAATAACACTATAATGTTGCATCTTTTAATTTTGACCAATCAATTTAATAATAATCTCATAGCGTATACACGATTTCCTCAATTAAACTATATACTTATAAATTGTAAAAATAATCATATTAAAATAACATAATCACAATAGATAACATCTTTTATATAAAAATATATATATACATAAATAAATAACTATATTTTAAAAAACCATGTTATAAAAACGTATTATAAAATTTATTAAATATCATGAAAGAAATTATTACATATATTATTTAATCAAATAAAATTATATTATCATCCAGATTCAAAATCAAATTAAATAAAAATGTAGATATATATACCGTTTATTTCAAATCGCATCAATTAAAACATATAATAAAAGAAATTGCCCAAATATTACACAATAATTTTACAAACTCACATGAATAAATATACATATATTAAAATAATCATTTTATAAAGACATTAAATAAATATCATGTTTTTTTTAAAAAAAAAAATTATACAACAAAATGTATTAACTAAATGTGATTTTCTTTTAAAATTATAAATCAAATATATAAAAAAAATCTCTTTATAAATATATAAAATTAAAACATAAAATCAAATCCTTATATATATATCATAATTTAAAAACGCATAAAAGAATGAAATTAAATTACTAAAACAAAACGCATATTAAATAAAATGAATTTAAAAGAAACCTTTCTTTTACCAGTCCCCACGCGCACAGAGGGAGCCTATGTACTGTGGGCAGTGGGGGGTACGCAGCCCCCACTTGGCTGCTGTACGCAGTTAGTGGTGGCTGCGTACAGCCACCACTTGGGGGCCGTGGGCGGTACGGCCGCGGCAGGCCGTCCACCCCCCAATAACAAAATTTTTACTTTTTTTTTTTAATTTAATTTAATTTAATTTAATTTAATTTCATATTGATTTAAAATTCGTACTTCTGTCCAAACCCAGGGACGAAAATTAAATGAATAAATGGACGTGTTTTTTTTTTTTTTTTTTAAAATAATAATAATAATTCCGTTTTCTATATATAAAAATAAATAAATAAATAAATTTTGAAGCACGAATTTCTTACACAAATTTATCCACTACAATCATTTTGAAAATCTGAGCAATACATTTATATAAATAATTTTTATTTTTATATTAAACCCCAATTTCGTATAAAAGTACAGAGAAATATTAACAGAACATAATGTCAATTAAATACATATATTATTTAATATTTATATAAACAATTTAACACAATTACATAAAATTCCTAATTCTATCTATTCCAATGATTCAGACAAAATAATAATATGTGTGTATATTCAATCTTGTTTAAATATATATATATACAAGTGTGTATATTAATATATATATTTACTCAGAGATTCAAACAATCGTAAGACAACAGATTTTCAATAAAACTAATATAGTTCTGACAAATAAAACCAAGCTCAACTTAAATGACTTATTTTTTTTTTTTTTAAATAATAAATTTTACAACTAAATTATGTTGAAGAAATATTAAAATGATTTACTAATGTTTTCAACAGAAGAATCGAGGATTTCATACGAATGAGTTTCCAAATCATAAAATTTCATTCAAACAATTTTCGAAACATAACAACCAGATTTGTTTACAGATCTACAAAGAATTAATGATTTAAAGGGAGAAAACCTGGAGTCCTTCGTCTGAAGAAGAAAACCTTTCTGTAGCCTCCTCTCGATCTCCTCCTGCCACTCTCTTTTCTCGATCTTCTGCCTTCCACGTTCTTCTGAACAATCTTTTCTTTTCAAACTCACAATAATTTCACTCCAAAAAAACCTCAAAAACTCAAAACTATCTTTCTTATTTTTCTTTTCTAAATCCCCCAAAAACAACAGAGCAAAACTTGTGTAAGAATAAATTTTCCTCATAAAATAATAAATCACTAATTAAAATCAATAAATCTTTTTCCGCTTTCTTTTCCAAAAAGCCTCTTTCCTTATTGGTCCTTTTTCCAGCTTTTAAAAGCATAACTTATCTACAAATTTTAATTAAAAATAATTTATTTAATTCAGATATTATCTTCACATGGTTTTCTAATTTAATATTAATAAAAAGATAATATCTACTTATTCTCAACAATATTAATTTAATTTAATTTCTTGCACTATAATTAATTAAATACTTTTTAATTTACAATATATTTAAATTTAATATTTTTCTAACTCGCAATTACATCAAATAATAATGCAACATTAATTAATTATTTTATGAAATACAATTAATTAATAAAACACTAACCAAGAATTAAACAAATATTCAACAGTCAAACTACATAAAGACAAGGACAAAACTTCAGTCATAACACAACGACTCACAACAGACGACGGACTTGGGACGAGGACACTTCCAAACCTACTCCCTTTTTCAACATTTTTACCCATTGGGTTAATTTACTGCTCGCCCTGTCCTGCCGAAGTAGGTGGAATCGAGACTTATTCCTACAATCCTGCATCCAAATAAACGTCAAGTGCCACATGTATATATATATAATCAAACCTCCTATCGTGAGAAGGAATTGCAGTGTAGCAGGGCACTCGTGAACGAGTGATGCTACACTGTCCTCTCACCTGATCTATTCTAACAATTACAATATCAATGACAAACTAACATTTCTAACCAAATTGATCATGAGTTAACATGATACTTAACTACTGCATCATTACTAATTATTAAACCATTGCATTATAATATAATACTGAATTCAATAACATTACCATAGAATCATCACATAGACATATAAACATTAATGAAGAATCATTTAAATGAACAAATAATCCAAACAACACATAGAGTATCATAAGTCATACTAATAATGTCACAAGAAGCAAACAACTAAACTATGCATCCACACACACCAGATCGATGAATCAATCGTCATCACAACACAATATCACACTAACATATAAAAGTATCAAATAGTAGCAAATAGTATTAGAAATATGGGGGTATTACAGACCTAGAGCCTGCTACTCAAACAAATAGAGAGGGTATATTTGAGATTGGAGCTAGTGTAGTGCAATTCCTTTCAGTTTTAATGGAAGATAGATGTTGTACTGCCAGTCTGTTGAATGTGATTCTTTATCTTCTCATGGGAAACATTAGTTGCCATATTTGCATTTAACAAGTGCAAACTCAATACAACACAAATAAATACTCCTCTACTTGACCTTAAGACATCAATAATACTAAAATATTTGTATCCAAATGTTGATGTGAAAGAAAATGGTGATTAGGTAACTATAACAACTATTTCTACCAAAAAATAGCATGATCTAAAAAATATAAATAGCAATAAAAAATATAATCCCAACATAATGCAAAATCCCATGAAATGATGAGAGAAAATACATAAAGAATCTTTTTCTACCTATTGAGTTGTTCAAAATGGCTTATGACAATAAATGAGAACCTCTTTTTCATTCTTTTTTTTAATGAGAAAGCAAAATTAGTTTAAGAATTTGTAATGCCCCGCCACGCAACCCTAGAGGAAGTTGCAATTCACTACTTAAATGCACCAATTTTTTTAATTTTTTTTGGTTAAGTACAAATAACAAGTAAGATGAATACACATTGCCAACAACCTCTAAGGCCACGAGACAAGGATTACTTTAAAACCCAAACAACAACAACCATTAATATAAATTGAAACATTAAACACTTAAAGAATAAGATCACATACATTCCAACCAAGATAAATTACAAGGATATGAAATACCCAAAAGATTTCAATTAACAACATTTAGACCATATGATTACAACTCTCATTCCCCGAATGAGGTAAATCCAATAAGCATAATTACAAATTACAAATTCCACCTCGATAACAAATGAAGGGTAAAAGAATAAAGATCAACTGAAAAGAACGAAGCCAGAATAGCATCTAGATCCAACGAGCTCTCCAACATGAAAGTATTGTCCACGCGAGCAAGAGAAAAAAACTAACAGAGGAAGGTGCACGTTCCACCCAACCAAGTGAAACCAAAAGGCTCACCCCCCGTGCTAGGAGATAGTAACAAGGATTTCCTAGACAAGGCCCTCTACCACTAGACACATGCTAACACATAAACTGAACTGAGACAAGAACATAAACCACATCACTTAACATCATGGTTACAATGCTTCCAGAGTACAAAATCGAGTACAATCACTGTACAAAATAAACCAACGGTACAACACTATACCGACTGCTGTCATAGGAGGAGTGTCATCGCAAAGGCTGCATTGGTTATCCAATGGTGTTCTTCCTACGTCCCGACCCCCTTCTAGGGATATCTTGGTAACCTCTCACGAACTCGGTGCCATATGCACACCAGAGCGGAATCGGTTATCTTTCGAGAAGAAAAGATAATGATCTTGCCATTCCAGGCCTTCCCGACTCACCTCAAGTCTCGTACAAGCCCTTGAGCCAATGAGCGAGGCTAAATTATCTTATTAATGTTCAAAGCTACTCTCTCCCTAGTAAGTTATTTTAATTTTCACTTAATTAACTGACTCTCACACGAGTTATCCTGGAACCACTTTGGGCCCAGTGCTCGTTTGAAAGCCACTCCCCTATCGACAACACACAACTCAACCACATGCCAAGGGTAGACAATGCACTAACATTTATCACAAATAATTTCAAACACCTCAAAAGGTAACACATCACTACAGATGCCTAAAACTGAAACCAAAGAGTGCACTACCTAAGGCTAACACAAGGTTGACTAACATAATGATAACCCACATATCGAACTAATACACAACTTGACCTTTAATCACAAGGTCACACAACCCGTACGAAGTACCAAGTTCCACTGAAACATCACTCATGTACTATCCAAGATAAACAATAACCAAGCACATGGTACACAACCTCATCTCAAGGAAACACTACTGGAAGACTTACATGATCAATCAAGACCAATACGAAATTAACAACGCAATCAAAGAGTCCCTAGCCTCAGGGTACAAAACCCAGAGCATCCAAGGTACACTCACAATCAAACAATATTGCCCATACCGAGAATAAACAAAAACACCACTATAAAACATTCTAAGCGATTAAACAGGCTAATATTAGGATTTCTTAAATCCAAGCCACGTGATGACACATTGCATGAAGTCAATTTAAATAAACACCATTATTTGCACATAATTAAAGGTCAATCAATCACGTGAAGAAATTTAAAACTCAATATTTAAATTTGATTTGCCCTATCATACTCGATGATTAAGAAAAATCGATCTTATAAATAAATCCATTATTCAAATTCAATTTTTGCCTTTGTTTAAAAATAAAAGCACCAACTTAACATGATTATACTAAAACACAATCATCTATTAAATGAATATTTATTTTATTTTATTTCTTAAACTTTCATTTAAATTCCATAACATCATCTAAAATAAACCCCATTATTTAAAAAAAATATATATAATAATATTCAATCAACTCATTTCCTTTCATGACGTTGAAATATATATATATATATATATATATCAACCACTCAATTACTCTAAATTCACAATTAGATTTCCTAATCAAATCGTTTTAGTAAATAAAGTCATTTGACTATACTAATCATTCATTTCTCTAGTTTCACGATCATACACTATAAATGAAACCATTTGTTTAACAAAATAATTAGATTAAATAATAAGTCAATCAATTATGTCACACAAGAAATTAAGTAAATAGCTAACATTATTCGCACAAGCACAATTGTAGCTCAAGGTACGTTGACAACTTAAGGAGTATAAACTAATTATGTTTCGTTTCCCAATCACATATTTTAATAAAATCAACCTTTGAAGTAAAAGCACTTGATTATCTAAAATCTCCCTTTTTTTAAAAATATATCCTTTGACTATTCAAATTCAACGTTCTAAATAATTCATTGGAATATAGGATCCACTTTAGCTTCTATTTCGTAACAAAATCATCTTAAGATAACCTATATTTTAAATCTGTCTACTTAATTTCATTTGTCTCAATCATCCGTAATAATCAAAATTAAATTATAAATAAATCAAACTTTTGACAAATAATCTTTTCTCTTAACACGAGAACCCAAGTACATATATGCATCATCTACTTAATCCATTAATGATACTTATAAGTTCTAAACCATATACTTTCATGAACCTTATCTATTCTTTTCAATTTAAGAAATTAAACATCATTCAACAACCTATCGTTAGGATATTTTAAATCCAAGTAAAACAATGGTATAGCGCAAATAATCAATTAATAAATTAACAATAATTGTGCATAATCGAAGACCATCAAATTCCATTGGTATTTCATTTTCTCCATTTAATCATGACGACCAAAGCAATCTTTTAAATAATCATTTCATTCTAACACCCATTTCCACATCAATGTAATAAAATAACCATAATGAAAATTGCATATTTAAATATAAATATATATGTTAAATATATATATATATATTTATTATTTAAATGTATTTATATCTTTTTAATATATCCATTGAATCATTAAATTAATACTTCTAAAGCCAATCATTAACTAATTTCTAATTATTTACAATATATAATATATATATTATATATATATTTATATATATATAATATATTTATTATAGAAATTAAATAATTATAAAATTAACATTTAAAACCATACTATATATATATATTTTATTATAATATATAATATATATTATAAAATATATAATATATAACATATATTATAAAATACATAATATATATATATATACTTATTAAAAAAAAAAAAAATGAAACACAAAAAACAAAATCGAAGAAAAGGGGTTAGGGCTCGGCCGACGGCCGACCTCCACAGAGGAGGGGACACGGCCCTGGCCGCGCCCGACCTCCCCCGTGGGAGGCAACGCTTCCGGTGGCAGCGCTGTTGGTGGCATCGCCTCCCCCACACACTATGGGGGGCGCTGCCAACGGCAGCGACCTCCACAGGGTCGGCCGGGGGTAGCATGGCTACCGCTGCCCCCCTCCAAAGCAAATTTTTTTATATAAATTTTAATTCATTTCCAAAAAATGCGAAAACGGAAAACTCAAACCCTGGTTTCGGCGTTTTCTAAACCAGAATAAAAAAAAGAATAACATGTAAATATATATATATATAACAGTTATTAACAAACAGATAAAAGAGGGAAAAATCTTTCCACATAATGAAATTGAGAAAGAACTTCAAACACAATCTCATGAACACAAATTTTTTCAATTTCAAACAAATTTTTTTGCAAGATCTTCTTGTTTTCTTTTCTATTTCATTCTATTGCAAGAATCTATCTTTGTTCTCTCTTCTTCTATGTTTTCAAAAGGGGTTTCTAGATCTGTTTGCTAATTTCTCATTCAAATTGAAACTAATTTTAAAACTTCAATACAAAACCAGAATAGAACCTGAATAAAGAACTTGAAGAACAATTTGAGGAGGAATCCTTTGATGCTTTCATTCCTTGCCAATCTCCCCTCAAGATCTTCATCTCCAACCAAGATTCCATCCAAGAAAATCAAAAGCCCTCTTTTTTTGCAACCAAATTATCCATAAGCACCCCTCAAAGAAAACCCCAAAAAAGAAAATATATTCCCCCAAATTTCCAAATCCAAAACCAAATTCAAATTCAGATTCTAATTCAATTGCAAACTCAAATCCACTTCAAATTAATTTCAAATTCACATTCAAATTCCATTCAAATTAAATTGCAACTTCAATTTCAAATTCTAATTTAATTCCAATTCTAATTTCAATTTCAATTCCAAATTCTAATTTCTTCACAAAATATCTTTTTTTTTCAAACTAGTCAACTAATTCTAAAAATATCTTTTCTACCCCAAAGTCATTGCATTTGAAAACATTTGAATTTTTAATAACTTAAAACAACTTTCAAATTTCTAATTAGAATTCAATATATTTTAAAACCTTCTTTCCACACAAATTAATTTAAATCTTTTAACACTTTCAATTCAAGGAATAATTTAATAAATTCACACAATTAATTTAATTAACCAATAAAATAAATCTAATCCAATATTAGATTATTTTATTAATTAAATTAAATTAATTAATACAGTAATTAATAATCCTAGCATTTCAACCAAAAGTATTAAATCAGCAGTTAAGCAACATAAGCCATTTAACTTGAATTTAAATAAGAACATGGAGACAAGGCAACATAACAACCAACCCGACTACAACCCGATGACACACTGTGACTAGGGTGGTGGCTTGACATAGGAAAACCTAGCTACTATCTCCCAATCGATTTCCATCGGACAAGGGACATACTCAGACCTATGGAACCAGGTGGAGTCAATGTCCTGTACCTGCATCCTGCAACCACACGAATGTCGAACATGCATATAACATAATAATAAAACACACCGTGAAGACGAAATTGTGGAATCATAGGGCGCTCGCATGCGAGTGATGTGCTCCCATCCCCTTCACCAATATAGTATTACTAACTGACGAAGCTAACATCATTAACATAATCAAATCATAAAGCATCACTAATTCAAGTGTTAACAGGAACGAAGCATAACATAAGAAACATTGCCTAATCAACAGAGTACAAAATGGAGGGGTGTTATAGAATTATCTGTAATTTGACAAAGATATTGTCTATAATCAATAAGAATTAGTAAACAAAATTTTTCACTTGGTCAGAGGACTACCGGTGTGTGAAGTGCGCTTCCAAATTATGGCAAGATTTTTTATTTCTTGAAACCCTAAAGCATACGATAAATTACAACAACTAAACATGGTAAGTTAAACACAAGCCTCATTTTCACTAGATTGAATATATATATATATATATATTGACAATGTTATCTGAGCAAAAGGGAAACCCTTGAAAAAACAAACCTTGCAAATACTGTGTAGACATCTAAATTTAATCACTCTCATATGATTAAATTTACTCCCTTTTCGTCTATCATATTAAATATTAATTTATTAAATTAATATTACACCTTTTATCTCATATCTATAAAGTATTTAATTTAATCATTAAATGCTTTATCTTTCACCTTCTTCCTCTCTAAATTAAGTAAATGCACCAATTTATTTAATTTAGTCATTTTTCCCCTTTTGATTTAAAATCAATTTAAAATTCTTCATTTTCTCTCTCCTTGTCACATCCTCCATGATCTTGCCCTAATCTGAATTAATCTAATTAATTCATGATTATGATGTGCATCCTCTTAATCAAAGATTATGTCACATCCTCCTACATTTGCCACTTGCCTCCAATCTTCCATTAATTAGTCTAATCCAATATTTGCACAACCTTAACCAAGGTCATTAGCCATATTTAGCACCACTTTTTAGCCAACCTTTGCATTTACCTCCTTTTAGCATTGACCCTCTTTCCCATGTGAATTTTTAATTCACATTTATTTATCCTAGATCCTAAGGCTTCTAGAACCTTGGACTTGTCACATCTTCCACATGTGACCAAGTCCCACCTTTTTGGAGCTCACCTTTTATCCTTTAGATTCTCCTAAGAATGTGAATTTTTAATTCACATTTATATTTTCAACCACCTCTCCTTTTCCCATGTAGATTTTTGAGGAATTCCAAAATTCCTCAAATGTCCCTTTCACTCCCACTTGGGGACAAGGAATCCCTTTTTGAGGAAATCTTCTCACTCCCCAAGATGCTTGGAAGGTACTTGTCCTTCCTCCACCTCATGTACCTTTTGGCCACCTCACTTACACCTCATCTCCCCTTAGCCACTTCACCATCCACATGTCAAGATGTGAGGGCTTGTGAGTTCTCAACTCACCATAGCTCTTCATCTTGACCTTGTTGGATGAATCTCCACCGTTGAATTCTCTAGAGAATTCAAATTCTCCTATAAATACCCCCTCCTGAAGGGAATTTTCAAGACTTTGATTTTGAGCAACCTTATGTTGCCAATTTGCATTCTCAAGCATTTACTATCACTTAGCCATCCATTTTGATCATTTTGCATATTCAATCTTGCATCTAGTTACATCAAAAGCCATCCAAGGAGCACACAAATCCATCAAAATCAAGGGCCAACCAAGGAGTCTTCAACAAGAAGGAAGGTATAATCGGTTTACGTTTGTATTTCATCTATTTTCTTTTTTGTTTTATCACTCTTTAGGCTAATCATTGAAGTGTTCTTAGTATTTTTCCACTTGCATCTTTATTTATTTTTCATATTAGAGTAGGGTAAAATTCCAAGGTACACACTATGAAAGAAATACAACTGCTTATAGTTAGTTCCAATGGTAGAATTGGTATAGTGAAATTCTTTGAAATGCAGATTTGGGAAAATCGCTTACAACGGAGCTCTTCAACCTTAGGGAAAGAAATTGATTTGAAATAGATTTTAAAACTGTCCAAGGTGAAATGTAAATAGTGTTCATCTAAACCATACATAGCCTTTTTTTGAGGCTTTTCTTTTATAATTTCAGTTACCATTTGTTTTCATAGTGTGAACATTTAGTTGTATTATTATGTTTATGTTGTTTATCTATTTTAAATTTTGAGATACTGCACTAATAGCAAATTGCAAGATTCTTGGTGACACAATGTTATAAGGAATTTAGATTACTAGTTTGTAGTTGGCAATACCCTAGAGTATATGTCGACCAAAACTTAAAAGATGAAATAATCTTAGGAATTTTAAAAATAATCTAATGTAATATATTTAAAATTTTGAAAATAAATTTAACAATATTTTACATATTAAAATTTAAGAATATAATTAAATAATTAAATAAATAAATAAAAATAAAATTCATCTACTTCATTATTATAATTTTTATGTTTAAACTAAACATATGAATTATTCTAACCAATAATTTTTTTAATAATTTTAAATAATTAATATTTTTTTTTAGTATTTATATTTGTGTGTGTCTGTTACATTTTCTTTGCAAATGTTAGAAGATTTTTATCTAATTTTGCAAATTTTTATAATATTGACATGATCTAGTTGTGAATATTATATAATATTTATATTTTATACAACATAAAATTATTTATCTAATTTTTAATTTTTAATTTAAAAATTAAATCACATTAGTAGAATTGAAACATCCTTTACTCTAAAAAATATGATGCTAATTACTTTTTAAAATAATAAACTTACTTCAAGTATTTTTTACATGTAAAAAGTTACCAATTGTCTTATAACATATTTCTATATAAATAAATAGTTTTATAATGTCAAGATTGGTATTACAATTTAAAGAGGTTGATTTTATAATATTTATTAAAACAATTTGATATTTTACATATTAAAGTTTTAAAATATAATTAATAAATTTAAAAATAAACAAAAGTAATTTTTTTTTACTTCATTATTATAATTTTATGTTTAAATTAAACATATGAATTATTTGAATCAATAATTCTTTTAATATAAAAATAAATAAATATATTATAAATATAAATAAAAAATCAAGATAACATCATAAAATTAATTTAATAAATTATATGTTAATTTAATATAATATATAATCCAATATATATTAAACTATTAAAAAATAATATATCACATTATTAACAAGAGCTGCAGAGCAGCGAAGTTCCTGCCAGAAAGTTTTAGAATAGTTTTGTTTGTATTTGTTGAGTTTGTTGTCTTTTATGAACAATTGGTCAAGATTGTCACCTAATTTAGGAATTTGATCATTGATAGAGTCAACTTTGTACCCTTATAACAAAAGAATTTTGGTCACTTCAAAATTATAAGATGCTCTGGTTTTGCTTTTAGGCCATGAAGAAAGCACAATTTACATGTTGTCAGCATTATTTAAATATTTATGAGTTCAAATATTTCCTTAACCATTCAACATATATGATAAAAAATCCTCTTTAAAAAAGCAACGATCTTTAGAACTTTCATTGTACATAGAGTCATGTATAACCACCCTGCTTAAATGTTACAATTTTCTACACAAATGAAAATGAAAGCATATAGTCCTAAGTCCTCTTATAGATGCCTAATGTCTGCAAAACTCAATAAGTTTAGAAACTGATGAGCAAAAATATGAATGGACTCCCTCTATCAATATTTATTGTTGCACCTTTCTAATTAATGTTGATCACTATTTTCTGTCATGTATTAATCGAACCTCATTTAATATACTTGAATTACAAGCAAGAAACCACTAAAGGTTAGCATGGGAAACCAAGGCTTTCCAACTGATAAATGGATTGTTAGCATGGGAAACCAAGGCTTTCCAACTGATAAATGGATTGTTGTTCAAGCTGGGGCCCAACCAGGTATTAAAGTGTGTGGTGCGGTAAGAGATTGGGAATGTACTTCAAGAGGCACATGAGAATCTTATTGGAGGTCATTGGAACTTCAAGTTCATGTTGGAACATGCAATGTACTCTTAACAAGTCTATGGTGGCCTTGATGCCAAAGAATAGGTAACGAAATATTGAATTGGAAAACCATTAAAACAAGACTTTATGCCCCTTTGGTCATCCAAACCACAAGAAATATTTGAAATATTTGGCATATATTAGAGCCAAATCATGCAATGAGACTATAAATTAGTTTATCTAAGGGATAGATGAATGAGGGTAGAATCAGGCTCGCTCAATATTTTTAGATTCTTATTATTTAATTTTCTTATATCAACAAAAACCAAACTTAATCAAATATAACTTGATTGGCTTTCTCCTGTCCTGAACTACCTTTCCCAACTCAAAAATCTTGATGATGCAAACCATGTCTTCAAGCTCCAACAAAATTCATGCAAATTGGATTGAAATTGATATATTCCTTGTCTCTAGTATCTAGAGATGTTAGTTTCTAGCATGCCAAAAGCAAAAACAAAGGAAAGAAGACACCCCACCCCCTTCTTGCCAATATTCATAAAGAAGACACCCCACCCTCTTCCCGCCAATATTCATGCATACTGAATTACACTACATCTCAGTTTGATAGAAAAATTTCTCCTGAATCCCTAATTATAGCAATCACTCCTCACTTCCCAAAAAGTATTCCCTCCATAAAAACATATCCATTTGTTTACCACACCATCTATAGTTAGATTCACAAAAGTATAGACATGCTAAATTGGGAGGAAGCAGACAATTTTCAAACCTACTTCTAATATTCATTTATATTCATGCAAATTATTGGGAGGAAGCAAACAATTTTCAAACCTACTTCTAATCTTCCTTTCTATTCATGCAAATTTATACTATGAAGTCAGAGAGCAAAAAAACCACCAATCCTAACTCATTGGGCCTAGCCAATGTATGAAGAAAAAAATTAAGATTTTTAAAAATTTATTTAAAAGAAACATAGATTTTTTTTCCTACCATCTTTCTAATATCATACATGGGTGGAAAAGGATAAAAAGGGAAAAGGCATGATTCATCCATCCTACTAGTCAATTGATGATAAGCCACTATCTACTTTCAAGTGCAGTGAAATTAAAAAATTGATTTCTACTAGAAACTATCCATCTAAATGCTCCAACAAAAATAATGGGAAAACACAAAAAATGAAATGTAAAGAGAATTTAAGAAAAAAACTATTTTAATTATTAACCACCAAATTTAAACAATGAAAATAAAAGCCATGATTCTCATCCATTATTCCACCTTTGAAACAAAAAGAATGGAAATGACAACAAAAAATCAATTAAATTTTAAAGAACTCAATAGTAAAAAAAAGCTTCTATGCAAAAAAAAGGAATTGATGTCAAAATAAGTAAAAAAGGTTACAATGAAGTAACAATAAATTTGAGAGCAAAATGTAGTTGACATAACCAAAACCATTAAAAATAAATAACTGCCAAACCGTTGAGAATTTAACTAAATGGTTTGAATTAACTGGCCATATTTTCCATGGAGCCCGAGATTTGTGGATAATTTTTTGTATTCATGTTATGAGAAAAATTATTTGAAAAGTAGAAATTTTTATTTAAAATGATTGAGAACCATATTTAATTTATAGATAAAACCAAATATTTATTATTTTGTATGTTAGATAAAAGCCTTATCATGCTAAAAAAAATCTTTTGAAAATCACAAATTAAGAATTTAAATAGAAGTTTATATTAAAATTTCAAAAACGAAATTTAAAATAATAAATAGAAAAAATCATAAGTTTATAATTGTAATAGAAAATAAGGAAAAAAAATTGGTTGTTTTTTAAGAAATATTTGATAATAGACCAATAAACTTTAGAATGATACTTAAATTAAATGGATAAGGAAAAAGATTTAGTTAATTTTTCATTATTTAGACATAGATTTTATTTATCTAGATGCAAAAGTATATTAGTTAAAATTTTATTTTATAAAGGAATTTATTATTTATTGACAAAGTAAATAGATTTAGTAAATTTATTTTTTAAATAAAATAGATCAAACTAATTTAGCATTTAATTTAGTATTAGCAAAAATAATATAGTTTAATTATTAAAATAATCAAATTATTATAAAAGTAATTATATTAAAACTATTTAGAAATTAATTATTTTCATATTGTATTTTTTTAAAAGAAAATTAATTTAGTTCAATTTATCAAATTTCAAAAGATATTAGTATTAATTGATTCTATATTATAAAAATAGATTTCAATAAATATATTTTAATTTATCAAAGGCAAATGAAAATTAATATAACCAAAAATTAATCTTAAAATATATAGTTTGAATGTATAGATAAATTTATTTAACAAAAAAATAATCTTCAAAAAATTAGCATACTTGAATTTATTAATATCAAGAATTAACAAGGTTTGTATTGCATAAACAAATTGAATAATTAACCTATATAATTTAAATTACATAGAATATTTAAGAAATTAGTATAGGGGAATATATAAATTACATAGAATATTTAAGAAATTAGTATAGGGGAATTTATTAGCATTTAGACTTAGTTAAATTTAGATTACAAATGTTAATAGAATAGTTAAGTTAAAAGTAATTTTAATTTTCTCCTGCCTTTCCATCTCCCACTATAATCGCAACTTTGATAATGGATCCGGGAAAATCGCCCTTATCGCTCAAAAGTTTTGAGCCAATAATATTCAAGAGAAATAATTTTGAAAATTGGAAAAGTTAAAAAAAATGCATTTAACTTTAGAAAAAAAATTAAATATAATGTATAAAGGAAAATAATCAATTTTGATTGGTTGAAGTTCAAAACATTAATAACTAGTTAAGGAAGAGGCGTGCCTATAATTCCTTGGCAGGAACTAAAAATTATAATATAATATTATAAAATTATTATCTAATATATTAAATTATATATGTTATATATGTTTCATATTATATAAAATATATATTATAATATAATTTTAAATTAATATATTACATTATAATTTAATATATTAATTTAATATATAATATTAAAAATAGTTTTATAATATAATATACTAATAATATATTAAATTATGTATTGATGTTGTATATTATATAGTATATATTTTTAATTTATGACTAGATTATTTTTCATATACTATATAATAATTTATTAATTATATTTTAAGATATAACATGTAAATAAATATTTAGAATGCATAAAAATAAATTAATTGTCAAATGAAAAATACTTCCAATAAATCCCTGTTTAATTTTGTGGTGGAAAAATATTTCGGTTGAATAACAGTTTAACTTTGTATGGAAAAATACTTTGTAGTGAAAAAGTGCCTTAAAAAATTAGTTGAATATTTTTTGATTATAGTAACCTTAAAAAGTTGCCATGAAAAGTTTATGCTCCCTGAAAATCCGCCCTTATCGCTCAAAAGTTTTGAGCCAATTACATTTTAGAAAATTAATTTTTCATATTTGTTTTGTTAAATATTTTGCATATTTACTTTACAGTTCTACAAATATTTGTCAAATAGAAAATAAAAATGAATTCTCATTTGTGTAAATCAAAGTTATTAATAAGGAAAAGGCGTGCCTATCATGAAGGAGTAGTTCGAGGGTGTGTTGTGTTTGAACAACATTCCATGATTTGTTGTGCCAACATAAAATTTGGTTGTCAATGTAAATGGTGTTACTATGAAATTATAAATTTTATATTTTGAAGAGAATTGGTGAGTCATGGGAGATTAGTTGTAAATTTTTTGTTTGTCAATAAATAAATTATTAATAATAATGATATAAGATAATAATATGGTTTTATAATATAATATAGCTAGTTTTTAAAATATTATATTTGATTACATATTATATTAATTTATTAAATTCATATGTAATATATTAATTTTAACATGGCATTATAATAATATATATTGTATAATATGTAACATATATAATCAATTTTTTTTTTTAATTTATAAGAAATAAAATATTATATAAAAAGGATCAATGATTGCATTAATTTTTTTAAGATATTATCCACAACAATGTTAATTTCATTATATTTAATTTTTCTTAAAGTAAAATGTTTGATTTTTTACTTTTTTTAATTTTTGATTTTTTTCCCCTCATCTCATTATTCCAAAGAAAATCAATTAAGTAGGGTTAAGAAGGGTTTGTAGGTGAACTCCATTCAACTAATGAAAATGATACACTAGTTAAAATATTTGTTTGTTTTAATACATAAATTTGCATAATGTATTAGCAAATTTTCATATAGATAAAATTTATGATATACCTTAAGTATTTTAGTTAAGTTGATTTCCATATAATTGCAAGGGTGTGCAATAATAATGCTAAAAATTGTTTATTAAGGTGAGTGTTATAATTAATATTAAATAAATATAATCAAAATAATCTAATTTGAAAATATTAATAATTAAGAATTAGGTTTAGAATTAAGTTTATTACAATTATAATTATATAGATTAATTTACAATTATAATAATACTATTTTTTAATTAAATTATGATTAGGGTTATAGTTCACTAAAATACAATTAAATATTTTAGTAATTTAGAATTAGAATTAAAATTATATAATTATTTAACTTTAGGATTAGAATATATAAATATGATTCTAATTTATTAATTATTATTTTAAAATTTAAAATAATTATAAAAATAACTATAGATGTTTTAATCAATTATATTATAACCATATCTTATTTAATAATTATTTTAAATGTTTAATTAAATAATTAGTCGTGAGAATTTTTATAATCAAATAATTAATTACAACATTAGTTTTATAAATTAATTAAATTATAATTCCAGAGCCCTAATTATTATTAATAATTATAATTCTAGAATCATTATAATTATGATTAGGTTTAGAAATAGGGTTAACTAGTTTAATGGTTAGAATTATAGATATGATTAGAGTTCTAGGGTTAGGATTATTGTTAGAATTAGGATTAAAAATAGGGTTAAGATAGAATTAGAATTAGATTTCAAATTAATGTTAGAATAAAGGTAATGAAAAGGTGAATAATGTTCCCCTTAATCACACTTCAAAAATTTATCTTTATGTTAAGGTTAAAATTAGAGTTTGGTTTAGAATTAAAATTAGGATTAGAATTAAGGTTATAATTATGGTGAAGATTAGACTTAGACTAAGGCTTACAATTAGGGAGGGTTAGGGTTAGAATTAGGATTTCAATTATGTTTACAATAGAAGTAGGGTTAGGGTTAGAATTAGAATGAGAACTATGATTAGGGTTACAATAAAAGTTATAATTAGGATTAGAATTAAAATTATGATTACAATAACACTTAGGGTTAGGGTTAAAAGTGAGGGTTATAATTTACTTAAGTTAATTCTAATGCATATAAACCAATAAAATAATAGTCACTATTAATGCACAATGATAACTTAAATGCGAAATTTCTCACTTAGTTCACTTAAACACCTATTTTCATCAACTATGTCCTAGCAATAGTAGTTACTATCAATCACACCAATAATTTACGTAATAAATTACTTATTTAATTCACCTAAATATTTATTCTTGATCAATTATGTCCTATTCTTTTCTTTATTTATCTGTATTGTCAAACAAAACTACTTTGAGAATATAACTATCAATTGCTATTTTTCCAATCTAATCAAACCATTGCTAATCTCAATTTTCCTACAAATCAAAGAGAAAAACCATCTTGCTAGCATTTGGTAGGAACTTCGCATCAATATCTAAGATTCACAACAAATAAAAATAGGACTATTCTTGCACATTTTGGTAGGAACTTTGCATCAATATCTAAGATTTAAATAAAAACACAACAAATAAAAATAGGACTATTCTAGCACATTTTAGCAGGAACTTTGTTGTTCATATTTTGTAAGTTCATTACAGACATAATAGATTGAATATTGTAAATAACAACATTAGTCATTATTATAGGGATCTCTACTTTTATTTGTTTTTACCTCTTGGAATTTTTGCTTAAGTTTGACTTTTATTGATATAAGAAAAATAAATAAGGAGAGTCAAAATATGGAGCTAGCTTGATTCTACCATCATTCATCTACCCCTTAGATAAACTGATTTATAGCCTCATTGCATGATTTGTCTCTCATATATGCCATTTATTGAAACTTTAAACTTAGTTTCAACTTTCTTTAATATTTTGGTTAAATATAAGGTTAGAGTATCAGTTTATCATCCTTTCAATAAATTGGAGGAACATAAATCTAGTTTTTCAGCCAAACCCAATAGCTTGATTTGATTTGGGACACTACTTTCCTATTGATTATCATTAATGTATACCAAAAAATAAAAATTGAAGATGCCTTTAATAGTTAGTATAAACCTACTATTTAAAATAAAACTCCTGCTATAAAACTATCTAAGGATTCCATATTTAAATGTTGGTCATAATGGGTGCACCCCCTTGCAAGATTAATCACACTACAAGAAGATATAAAAATCACAAGGTTCCAAGCCTATTTGTCAAGTTGGAATAAATCCAATGCCACATTTCATGCTAAGTTCCATCATAGGCTTCTCTGCAACATCATCCCTTAACCATGAACCTTCATCACAAACCTTATCTTACATAAAAGGATAATTAACCAAATGCAGGTTGAGGTTGTTCAGAATTTCTATTGCATGATGACCCCAGTTACATATGTCATAGACACAAGGTCATAAGTTTGTTGCAGACTATCAACATCTAGTTTAAAGTCATCAAACTTAGAAAAATATTCAGCAGAATAGGAATTCTATAGAGAAACTTTCTCATTACTCATTCTTAGAAGACAAAACCCTAACCTGCTTTTGTTGTTTACAAACAATTTCTTTAATCTCATCCTTATATTTCTTTAGACAATTATAACCCCAAGAGACCATATTGATAGCATAACCATCATTTGGGGGGAAGTAGAAGAAATCCCAAGAGAGAAAGTACGAGGTTTGAACATAAAGTTAGTACTATGATCTTTCAAGATA
The DNA here is from genome assembly GCA_007258455.2 of Sequoia sempervirens. Taxonomy (NCBI): domain Eukaryota; kingdom Viridiplantae; phylum Streptophyta; class Pinopsida; order Cupressales; family Cupressaceae; genus Sequoia; species Sequoia sempervirens. The sequence goes on along the minus strand of VDFB02373365.1, from coordinate 189,533,310 downwards.
GAGAAGTCCTAAACATCTAGTTTAAGTTCCTCTGAATAATATCCCTAACATTCATCCATTTTTCATTAAAATTCCTCTCATCCAAGCTTGATTGAACTGAGTGATGGTAATAGTATTCTCATAGACAAGTGTCTGGTCTTGGTATCCATGACACTAGGGGGAATGCAAATGGGAAGTGGGCTGGAATTAAGAACAACAAGGATCGTAGAATCTTTAACCAAACCAATATAATCCACATGATATAACTAAAATGAGGACTTTGTTTGTGGCCTCGACTTGGCCTTTCTATTGTTTTACATAGCCCTTGCTTGAGCTCACTTCGTCACATACTTTAGTGGTGAAGAAAATGTATTTACACTGATGTGTCTAGCTAAAATTTAATGGGAAAATGAAGTTCAATCCTCATATTTCAATATTTCTTGTGGTTGGGATGGCCAAAGGGGCATAAAGTATTTTTTTAATGGTATTCCAATTCAATATTTCTCTACCTATTCTTTGGCATCAAGGCCCCCATAGACTTTCCAAGAGTACATTGCATGTTGTAGCATGAACTTGAAGTTCCAATGGCCTCCAATAAGATTCGCATGTGCCTATTGAAGTACATTCCCAATATCTTACTATGCCACACACTTTAATACTTGGTCCAGGGCCCCAACTTGAACAATAATCCATTGACTAGTTGGAATGCCTTACTTTCCCATGCTAACCTTTAGTGGTTTCTTGCTTGTAATTCATGTATATTATATGAGGTTTGATTAATACTTGAAAGAAAATAGCAATCAACATTAATTAGAAAGAGGTAGCCATAAATATTGATAGAGGGAATCCATTCATATTTGTGCTCATCAAAAACTTGTTGAGTTTTGCTTGCAAAAACTTGAGATGAAAAAAATCTCACAAGTAGTTAAATTGTGTTACAATAATGTCCAATGAGATGGTAGAAGATTTTGGTTTGAAAAGGATAACACACCCAAATCCTTATAAGTTATCTAACTTCAAAATGGCCAACAAATATTGATAAATGAATAATGCTTAGTTGATTTTTAGATTGCTTGGTATAAGGACAAAATTTATCTGGAAAAATACATATCTATAAATTTATAAGAACAAATGTTTAGTCTATAAATAAATACACATTGATTAAGGATGGACTACATTATCTCTTCTTAAAAAGGTTTTTGACATGTTAGAATATGGACCATATTCTATTGAATAACTCTAAAATTTGAAACATAGTAGACTATCTTTATTTAAGTACTAATTTAAAGTTTTAAACCATGTTTCCAAAAAAAATTATGTAGACTAGATAGCTACTCAAAACATAAAGAATTTTCTATGTATATTTTACTCATGAAGTAGATATTCTTGTTGTTGTAGTAGGTGTGCCAAATTTGGTTTGTGGTCATTAGCTAAAACCTGGTGTAGTACTAGTTGATCTTGGCTTAAATACAGTAGAGGTATGACACCTTCTGACTTCCTTTATTAAAAAAAATTTGTAAGTAAAAGATGGTTAATATAGGGTAAGTGCACCAAGATGGTTCCCAAAAAAGGGGCTTAAGTGGCCACTTTTTTTTCTGAAATCAGGAAATACTGACCTTGGACGTGAAATTGAGGATAGCTACACTCAAAATTTTTAGACAGAACAAATACAAGGACCGTAGTGCTCCGAGTCTACTTTCTAAACTACTAATTTATTTTGAAAATGGTTGAGATTAAGTGGTTCAAAAGAGGGACACACACAAATGGCTATTGTTTCTGTCAGAAAAACATAACATAGCAACTCTTGTGTGACCCGAGCACGGTGGAATTTTTTGTAGTATTTTTAAAATCACTCTAGTAAGAAGTTAGATAATAGTATGTAGTAAGGACTGGATATTTTCTGATAATTTTTTAATGAATATTTGATTTTTTATTAATTTTCTAAGTGGGCACTTCCTAAAAAGCAGAATTTTGGCCTAAATTTTGAAACTATAATTTTTAAATTTTTTTTAAATTGTAGAATGGAGTCTAGTTTCTAAAATGTAATTTATTTCAAATTTTGATGAAGCAGTTAATTTAGCAAAAAAATACCAAACACTACTTTTTGAAGAAAAGCGAACATACAAACAAAAGAAATTATGGATGAAAGGCTTAACATTGTTAGAAAGTGAAAAAAAATTACATCGTTGGAAAGCTAATAAAGAACCTAACATTACCCATGTGTTCAATTTTCTTGATATTGAACCAGATGCAATCTTGATGGTGAGCACAAACCCAATTATGTGAAAATTTGTTGAATTTGGAAAAAACACGTCTCTAGTCTTTGGGAATGCCCTCCAAGCCTTTGGGTTGGTATTCCAAGGTAAATACCAAAGCAAATTTGCAAAGAAAAAAATAATGTGAACGTGCTATAATGCGAACGCGTTATTTGTTAGTTTGGCCACAAAAGTGCGACCATTTCGGTGCACTTACCCTAGCAAATTAAAACCATTGCTTCCACTTTTGCATGATCCTAGTGCTAAAAGAGAATACCAAAATTAGTCAGTCATGTTTCCTATGAAGAGGCTTCAAGAATGGCTTCAACAATTAATCGTCTACCATGTGGTCTTGGTCCAATAACTATTGCAATTCTTTTTTCCACTACTCTGCAATCATCAAAATGGGCATATGGGTTTAATTGATATTTTTGATGTTTGATTTAGGCCTTTTGCAATAGACTTCGCATTATAAGTTTTATTAGGCTTATAAATGAACTATCTAAATTACTGAATGGAATAAAAAGATCATTCTCTATCATAAGACATTTTTTGGAGACATTAGGAACCTATAAGAGGACTTGGAACTATATGCTTTCATTTTCATTTGTGCAGAAAATTGTAACATAAAAGCAAGTTGGTTATACATGACTCTAGGCACAATGAAAGTTCTAAAGATTTTCGCTTTTTGAAAGAAGATGTTTTATCATATATGCTAAATGGTTAAGGAAATCTTTGAACTCATAAATATTTACATAATGCTGGCAACATGCATGTAAATTGTGCTTTCTTCATGCCTAAAAGCACAACCACAGCATGAGAATTTTGAATTGAGCAAAATTCTTTTGTTATAAGAGTCATTTTCTAATGGAAGACAAAGTTGACTCTATCAATGATCAAATTCCTAAATTTAGGTGACAACTATTTTATCTTGACCAATTGTTCTGAAAACATAGTAAACTCAACAAATAAAACAAAACTATACTAAAAATTTTTCACAAGAACTTTGCTGCTTAGTGTCTCCAATCATAAAAAAGGGCAATGTATTTGCATCATTATAAGGGAGAGGATTTGATCGTGGGACAGGGTCCCATAGCTGGTATAGCTATGGACAGCCTAGGGTCCACTGATGGATAATTTTTATACCAATAAAAATTTTAAATTTCCTTTCAAATATGATATGACAGATTCATATTAAATTCACAGTATGTCCTATCATAGGTTGACTTTTTTGTTGCCACCTTCTCAATAGTGGGTGAATGCAAGTGGACATTTATTTTCCTATTTCACAATATCAAGTGAATGCATAATGATAATCTCATTTCTAGAATATAAATAATATTTGCCACCTTCCCAATAAAAGGTTGTTGTGAAGGGATGTTTTATTAACCAAAATATAAGTCTTCTTGCATTAAAAGTGAGTTGACATGTACATAAGATATTTCCAAGTGATTTAATTCCAAATATATTTGAACAAAATACATTTCAACATGTCCCATTTCTCATATTATTTTTACTATCAACTAGTTCCCGGATGTCCATAATAACCAATTTTTTTTGAATTTGCCTACAAAATTGAAAAACACGAACTCTCAGGCTCACTATGCATTGCAAAATTTCAATATAACACTTAATTATCACTCTATTATTTACAAATCCACTAAAAAATAATAATCATAATTTTTTTAAAAAAACTGGTTACAATTCAAAAACAAACTTAATATCACTTCAAATCACCAACCAGAAATCCTACATACCCATTAAGCTATCACTTCTACCATTAATCCATTGAATGCAGATAAAATTCCCTCCCATAATTCAAATTAATCCACTTCTACCATTAATCCATTGAATGTAGAAAAATTCCCTCCCATAATTCAAATTAATCCACTTGCTACCAATTCAAACTCAACAAACCTATTTATGCAAGCAATCCTCATTTGTGCGATGCATTTTTCAAATTTCTCACTTTCTGCTGCATGCTCCTGAGCGATGATGACCTCCTCCAGATCGATGTGCTCTCCTCCTTCAGCTCTTTCGGTAAGTCATTTCCATAACCATCCTTTATGTTGTCATCGCCGACTCTCCCTTTAAGCTCTGTTATGGTAGAAATATTTCCAACCCTTTCGAATACAACATTACCATACATATCTATGCTGCACAAAATGATTCATATCCACGTATGTTTCCCACAGCCCTATCCATTTTCATGAAACTTACACATTCATCTATATCTGTAATATATATATCCCTATTCATTTTAATGAAACTTATGCATTTCTCTCCCCCTATATATATATATAATATTTGCAAAGATAGATAGATACCTAATTTGAATGTAAATGAACAAGGTATAAATTGAATGTACATACCTATATTTGTTGATGAAATGTTCAGTAATTTATTAATTTCAAATTAGATATCTATCTATCTCTACTATATATATATATAGGGAGAGAGATATGCGTAAGTCTCATTAAAATGAACAGGGCCATACATATTGCAGATATAGATAAATGTGTAAATTTCATGAAAATGGACAGGGCTGTGGGAAACATACATACATACATACATATATATATATATTTGCAGAGAGATAGATAGATAACCTAATTTGAATGTAAATTAACAAGGTATGTATATTTATATTTTGCAATTGGAAATTAATATATTACTGAACAGTTGATCAACAGATATAGGTATCTACATTCAATTTATACCTTGTTCATTTACATTCAAATTAGGTATGTATCTATCTCTGCATATATATATATATATATATATATATATATTTTGCATACTCAAATTTATATATTACTGTATAGTTCATCACCAAATATAGGTATCTACATTCAATTTATACCTTGTTCATTCACATTTAAATTAAGTATCTATCTATCTCTGCAAAGTGACTGTATGTATGTCCTCATTTACATTGAAGTTAATTAGATGTATGCTTTGTTTGTTCAATTAAAGTGACTATAAATATCGACCCCTATCCCTTACAGTCAACTGTCATAATGGCTAGCTCCTACTTATGTTACTATGTTGTTTGAGAAATGGTACTAACATAAGTAGGACTCAACCATCATCAAAGTTAGTTGTAAGGGAGAGGGGTCGATATTTACGTCACATCAAAACACTCTTGCCCTGCAGTGCATGCAGTTAGAACTACTATAAAATTCATGGCAAATACCATGACTTATAAACTATTGGAAAATGCCAAGAATCTAAATTTCATACATATATAAAAGTTGCATAATGCCAGCTCGACTGTCAAGGGACGTGGAATAAAAAAATTACTCGACTGAGACATTGATGACGTGGACCCCTTGCTCAAAGTTACCCTACCCACCATCGGTTACATTCAACTTAATTAGATGTATGATTTGTCTGTTCTTCAATTGTACTGACAGTATGCGAAGAATATCTCAAACAACATTATGAAACATTAACACAACTTGAAATAGCAGTATGATAGAAATATTTGAAACCCTTTATTGTCTTGCAAAGTTGTTTGAAGATATAAATATTTGTATCATGCTGATGTTGCAAGTTCATATATATGTGTATCATAATGTTGTGTCAATTATATGCATGGTTAGCTTGTTCTTCAATTATAGTCAATAATAAATGTATGGATTCGTTGTTTCAGTCCGTATCATTATTTTCAATATTAAGTGTGTGTTGTTTACTAATCACTGTGTTGGTTCAATACAGAGGAAGATAAATGCACAAACAAATAGCAGGTGATCTTCAAGGAGGAAGCCTCCACAAAAGTGGAGCCGGACAACTATGCCCACACACAAGAGAGGTGTGCATCTGCCACATAGCGATGAGGAGGATGTTGTCATTATTGTTCACCACCGAACTGAAGAACCAAGTAGTGAGGAGGTAGAAATTGTTTTGGAACAGCCAAACAAATCTGTAGTGCAAGCTAACCCAGCTGTATCAACCAAAAAGGTTGCACTGATGCATGAATGGACCTAGGCTGACATGGACCATGCCCTTGAAGATGTCGAAGACTACGGCTGGTCAACTAGAGGTGTAGCAAAAAAGTGGGGTATTCCTACCTCAACATTGTCCAATTGGCTAGGTGGTATAACCACTACAAAAAGGAAAGGGCCCCCAACAGTCCTAACTGAGGAGGAAGAGTCATTGATCGTCGAATGGTGCAAGGAGATGGGTGTTGTTGGCCAAGGTTTGGAGATCGTCAATCTAAAAACAAAAGTGGCCCAAATATGTGAAACAAGGAATAATCCCTTTAAGAATGGGATTCCTGGCAAGTCATGGTGGACAAGATTCAAAAGAAGGCATCCTAATCTCTGCTTGAGAACAACCCAAGGTCAAGATAGAGACCGTGCTATAAATCTGAGGCAACCGGTTGTAAGTGCTTTCTATGACACTTTGGAGAAGGCATATGCAGAAGGGAACTATGGACTGCAAAGGATTCAAAACTATGATGAGACAGGGCTACAAGCTAGCCGGAATGGTAACATGAAGGTGCTTGCCATGAAAGGCGTGAGAAGTGTTGCTTACATTATCCCAAAGAGCCGGGAGTGGATCACTATTCTAGCATGTGTAAACGCTGCAGGTCAAAAACTTCTAGGTTTTTATTTGTTCAAGAGCAAAAAAGATGTGCAAAACTACATAGCCAACTGTGAGCTAGGAGCATTGATGGTTGTTCAACCTCACGCATGGATGACTAAAGTGCTTTTTATCAAATGGCTGAAGTTCTTTACTATGCAAGTACCTGGGGGTTTCTCACCCACCCATAGACACCTCTTGATATTTTATGGGCATGGAAGCCATGTAGCCTTCTCTACCATTACCAAAGCAAGGGAGCTTGGTATTGACTTGCTCACCCTACCTACCCACACATAACACAAGTTGCAACCTCTTGATGTGAGTGTTTTCTCATCTTTCAAGTGTAAATTCAAAAAGGAAAGAACAAATTGGACCATTAGACATCCAAATCTGGAGATAAGAAGGGCAGAATTGGCTACACTTGGTAGCCTAGCTTTTCAAAAGTCATTGACTTTTTCAAACATTACAGCTGGCTTCAAGAGGACAGGTATTTGGCCATTTGATCGAAATGCTTTGGATAATGACATGAGGGTTAGCGAGACATTCCACTTTGCTACCCCCGAAGAAGCATCAGTTGCTGCAAACATTCTAAGCCTTTCCAACAATGGTTTGGCAGTCAATGAGGGTGATTCTAATGTTGGAACTGCAGAAGTTGGAGATCAGCAAAATGGGATGAATGGTTAGTATGTTTTGCATTTGTTGTATGAAGTTATATTTCAGTATGTTGTTACAGTATGTACCATTGTTTGATATGTTGCTTATTTCCAATCAGCTCAATTAAATGTATGGTTAGTTTGTTTTTCAATTACAATCGATCTTACACATATGCATTTGTTGTTATACTATGTTCTGCATTTGTCGTATGAAGTTATATATGCATATATGCAATATGCATATGCATTGCATATATGCATACGTTGTATGAAGTTAAATTTTAGTATGCTATTTTGAGAAATGGTATTAATATAAGTAGGAGTCGGCATATGCAATATGCAATATGCATATTGCATATATGCATATGTTGTATGAAGATAAAATTCAGTATGCTGTTAGAGAAATGGTATTAACATAAGTAGGAGTTAGCATATGGTTAGTATGTTCTGCATTTGTTGTATGATGTCATATTTTAGTATGTTGTTACACTATGTACCATTGTTTGATATGTTGCTCATTTCCAATCAGCTCAATTAGATGTATGGTTAGTTTGTTCTTCAATTACAATCAATCTTACATGTATGCATTTGTTGTTACACTATGTTCTGCATTTGTCGTATGAAGTTATATATGCATATATGCAATATGCATATGCATTGCATATATGCATATGTTGTATGAAGTTAAATTTCAGCATGCTGTTTTGAGAAATGGTATTAACATAAGTAGGAGTTGGCATATGCAATATGCAATATGCATATGCATATATGCAATTGTTGTATGAAGATAAAATTCAGTATGCTGTTTGAGAAATGGTATTATCATAAGTAAGAGTCAGCATATGTATATGTTGTATGAAGATAAAATTTAGTATGTTGTTTGAGAAATGGGATTATCATAAGAGTCAACATATGCATATGGTTGTGGATACTGTTAGCAATTGCCTTCTTTATTTGCATTTAAATTACATGGATTGGATTCGTTTGTTCTTCAAATACTCTCAAACTTACATGTATGAATTTGTTGTTTCAGATTCCAATGAACCACTTGAACCAGCAGTATTGGGAGACCAAAGTACTATTGGAGACATATCTCTTTCCTTGCCAACTCCACCTAAGCAACCCTCTTGGCTCTTTGATGGTGCTGCCAATCTTGCTATGGATATGCATGTGGATGAAGAATAGAGTCTTTCAATGCCATCTCCACTGCACTGCATGGGTCCCAATATGTTAGTACATTTCTATGCTGATTGTGGAGACAGTGACGGTGAGCAGTTAGGAGATAGAACAGATGCTACAGATAGTGAGATGCTAGGAACGAATAATGCCAATTTGATTGAGCCTTTGGGAGGCCAACAAACTTCATGCATCTCACAATTCTTGAAGCTACCGATTCATGTGGTGAAAGACAAGTCTAATAAGGTAGCTGACCGTGGGATCAAATTGCAAAGAGGATCCCAACTCCTAACTGCTGATGACTTCATGGCAATGCTAAGTGAACAAGACGAAAAGAAGAAGGAACTAGAAGAATTGAAATTGAGGAAGAAGCAATAGCTTGCAGAGCGCAAGATAGAAAGGATTGCAGAATTGGAGGTGAAAAGTCTTATGAGAATTGAAAAGGAAAAGCAATGAGTAGTAGCAGAGGCTGAAAAGGAGCTGCAAAAGAAGGAGAAGGACAAAAAAAGGGAGGACCAACGGAGAGAAAAGGAAGCCGCAAAAAGGGAAAAAGAGTTGGAGAAGGCACAAGCAAATGGTGCAAAGGAGAGGCGACTCAGCAGCCCTCTAAATCCCTTGCCTGACTGCCATAGGATCTTCACAGATTTCGTATCTATTCAATGCCCCCAATATTGTCCATCACCTACCCAAGCTACCAGCCAAACATTTCAGAGTTGGAGTCCTTCTCAATCGCTCTCCTATACACACTCACCTAGCCCCACAAGAAGCCAACCATATGAGAGTTGGAGTCCTCGCTTACAGGCCTATCAAACCTCACCCACCCCAAGCATAATCCAACCAACTCAATCATGGAGTCCTTCTCCATCATAGGCCACATCCAACTCACAAGACAACTTGCCATCAAATTTTAGTTTTCCTATATTTTTCGATTGATTTGAATGTTTGGTTGCTAGTTTTTTGTTGTGAACTTCTTGATGGATTTGAAATGATGTTTGAACTTTTTTTGTTTTGAATGTTTGTAACTTGAAACATCAGTATGGATACCATAGAGACAACATATTCCATCATGTTATTGTTTATCTCTGCAATATGAAACATATGTATATATTTATCTCTGCGAGAGGAAACTGATGTATCTATCTATAGTAATCTATACATATATGTATCATAACAGTGTATGAATTTGCTATTTGAAGTTAATTTGAAAATTCAGTATGTTGTATCATTCTGTGCAGCATACATATGTATGGTAATGTTGTATTCAAATAGGTTGGAAATATTTCGACCATAACAAAGCTTAAAGGGAGAGTTGCCGATGACAACATAAAGGATGGTTATGGAAATTAACAAGGTGTCCACTCATTTAAATGTAAATGGACAAGGAAATTGCTGACAATATGCACATACATATGCATATGTGGACTCCTACTTATGTTAATACCATTTCTCAAACAGCATACTGAATTTCATAGTGTAACAAGAAATTTATACATGTAAGATGGAGTGTAATTGATGAACAAACTAACCATTCATCTAATTTAAATGTAAATGGAGAAGGCAATTGTCGACAGTATGCACATACATATACACATGCACATGCTAACTCCTGCTTATGTTAATGCCATTTCTCAAACAACATACTGAAATTTAACTTCATACAACAATTGCATATATGCATATGCATATTGCAAATATGCATATTTGCATAGATACAATATGCAATATGCATATGCATATCTAACTTCGGTACATAGTGTAACAACAAATGCATACATGTAAGATCAATTGTAATTGAAGAACAAACTAACCATGCATCTAATTGAGCTGATTCGAAATGAATGACAAATTCACCATATGCTGACTCCTACTTATGTTAATACCATTTTTCAAACAACATATTGAAATTTAACTTCATACAACAATTGCATATATGTATATGCATATGCAACATATATAAGAATGGTGCATAGTGTAACAGCATACTGAAATATAACTTCAAACAACAATTGCAGAACATAGTAACCATATGCTGACTCCTACTTATGTTAAGATTGAGTGTAATTGAAGAACAAACTAACCATGCATCTAATTGAGTTGATTCGAAATGAACGACATATCAAACAATTGTACATAGTGTAGCAACAAATTCATACATGTAATATTGAGTGTAATTGATGAACAAACTAACCATGCATTTAATTGAGGTGAATGAAAATGAGCAACATATCAAACAATGGTACATAGTGTAACAACATACTGAAATATAACATCATACAACAAATGCAGAACATACTAACCATATGCTGACTCCTACTTATGTTAATACCATTTCTCAAACAACATATTGAAATTTAACTTCATACAACAATTGCATATATGCATATGCATAATATATAAGAATGGTGCATAGTGTAACAACATATTGAAATATAACTTCAAACAACAATTGCAGAACATGTAATTGTAGACCTGCAACTTGCATATATATAATGGCAGTATTAGAACACTATCATATAGTCCATAGTATCGGGTGGCATGCACCTATGTTTTGGCCAAAGTATGTATGTATGCGTGTATAGTATCCTATACACACATACATGTGCATGTATAGTATGTATACACACATGCATGCATATTATGTGTATATAGTATATCATGTATATATATACACACATGCATGCAAGTATGTCTTATACACACATACATGTGTGTATAGTATCATGTATATACTTATACACACATGCATGCATGTGTGTATAGTATATACATCCTCTACTCTACATACATGCATAATGTGTATTATACATACTATACACATGTATGTGTGTATACATACTATACACACACATACATCTAGGTATGTGTGTATAAGTATGTATGTCCATGTATCAAATAGAAACATACATACATGTGTGTATAGTATGTATACACACATGCATGCATGTATGTGTGTATACATACTATACACACATACATCTAAGTATGTGTGTATAAGTATGTATGTCCATGTATCAAATAGAAACATACATACATACATAAATAATTATGTAGTATGTATGTATGTATGTATGTGTGCATACATGCATACATAATATTTTATTATTTAGTCTAATATAAAGATGATGAATATTATATCAATTTAAAAAGAAATGTTTAGTCAATTAAAAATTAAAATGATTATTAAATTGACTAAGAAAATCGTATAAATGATTAGTCAATTAAAAAAATAAAATGATTATGAAATTGATTAGGAGAATTTTATAAATGGATATGACTGTATTCCCTAAATCAGTCATATTTGAAGTAGAGACAAAGGACAGGGAAGAGTGGATGATGGGGGTTGGGAATTTTTGAGTGAAGGGTTCATGACATCGATCGAAAGAGTTGGCTAAAACATAGGTGCATAAAAGCCTTCATTGTCGAGCTGAGAAACACACATACTGCCACTATACATATGCAAATTACAGAGTTACAAAACACAAACTAAGCTATAGTTGAATGGCGGACTATGTGTATACACATATATATGCATATATTCCAGTTACAAAGGTATAAAATGAAAAAAACACATTATGGCGGTGTGTGTAGACATATAAATATGGATATATATAGACATATACACACAATCGACCGTATATATGCATATATATAACTGTATTCTCACATATACACACAGTCTGACATTATATAGTTTTATTATTGCTAGAAAATTTTATTTGCGGGCCGTTGCTATGTGTATATGTGTATACATAGATATATATGCATATATATACATTTATATGCATATATATTTGTGTATACACACATTTACAAACAGTCGACCATATATATGCCTATATATATCTGGATAGTCAGATATACACACAGTCGGCCATGAATATGCTGCAACAAAGCTTCATTACATGATGAAAGCATTACAATTTTTTCTTGCACATTTAACAAAAGAAAATCGCAAGAAAAACATACAAAATTTTTGCAATGCATAGTTACTGCCTGAGTGAGGTTGGAAGACAACCTCACCTGCGTATCTTGAAGATATATCGTTTCCTTTTACTGAATATGGTGTAGATACGCACTTTAAGCATGAAAACTGTATCACCACCACTTGACCATGGCCTCACCATCATTGGCGTCCGTCCTAACCAGAGATGGTTCTCAATGGAACCGCTGAAAATGAATTATGTCTCATTAATGGGTGTTTCGTGAACAAAATGCAAGACCAAGTGAATAGTGTGCATGCCGAGGTGGTTGGCGTTAAGGCCGATGGCGGGGAGTGTGTTGCAGTTAATGCGCATTAACTAAAATATGCATATGCAAGTACTGGCGTGGCGCCAAACAACAATCGGTCATATAGATGTCCACGATAGGTATACGCCTAATTTTTTTATCTTTTTTGGCAGTTTTTGGAAATCACCCCCCAAAACCTTGGAAAGCGTGCTCAAAATCTTGCCAAATTTTTATTTCAAATTTCCAGCTCAACAGTGAAGATTACCCTACCCACCATCGGGCCCTCTCCCTTATCAATGTTTTGTTTCTTCTCTCTGCAAAGGGCACATGTAAGGGAGCTCTATGTGTGGCATTGTAATGCTCGCACATTTTGCAGCCATGCAATAAAGTAGTTGCAACAGGTTTCAAATCGGTGAGGGAGAGCCCGAGTCGTGTATTCTTGCTTGCTTGTGAAGGTACTAACATATTCCATCTGAAATCTTTATACTCCGAGGATTCTGCTGGATCCTATACAAAGGAGGCTACACAGACTTGGCTTCCAAGGTATTTATGCATCTCATAACTTCTTTCTCTGTTGCCTTCCACTCTCCCACATGGCTAGATTCTACCTTTACAGTTAAAACCAATAGTCTCCATGCCGTGTGATTTAATGGCATTGGTTCTGTAGTTTTTTTCTCAATGGCTATTTTTTTTAGACCTACTGATCATTTACTATGAATTGATTTGAAGCAGCAGCTGTGGGGGGATAGGTCTTGGCTCGTCTTATTTAGGAAAAAAATCAATTTCTAATTTGGTAGGGTTCTGTAAAAAATTTTCCCTGCAAACTCTGCTTGTTAAGGCATATCCTGAAATGATGTTAATCCATGAGGACTTGAACATTTATTTGAAGTCTTCTTTTTTAAAAAAATCCATTTTGTGATAAGCTGCAGTCGTGGCAGCGCACGAGCTCCCATTTCATTGAGGCATTTTGTCAAACAATTCATGTGCTTTGTCTAAGCGTTCATATTTTGCACACATGTCTGCCAGGGCAGTTGCACCTGCAAACTCTATGCATTTTCCTCAACGGCGCAGTTGATTCACCTCCTTCCCGTAGGCCGAAGTCGCTCAAAGCACATGCACAGGCACCATTTACAGGACCCCTGAGGCCTAGAATCTTGAGGTAAGTCGCTTGCCATGGTTTGGGACTTTGATGGCTGAATTACTTACGAGAAGATTTTCAAATTTCCATCCAATACCATTTTCATTAGCGATTTCTTTCATCAAATTCACTTTCATATATCCACTTGGTTTGCGAGCTGACAATTTTTTGCTCATCTAAAAGAAAGATTGAGATGCCAAATTCCATCAGTATTGTATTTGGGACTGCTCAGGAGGAATTGTTGTAAATTATATAGCCAGAGTATAATGGCAAAATAAATTCCCTACCTCCTTGCTAATCCCACAATCAGATTGTACTTTGGGTAAAGCTGTAGTAAATTCTCTTTCATATTTTGAACTGAAAATATACTGAATTTGTTGCAGCTTAGGCAATTCTGCACATCTTTGTGCAACAAAATAGAGACTTGCTATTGCTTCTCTCCGGCTATTGAGGCAGAACCTAAAAGTTTATCAAACGATACCAGTTCAGGACAAAATTACTGTTTCAAAGCTATTCATTTATGTCTTCCTAAGAGTGAGAAAGAAAAGTGACCAGAAAGAGTTATTAGAAGAGTTCTTACTTTTGTTTTTCAATAAACGACGTTTTCTTCATCACATCACTGCAAAACTCTTTAATGAGAACATATATGTCAATCATGTTTTGTTCTTTGAAAACATCGTCCACTTGCAATTGCAGAGCACATATAACCTCCTTTTGGAAATCCCATAAAACTCAGGGTCAAATGCATCTGTTCTCTTCCTCCGTAGAGTGTACACAGAATTTAGGGAAAATAAGCCTCCCACTAGGGTTTCTTGATCCTCCATGAATTCCAGTTCACGTGCCTTGTCTATGCTTCCACATTTTGCATTTCATGCATGCTAGAATAAAGCACGGTTTCTGCCATGCAACATATTTCAGAAAACACCGAAAAACCCATACAATAAAGATCTGTACGAGAGTCAAACAACAGTCTTAGGGTTTTAGCCCACTAGCTCAGTAATGGCCTCTATATCTCAGGACACCCTGAGCAATACAAGAACAAGCAGTCGACAATGAGCTCTATGGCAGTACCTTACACGGGGGGAGATATCAAGAAATCAGGCAAACTGGGAATTTTTTTTTCACATACCGGTGGAAAACCCTAACAAGATGAAGCACATTTATTATTGGTTTTAGATTGAATATGTAATTCTAGTTAATTTTTGATAATATTATCCAATTTTTGACATGCGTTTAATGGTATATAGTTGTTCTTGATATGTGGACACTGTATCATGCAGGTTACTGAAGAAAACAAAGGATGCACACATCACCTACGATGTATATGTTTATATTTTTGCCTGATAACCAGTTTTATAGGCTCGTTGTATTTGATGACCATTCCCCCTTTACATTATAGACAAGCTCTGGTATGATTGTTATAGAATGTCTGTTTTATTCATGATGTAGTGGTTTGAACTGGAACAATGCCCTATTTTTAAGTTAACTATAAATGCTTGCAATCTTATTGCAACAAAGAATATGGTCTTCTAAATATTATAGTTTGTATCTTGCATTTTGTCTCTTTGTTGGAATTTGGAATTCATTGCATATTTTTCATTGGAAGTTTTTATCCGCTTTCTTTGTTAAAGCTCTTTTCTAATGTGCATTACTTTGCTTGGGTGAAAGATATGTTCGTCATTGGTTTATACTAAGGAGTTGTTGATTTAGTGGTTCATTTCATGGAAGTTGGGGTTTTAGGAGTGAGAAATGATCTTGCTTTCTTATGTTTCCTTTCTTGCTACTTATCAGATTCTAATGTGTGTGTCTGTGCTCTTTGATGATGACACTTTTGATGCACTTAGTTGCACAAAATGCAATTGTTTGTCTGAAGATAAGATGTAGATTTTCAATGAACTGTGTTATTTTTACATTTCTTGCAACACAACACTAATTTAATCATGTGCTTTGTGGTTTTTCTAGGAAGGGCACATGTACCTGCAACGGGGTGTGTGGCAGTATATCGCTTCCACATTTTGCAGTAAGGGACATATGACTTTAGGCCCCCTCTTCAACCTAGATTTCTATTTTTCTCCCTTTCTTCGGTTGCTATTTGATCTCCCAATGCTTCTTAGTTCATTCTTGATACAGTGCTTTGAGTCCATTATTGACAAAGTAGAATGAAATGGATTGGTAGAACTATGTTGTGAAAGGTGAAGCTGTAAGCAATACTCAGAAAGTAGAGCCTGAGAATAGCAAGCTTCTTGGCATGGATGCAGAAACACAGAAAACAGTGGGAAAAATGATGGTATTCAGTTACAACTTTTTACTAGATCTGTTCTTTGTGGTTTTTCTACTGTTCAAGTGTCTCCATGTGATTTGAAAAATAAGTGTAGAGTCTCTGTATGAGTGCTCCTCGCTTTTCTTTCTGATTTATGCAAGTGTTGCTGCTATCTTTTAGACATTGTCAGAATGGGAGCAAACCCATTTTGTGCATATCCTGCAATCATAACATTCCATGAGATTGAATCTCTTTGGGACATTTTGTCAAACAGTTCACGTGTCTTGTGCCAAGTTAAGAGCTCTGGAACAAGCTATGGACATCCATCAAAAGATAATGGATCAAGCCAACATTTAAGCAGAGGATCGCCCCTGCATATTGATATGTGCTTGTAATTTTTTGGGAGAGGGAGTTAGCTTTCATTCCATAATTGCTTAATTTACAAATCTGGAGGTGGGCTTTGGGGTACAATATCCTCCTTGCCTCTGGCACTATTGGGTTGATAGTTCTGCATTGCACTTTGAAAGAAGAAATAATTTGGATTAATATCCAGGAATTGGCATAAGCAGGTCCTTAGTAGTACGACTTACAATTTATAGTCACAAATAGGATTACCATGTAGATCAATTTTGAGTTTGTCGATTATTGCTTGCTTAAAGATTAGCACGGGCCTGTGTTCAATGCAGATTTACCGTGGAATTCTCTGGCTATATGTTTGTTGGTTAAAATTTCTCTTCACGAATCAGTTTTGAATCAGCAAATAGAAAAAAGTACAAGACATAAATCCTTTTCTACGGTTGCTTGAGAACTTTTGTCCTTGCATGTGATATTCTTGGTAATAAAATGATTATATGTCATTAATTAGTATATTTCAGTTGATCCTCATGTCAATATTGTCAAGATGTGTGACACACCTTAATTGTTTATTTTTCCTTTTTGCCTTTGGTTTTTGTGATACTCAATACTTATGGTTAAGTTTTCTTTCTTTTATTCTTTTAATTCTGATAGGAGACCTAACACTTTGTAACATTCATCAGACCATATTTCCTTATGTTTTTTCTGTAAAATATAGCTATATGCTTAATACCTATGACTATTTTTTCATGGAAACTGCTTTTCGTTTTCACGTACTTTCTTTTTCTGTAAAGAAACAACAATGCAATTTGCAATTTATATATATTTGCTTTTATTGAATACTTTTTTTTCACAAGAAAACCCCTGCATTAGTGTTCCCTAGAATTTGATTCAGAATCTTATCTTTTGTCTCTAACAATTGACCAAATCCCATTGATGGCTATTCACTAGCTTAGAAAGAGATAGAACTTAATCATTTTAAGGCTTCAGTATTCTCAGTGCGAGAGAAGCCCATTTCCAGAATTTCTAGATTTGTGCAAGTGATGTTCACATCAGAATTGAAGTCGTGATTCTTAGCTTCCAAAACCCATCAATATCAATGAAATTGTTCCAATCGTGTATGAAAATTTTCTTGTAATATCTTATCGCATTTTTTAATAAAAGCAAAACAAAAGTGATGTGAGATTATGGAATTTTTTCTCGTTGGGTTTGATGATGAAAATAATTCTCTGTTTTCAAGTTCAGAAGTAATTTTTCTTATATCTATTGTATTTTTAATGCAATGTCAAACTTTAATAAGGAGGACTTGCATACAGGCTTTGGGGCCAATTCTTGTCAAAAAATGCTTTTGTAATGGTATCATAGAAGCCATTTATAATTTTATTCAAAAATCCACTAAGAGTTGAGATTTAGTGGATATGTGATGACCAAGTTTAGTTAATTTTATTCTGTTGTTGTTGAAGGTCTTTAATGCTCGCTATTAGCTTCATGGGTGGGGGGAGAGGGTGTTGGTTCTTACTTATTTTCATTTTAGCATCATATAAGGCATCCGTTCAATCATTCACCAGTGTTGATGTTGAGTTGATTTGTGCACCATGTGTTGATGTTGAGTTGATTTGTGATGATTGAGTTTAGATAGAATTCTATTCTGTTATTGTTGAAGGCCCTATATGCTAGCTATTAGCTTCAGAGGGGAGTTGATCTTATTTGATCTCATTTCTTGTGATGGTGATGTATGAGGCAATGCTTGGAGGCAAACTTCACAGTATAAGCTTTACTCTAAGCCATTGGTGGCTATAGATCGCCAGTTTTGAAACCTGTACAAAATTTCGTACCTATCTATGGATAACAGAGGAGACAACCATAAACACTCAAAGCTAAGGTTAAATCTGTAGTTTATAACAGAAGATTTAATTGTATGTCATTGTGCTAAAAAATGATTTTTTAAAACTTTGCAGGTTAATATATGGATCTCCTAATAGATTACTGGCATGTTGCAACATTGACTACTGCATAGAATTTGGATGTTATTAAAATGTTGAAGGCCATTCCGTGCGCTCATGCAAATGATCAACCAATTGTGATTTCCCATTATATGCTACAAAAGAAAGAAACTGTGATCTCTGATGTTGGATGACAAGATGAAATTGGACATTTCTTTATCTAACATTAAATCTTCAGCATCTCCTTTTTCCTTTTAGTGACAAACTCACTACATCTTCTCTATTTGCTATTCACCATTTGGATGTTTTACCAAGCTCTCTGGTTATTGTTTTTTTGAGATCTCATCAAAGAAGCTGAAGGAGAGGTAATTTCCAGGTGAGTTTGCAATTTGTAAGACATATACTATTTTGGAATTTTTTTAATAAATTATACATTTTATCTTTTTGCAGCTGTCTTATTCTTCTGTTATATACATGGAGCCTAATGATTTTTATGAATGTACCATTTTAAGGGTATTATTGTTATATTGGTCAATGTTCATGTATACAATTCTGTTCTATTTTTATTTGTCTGAATTGCAGGTATGCAATGGATGTGAATCCAGAGAGGGCAGAGAATGTTCTCATTCATCAAAAGCTACTTGAACTTGCTCTGATACCAGAAAATTGGCCTATCTTCCATGTTCAATCTTCAGAGGTAGATTTTCTCATTATCCAAGTGCAATCTGGTAACTTGATCAACAATTATGGTTTATCAAAACTTACAACAAACAAGAAGTTTAAAGCTTTTTTGGACTAAAGATGAGAAATTATTTATTGCTGAGTTGTAATGTAACGCTCAAGCAATGTTTTAGAGTTGCTTATTATAATATCAAGAATCTATAAGTCTGTGCAAACTAGTTGTTTAAAGCTTTTTATGAATAATTTCCATCCAATAAAATCTTCTAAAGGAAACTCCATTTAACTCTATCATAAGCTTTAGCCATATCCAGCTTGATGAACATAGATCTTTCCTTAGAGATCGCCATGGAATGAATGACCTCCGAGGCGATGACCACCCCATCCAGGATTTGATGCCCAGCCACAAAACCTCCTTGTTCTTCTGAGATAACAACAGGCAAGCAAGATTTAAGCCGCTCTGCAATCAGCTTCGTAATAATCTTATAAACCACATTACAGAGCGCAATGGGTCAGAAAAATTCAAACCTATCAGCACCTTCCTTCTTAGGAATGAGGACAAGAAAAGTAGCATTCAAGGCCCGAAGCATCTGCTTGTTATGAAAAGATTCCTGGACAACCTCCACCAAATCCAACTTCACAATTTCCCAAAACTCTTGGAAAAATTCAATAGGGAACCCATCAGGGCTAGGAGCTTTCCCCTTATTCATCCCAAAAACAACCTCCTCCACTTCAGACAAAGTAATCGGGCGCATAAGAGAAGCATTCAACTCATTAGAGACCAAAGAAGGAATACAAGAAAGAATCATATTATCTTCAACATCAGAAGGAGAGAGTCCTCAGTAAACAGCGAGAGTAGAATTGGCGAGCTTCTCTAGATAAAGCTTGTTGTGAGGATAAAACTAAGCCATCAGAATTAACAAGAGAGGAAATGTAACACTTATTCCGACGGGCCTGCACAGAATGATGGAAGAATGCCATATTCCTATCACCCTCTCTAATCCAGTCAACCCGAGCCTTCTGTTTCCAGAATATCTCCTCATGAAGTTCCCACTCCTCCACCACTTTAAGAGCCTGGGACTCAGCATGCCCAAGAGCCTCTGAAAATCCCAAATCCCCAATCTGGCGAGTAACAATAGCAAGACGCTCCTGAGCTTCCCTTTTCTTGGCCCGGAAATTGCCAAAACAAAGCCAATTCCAACGCTTAAGATGATACTTGACACTTTGCAGCTTCTTAACAAAAGAGTACATAGCTAAGCCATAGGCCGGGGCACCATCCAACCACCACTGCTCAATAAGATTATACAAAGAAGAGTCACGGAGCCACATAAGCTGAAATTTGAAAGGAGGATTCTTAAGAATAGGAAAAGGAGAAGCTGAAAACTTAATTGGCCAATGATCAGATCCACACCAATCGAGAATCTCAGAGCCGATAACCAGACTACCCCCAACCCAAAAACAAGAAACAAGAAACCTATCCAACCGCTCAGAAATCACCTCTGGCCCACTCCTATTATTCCAAGTAAATAAGCCATTAGCAAGTTTAACATCAACAAGAGCAAGAGAGTCCACATTGGCCCAGAACAAATCAGAAGCAGGACCCAGTCTCAGCATCCCCCCTCTTTTCTCCTCCAGACACAACACAACATTGAAATCACCAGCTAGGATCCAAGGTAAGTAAGGAGCATAGGACCTAACATACCTAATATGGGCCCAAAGTTGGCCTTTACCCCGAAAGTCAACTGGAGCATAAACATTACTAACTAAAATAGTCTCACCAGAGTCCAAAACCGAAGCCACCATAGAGATAGAGGAATGGCTAGAAATCCACCAGCGAGGAACAACCTTACGAGGATCCCAAAAAAGAGCCAAACCTCCAGAGCTACCCTTAGAACCAATACACTGACACTGACCAGAGAACCAAATACGAGGAGCATACTGAAGCATGAAGTCCACCTGAAGCTTGGTCTCCTGAACACAAAAAATATCAGGAGAATGAGCCCCAATCAAATCCTGAATAGCTTTCTGACGAGAGGCGCTATTCAACCCCCTTGCATTCCATGACAGAATAATCATGAGGAAGGTTGAGAAAAGTGGGTACTAATGGTCTTAACAGACCCAGACTCAACCAACAAATCCCCAGTAGATTTAATCTTATCTGCATCCTTTTTACGACCAACTTTAGAGGCGTGCTCAAAATGCCCCTTCTTGAGAGGGCATTGAAGCACCCCTAGATAAGAGGCCCCCTGACCTTTACCAGAGGACATAGCCTCCTTAGCTAAATCAGCTAAAATAATATCATCCTGTAGGCTAGCAACACCATCTGAAAGCCCAACATTCTCTTTTTCTGGAGGAAGAGAAGGGTTCTCCAAAGCAACTGCCTGCTCCAGCCCTGTATCCATACTAATAGCCCCAGGTACCATCTCAACAGGAAACCCTTCTTCCAAGGCCTGATTATCCAAGACCTCAAAACGATTAAACCCTTGATCAGATTGTTTGTCCTTAAAGGGCCGCTTTTGACCTCTCCCCTTAGTTTTTGGCTTGACAGGAGTGAAACCATCCTTATCATGCCCCCCTTCAGCCTCAAACACCTTGCTTTTATCTCCCTTATCCACCGAAAGCCCCAAAGGAGGAGAAGAAGAAGCCCCAACCGATCTGGAAATCTGAGGGCATTGGCGATGTAGGTGTCCATATGCATGAAAAAATCGACATCGAAAGGGGAGGGACTCATAATCTATTTGTTGAATCCATGAAGCCGAGCCAATACAAATTTCCAAAGAATCTGGCAAAGGATTATTTAGGTCAATTTCAACACAGATGCGAGCAAAAGAAAATACCTTCTTAACTAGAGTAGTCTGAGCAATGGCAACCAGCTTCCCCAGCAGAGCAACAATTCGTTGCAAAATGTCTTCTCTCCAGAATTCCAAGGGCAACCAAGGCAGGCGGACCCACACCGGAACCCGAGAGGGCAGATCCTCAGCAGCATTGAAACCCCCATGCCAAGGTTTCATGAACAAACCCACCTGATTGAAAAAATACGGGCCTCCCTCAAAAACCCGATTCCAATCCGAAATGCAAGAAAAATCAACTAAGAAAAAGGTGTTCCCAGCCACCAAAATATCAAAATCACCCTCAACCTGCCAGGTACGACGCATCCAAGACTCCAAAGCCGAGAGGGAGACACAGATTCCCAAAAATTTGCAAATCAAAACATGTTGAGTCCAATAAGAGAAATCCTCATGCATCGATTCTGGAGAAATAACTAGAACCGGGCGATCCTGACTCCTTGGCAGACAACCATTCACTTTCTTGAGCTTAGAGCTCTCACCCACGAAAGAGGAATCCATGCCTTGCACATGCACATCCATAGCATTTCCCATAGACGCCTTCTCACCTACAACCACCATGCTCTTGAGAGCCCCAGCCATAACACCACACCCAATCCGCTCCACAGCCAAGCAAAAGAAAACACCACACCGCACAACCAAAACCCCCGCCAACCAACACACCCCACACAGCAGAGCCCCACCAACCTCCTCACGCACCCGCCACCCCTTTCCACGCAACAAACCCTGCACCCTACACACTGCACACCAAACACACAAAGAGCCAGCAACAAAGAGGCAGGAATGGCACCCGCACACCAGAGAAACTCTCCCCGCAAGTCCAGAATACCCCCCACAGAGACATGCATGCAACAGGAGGCGAGAACAGAGACATGCACACTCACATACCGCAAGTCGCACACACCAACCACCGCATACTCATTTTCCCCACAATCTACATAATTATATTGGTCAATGTTCATGTATACAATTCTGTTCTATTTTTATTTGTCTGAATTGCAGGTATGCAATGGATGTGAATCCAGAGAGGGCAGAGAATGTTCTCATTCATCAAAAGCTACTTGAACTTGCTCTGATACCAGAAAATTGGCCTATCTTCCATGTTCAATCTTCAGAGGTAGATTTTCTCATTATCCAAGTGCAATCTGGTAACTTGATCAACAATTATGGTTTATCAAAACTTACAACAAACAAGAAGTTTAAAGCTTTTTTGGACTAAAGATGAGAAATTATTTATTGCTGAGTTGTAATGTAACTCTCAAGCAATGTTTTAGAGTTGTTTATTATAATATCAAGAATCTATAAGTCTGTGCAAACTAGTTGTTTAAAGCTTTTTATGAATAATTTTGGCATATAAATGCAAACATGTCTTTTACATGGAGTTCATTCCATGCATTGGGATCTATTGCAGGAGGCAAGTTCAATATCTAGACCATGCGATCCTTTATGTTCAGTGGATGAGAGAGGCTCAACCAGCTTTAAAGAAAATTATAAACAAAAGACTGAGTTATGGAAGGCTCTTACTATTTTAGCTTTTGTTACTGCTGGAGCAGCCATGGCAAACCATTCTTGGGTGGCTTCTCATCGGGTATCTTCTCCTTTGCCCACAAATCTTTTTGCTTTTTCAAAAGGAATTGGAGGGCAATATTTTTTCTTAGGGAGATTTTTTTGGCTTCGTGGGTAATAAGAAGCATAGGGGTATGTCTCTTATTATCTCTCATTAAGACCATTCCGCAGCTGAAATCCCAGGCTTCATAAAACCTGTTTGAAGATTTTTTTTGCTAGTAATTGTTTGCAAGACTCCAAAAGTAACACCAATTTCAGTCATTTGACAATTCATCTGTCCTGTTAATATGCCCTCAGTCTTAATTCAGTACATGACAAATTTAATCCTATATTATTGTCTAGGTGAAGGATTTTGACAGCTTGATCATGCTATTTTTGTATCACAAGCCTAAGTATGACAAAGCTCTTAACTTATATTGATTTTGTCACTGGTAAAAATGAAGAACAAGATTCAGGTTATGAGAAGAACTCTCAAACAAGAGAAATAAAATACGCATGATTTATGCCTACATGGAATACAAGTTAAAGGGAAGAAAAAAGGATTGAGAAGTCAAGCTAATGGATGATGGGTGATGGCAATAGAGTATATGTAAATATGTAGCTGAATAAGATTACAATTTAAGCCATATATTATAAAATGTCTCAAGTAAAACAACTATCATAGCCTGAAAATGTATGATGTTTTCTTTTGTTGGCATTGTAAACTGAAATATAAAAAGCTGTATATACATGTTTTCTATTTTTGAAATATGTAAACAAGAGCATGGACATTGTGTTGGTGAGGCTGGACATGCATGTTTTCTTTTTTGACTAGTTAATGGTAGGTTCAAACATGCAGCAAGCAGTTTGTAGATGACACTTGTATTAGTGCCCCTCAACTTTATTGCAATGCTATTATAATGCTATCATACACCAAGTAAACAAATTTCAATAGCTAATTGGAGGCAGCACTAACAGAAGCTGGTCCTTGTTCAGGCTATACATATACAATTAATATGAATGCATCTATTTAATTCCTCAATTAATTAGTAATAATCAGTATTTGAGAGAACTCAACCAGCCGGTGGTGCTTAGACCAACAGTATACATATTGAAAGGAATATTTAGAGCAGAAATTTGGAAAAATCACCCTCTTCAGAGGATTCACCTGGGAAAAACGTCTGGATTTCTAGTAGTGTCCTTGTCCTCAGAAGTAGCAGATATACTCTAGATAAATTCTCCTTGTTTGCTCTTGCTTTGTGTGTTATGCAATTTAGACTTGAGCAAAGGTAGTGTACTGCCCATACCATTTGCAAGCAACCATCTGGATCTTGTCTGAAACTATTTTTCTGAGCCCCACACAAACTTATTTTCATCCATTTGGAGTTCCAGTCCAGACAAGTAAACTCTTTTGATCTTGAACCTTCGCTGATCTACTTCGTCCTCCTTGTCTTCTCCATTAATGGGCACAGGCACACTTTTATAAATTTTGGAAGGTGGAGGAACCTTTACTCTTTCTGCCTGCACAAGTGCTTTCATTGGAGACCCAACTGCTTCATAATGTCTCAATGGGTCTCTCAGTTGTACAAGCAATGCAATTGTTAGAGCATTGCCCATGTGGCCATGCTCTTTGTTTTTGTGTTCATGGGCACAGTGAGCAGTAAGAGTTGGTTTATATTATTATGGACCATACAATTAATGCTTTTTGATGTTAAAAAATCTCTCAGACTTACAGCTAGAAGCACTCCTGATTTCACTAGTATGGACTCTGGAAATATTGCATCTCTCAATAAACTTCGCTGTTTGTAAAATATGATTGCAAGTAGACATTCACTTTGGCTACCTGAGCAAGTTTGTAAATGCATTTGGATTTGATGAAAATACTTCATTGTTTCAAATATTGATTATGCAATTTCAGGCACCTTAGGAAGTTGTAAATCAATACTAGAGAACTTTCATGTGCATATGGCATTCCATGGGTAACTAACATTTTGAAATTACTTGATGTGCAGGAGTCAGGACGCATTAAAACACAACATTGCAAATCTAAAGTAATAGTTGTGACTTTCTTGAACCTTGTTAATTCTGAAATGAAAATGATAAAATCACAATACTCTAATAGTTAATTATGATATAGAAATAAGTTAGCTCCCTACGAATCTTCAAAGCTACAGCTGAACATTACACATAACAAGTTGGGGAGGATGATGCCTCTTGTACAATTACTTTGGCTATTACAATATCTTAGGACGAGGTAGCTCCAGTTATGGTGATTGGATGTACTGTATATCCTAATGAGGTGGTTGTGAATTCTGTGCCAGTGGCAGAAAAGGAATCTTCTGAACCATCACTTAATCAATCTCCAGGTTTTATGTATGTATAAAATTTGTCTCTGTAGTTAGCTATTTTCTATATTTTTTAATTTTTTTTATGCACTCTAGTTTTTAGTCTAGTTTTAATAAAAATACTTCATTATGTTTTAAATTTGATTTGATGAGGTTTACCGCTAGCATTTTTGTGGTACACTTTTAGCTGTTTTCTTCTTGATTACAACTATTTTGTTTAGATGATGGCTGGGTTTTTTGGATGCCATCATTGGGTATGGATTGGCTTGGTACAACCATGTTAATAACTATGATTGTTGTATGGAAATTTTGATGTTATAGCTGACAAGTATAGTAAATTGTGCACAACATCCAAAATAATTGAAGCAAAATGCACTGTAATCTCATGTATTATATATCAACCAAAACTCCCTTGTTTCAGCAAATAGTTGATTTGGTGCAATATTCATGTCATAAGATACAACACACCGTGATCGTTCAGCACACAGTGACATAAATAGAATCTCTTATGGATCCCTTGCTCTTCTTTGCAGGGTTAAGGGGCAAACTTGGGCAAACTTCCAAGTGATCGAGACTATTGACAAACAAACCAATTCTGAGACAATCATGTGCTGTCATATGTGCTATCAAGCATCTAAATCTTACCTTGTCCCCCATTTCCATTTTTGCAAAGCAAAACTACTATTGATCATGGAAAATTCCACCTGATTATTTGTAATAGGCCAGATTTGTTACACAAAACTTCCCAAATCAAGTCAGGGTCTGTAATATTCAATCTCACAGTAGAACCAGTTGAAGATGAATGCCGGTTTTCCCAATTCACTAGAATTTGATTCAAAATCTTATCTTTTATCTCTAACAATTGACCAAATCCAATTGATGGCTATTCACTGGTTTAGAAACAGACACAACTTAATTATTTGAAGACTTCAATATTCTCAGTCCGAGAGAAGCCCATTTCTAGAATTGCCTTCTTTTTGCAAGTGACCGAGCTGCAGAGATAGGAAAGTGAGATTTTATAATGACTGTCTCTTGCAATACAGACCTATGCACTCTATGTCCTCTTTTGCCAATTGCCACTGTTTTCCCTACAAACAGACTTGCTCAAGGCAGGGACTCCAGCTCAAGCAGAGCACTTGTTTACTAACACCTAATCTTGATTATGTCCTTTGTTGAGAGCATTATAGCTATCACAAATAAATGCTGCATAAGGAAATTGCTTCACACACCTTAATTAGAATATACATAGTTTAGTTTATTGCACTTACTACTCCTTCATTTTATTTGTTAAGAAGTGCTGAAATAGCTGTAAGTAATCAACCACAAAATCATCTCATTTTTCAAGGTTTCTCCATTGAATTTTTTCTGCCTTACCACCATAATGTAGGAATCTTTATCTTCCCATAATGCATGAACTTAGTCCTACCATAGAATAGATCATTTATATCTTATATTATGCAAGTTGCAACAACACATACATTCAGGTTATATACTCAGATAATAAATAGCTTTAAAATCATGTTGTTCATGCGTACGAGGATAATTGCCACAATTTGTTTATTTTCAGAAAATAAATTAAATCATTTTACTATGATTTTGGTGTAACATGACCTAGAGCTCACACAATAACTCAAACTTATTTGAAAACAAAATTTAAAGCTCAGATTCACATAAATTCTCTAGCAGAGGATATATGCTTATGTTACAAGAAGGTCAAAGGGTCCCACATATTAGGCATTTCACCTCATTATGGGATTTAATTGTCTCAGCTTTGCAATAAGTGAAAGTCCAAGTTTCCTAACTATATATGGGAAAATAGGGCTTTCCCATCTCAATGGGGTTGGCTTTTCTAGTAACCAAGTTTAGATGTTGGCACGCATTTTTTTACCATTTGAACTTAAGCTATTGAATCTTTACTAGTAGTTGGTCAAGAAAACTCCAATGTTTGATAGTATTCATCCCCAATTTTCATTAATTTAGTTGAAAAATAGTTATATTTCTTTGGGGCAATCATCCGGGAATTTCTAAATATTATTGTTTACATTTTTGTCCAAAAGACATTAGGAAAGCTAAAGGTTTTTCTCACAAAAGTTAGTTAGAAGATGTCAGATGAGAAAATAATAAAGTTTTGGCCACATTTAAGTGTTGATAATGTAAAAGGATAAATGGTCAAAATCTTATTTTCTTTCAGCGCAAAAAAATGAGTTTATTTTTGTTTTATTCTTTCGTTCACGTTGTAGGAGAAGTTTCAGGGTTCAAGTAAATGGTGTTGAAAGAGTCTAGAAAAACATGGATGCACCAAACAGATTAAGACACCACATTGTAGGCTAAGGAAGGAGCATAGATATTAAGAGTTTGAAGGTATCCATTCATTTCGCCACATTGCAGGAGATCCAGGATTTTTAGGGCATGCTACAAAGATAACGTTAGAGTTTTTGAAGGTTTTTCACCAATGGTATATCCACATAGCAGGTCATGGAGTCAAGTCATTGCTATATGGTAGGTATGCCCTATATTGCCTAAAGTTTTAACCTCTAATGAGAAACGTAGAAAATATCTTTGTTAGGAGTTCAAAACCCTTAGTTGTCTTCTAGGGCAGTTAAGAAGCATAATGTGACTGTCTAAGAGGTTGCAGTACCAAGTTTTGAAATCAATGTTCAGGAAGTGAGGAGTAAATCTTTTGTAAGAGCCCACACTGGCTGATCAATTGTCAAATACCACTTTGCTATATGGTGTTCATTTATTTAACCAGAGGCATAGAGGAGTTGCTTTGAGTTTACCTATGTGCCTAGTACTAAAGTTGAACCTTCTATCTTTTCTAAAATGACTTCAATGTGGTGGAATGAGAACACAAGTGATGATGGTAAACAACCTATGTGTTTGATGGAGAGAAAACACAGTGAGCAACTAAAGACTAGTAAAGGGAACCTCATAAAATGACAGTGCAGTGGATAGAGATCTATTTTTTGTGTCAATGAGAATGATGAGGGGAAACATCATAAAAGAAGAGTCTCAGAGGGATTGTGACTTGAACAATTTTTGCAGTCTCTTGGTTTCATTGCACAAACTACTATTTCAATTTTAAGACTAGTTAAGAATAAGTTATCAAATTTGTTGCCCATGCACTAGATGTTGGGTTTCATGTAGTGAAGAAAATGAAGATCATTTAGTTGTCTCATCTTCTAAAAGTCCCTTGTAGCTAGATATCAACAAAATTGTAGAAAAAGGTTAATGAGTATTTATATTTGATTGTACACAAGAAGGGAATTTTTTTTGCCATCTTCAAGAGAAGAGGTTGATGGATATATTACTTGGAATCAATAGCTGCTTTTAGAATTTCAAGATCTATTTCCCAATATGACAACCACTTTCAAGGATCTTTCATGCTATCAAAGTAACCCTAGATGGTAGAGGTAAGTTACATGTATATTGGGCAGTCATGGTCCTAGAGAACATTACACCATGGAACAAAGAAGATTGTACATACAACCTATAAAGTCTATACAAGAAGTGAGGATTGTGCATAAATAAAAGAGGCAATCTAGGATAGTTAAAAGGGGTTTTTGACACTAAACAATATATAGATATATGGAAAGCAAAGAGTTACTAGGAGACATTATGAATGGGGTACTCTTCTATTAGATAGTCTTCAGACCTTAGTGATAGCCCTTTGTTGAATGAGTAAAGAGTGGAAGCCGTTGAGAGTGGTAGTCCTTCCAAGAGGACAGAGCTATGTACTGTGAAAGAAGTACAATCCAAGATATACAGACCAGTAAAAAATGCATGATAGTCAATGAAGGACAGCCCTAGACTCATAGACCTTAATCATGAAGATTATTTTTTGATCAATGATACTTTTCTCTTTACAATCATTACATCTTGAGAGAACTTTTTGATTTTTTGAACACAAGCATCAAATTTTCAAGTTCTTTTTAGGATTAGGAAAATTTTTAAAAGTTTTTTAGAAGTGATCTTTTGTTCAAATCAGAGCTTTAGAAAGATGATTGCCAATTAGTCGAGATTTGAGAATGATTGTGATTTAGCTTACAGGATGATTATTTTGGCAACATTGAAATGTGAGAAAGGACTGTCTTAACATGGACAGAGGGAATGCATATTTGGTGCATTTTCAAAGGCAAATGAATGAATTTATAGTTTTTCCTTGATTGAGCATGCTACATAGTTTCATGAGATATGATACCACACACATTGACAGACTAGATAGATTGCTATCACCATGGCACAGTCAATACAAGGGCACTATGAATGATCCTGAAGACAATATAAAGACAATCATAGAGAATCAAGAAGCACAGTTACTATTTATAGTTAATGATTTTGATTCATGGATAGTGATATGATAACTGTTGTCAATCAGATATGCACCCTTTGTCAGATTTACAAAATCAGACTATCTGTTGAAACATGGAAACTCTTTTTAGATGTGGGTGATTTTATGTGAAAAGAGAATCTCCAGAGTGAGCTGGTTCTCCGAATAATGGATCCTATTCTAAGTAATTTTTCAGGAAAAGGGATAGAGAATAACTGCAATTAAAACCTATGACTAACAGATGATTCACTAGATTTATGAAAATTTAGACCTTATACTGACAACAGTTTCCCTATCACAATAGCCCTCACAATCTCATTAGCACATGTTTTTATCAGTGATTTGCATGAAGATTTAAAAGAACTAAATACAACATGCAACCTGAAAGCATGTAATTCTGAACAAAGATTCACAACAACAAGACATGTAAGGATTCAAATTTGAAACACAAAGACATCAGATTGCCATCACAAAGCTGAGACCAGATGAATGAGAAGAACTCTGTTGCTTTATTGAAACTGAAAGAGTGTATTTGTTTAAACTGAGTACAAAAAGTTTACAAGCTCTCAGAAAGTGTATTAGAGCAAGAAACAATAATCTGGACCCTAGAAGAAAAACTAAGTTTTCTTCAAGATATATCTCCCCAAAACCCTAATCCGAGTTCAAAAAGAAAAGCTCAAGAAAAGGTATCAAAACTACCCAATAAGCTTGCACAAAAGTGGAAAAAACATACTTTTTGTATGCACATACTGTTAGACCTCTAAAAATAGGCCAAATTTTCTTTGAAAACAAATAAAACACCTCATCTCTCCAACAAGTATTTCAAATCCGACTAAGGAAATATCTCTCACAAATCTGCTAAAAATAGCAAAGAGATAAAACAACTTGTTTTATCCTTGCTTTACATAGCTTGTAGATCTTAATATACTCTCACAATCCGATCTATTTTTTGCAACTAAATATTTTGGAAATCTTTTGCAAAACAATAATAAGCTTATCTCCCCAATTACAATATTTGATTTTTCTTATAAAAAATCATAAAAATAATTAAAACCCTCTATTGTATATTGTGTGTAGGAAATGTTAGTATCAAAATAAGATAATAAAAACACACCAATGCAACATTAAACTAAAGAAAGCTAAATAAAATGAAATCAAAGGAATTCAAACAGAGCTTTTTCAGAATTGTTCCATTGTCCTCTATCTCCAGTGATTTGCTTGAAGCTATTTGCTCTCAGATTGTATAAGCAAAGCTTCTCAGAATGGCAACCTGTAGAACGAGTATGCAAAGGGAGAGTACTTCTCTATCATATATGTTGGTGGAGTGAAATGTTGATGTACAGAAATGCACAGGGGCTATAGATTATGCATAGGGGCTGTGGATTATGAATGCTATTGAAACTATGATATGAGGATGATAGGCCATGATATGGATTGCTAATATGCTAAGCTATGCTATGCTATGATTCTAGAGGCTATGGATGCTAAAAGGCTATGCTATTGCAAATTGACTATAGTTTTCCTGTATGAAAGCTTCTTTGTTTTCAAAGACCCGACAATCTTTTTTATAGATTTTTACACGCAAGAGCTTGGCTGGCAAAGATCAATGGCTATGAGATTGTCTGGTAATTTTGAATGGTGAGAGATGGAGAAGTTGAGAGGAAGATGGAAGATGTTGGGAGGTTGGAGAGAAGAATGGAGGTTTGTCTTCAACCCACGGGAACAACTTTGCTCAGAAACAAATAAATTAATTTTCTGTTTTGAAGTTGTTTCATGGTTGTTGCAGATAATCCAATATTAAATAAATAAATTCATTTAATTTTATGTGAATTTGAGGATTTAAAATATTCTTGAATATTTGATGTGGATGGACATTAGAAGATTTAATTAAATATTTGGAATATTTAATTGCAAATAGATTTTAGAAGAATTAATTAAATATTTAGAATATTTAATTGTGAATGGAATTTAGAAGATTTTTAGAAGAGAAGAATATTTAATCTTTATTTGAATAAAATATTCAAGCCAAGATTATATGATAATTAATATAAATAAATCATAATGTTTATTTAATTAATTAAGAAATGGATAAAAAAAAAGTGATTAAATAAATTTATTTATTTAATCGAAATGAAAGAATGAACAATATACATAAATTATTTAGATTTATTTATACACAAATTGAATTTAGAAAATTTAATTAAATATTAAAAATATTTAATTAATTACCAGACTATTGTGATGTGACCATTTTTAGATGTATACATTTTGCCCCTATTTGAAGTGATATGTTTTACAAATTGCTTCAAAGAATTTTGAAATTTTCCCCAACTACTGATTGTCGAATGTTTGATAGTTATATGCCCCCTTGGACGATGAATCGATAAGATTTTAATTTTTGTGAATTTTAATTTTTATTTAATAGATTTTTTTTGGATTTTTATGATTTTTAAGATGTCGATTCATCGTTCAAAAATGATAATGTGAAGTAATTGACGTGGAAAGATGTGAGATGAAAAATTGATGACGTAGAATGCCTCTGCAATGATAAAATATGATAAAATGCCCCAATTTTGCCTTTAAATAGGTTAAAAATGTCATTTTCCATTTTAACCTAGTAAAAATTGTAATTTTTGAGCTCTGGAGTGAGAAAGATGGCACTTCCTACCCACCAGCACTGTTTTGAGTGCATCTGACGACATTAGTAGCTGACACACTATGGACCTGCGGCAGGTACCCCATTAAATATTTAGTGTTTGAAATTTTTCCATTTATGGCACATTTTCCAACATTTATGTACCTTCATGTTGTCTTTTAGCGCCTTTTAGTATTTCCATAGCACCCATTATGTTTTCCATAGCGCCCTTCATTCTGCAGCACCCTTGATTTGATGTTGTTTTGTGTGATAAATTTGTTCCCAAGGTTGTTGGAAAACAAAAAGTAGCTGATAAATTTGTTTCTAAAGTTATTAAAAACAAATAGTTGTTGATAGGTTTGCTTCTAAAGTTGTTAAAAGCGAACATGATTTTGATAAATTTGTTTTCCATGATGATGAAAAACAAATAGTTTGTTGATAAGTTTGCTTCTAGAGTTGTTAAAAGCGAACAGGATTTTGATAAATTTGCTGATAAGTTTGCTTTTAAAGTTGTTAAAAACAAACCGGATTTTGATAAATTTGTTTTCCATGATAATAAAAAACAAATAGGTTGATAAGTTTGCTTCTAAAGTTATTAAAAACAAACTGGATTGTGATAAATTTGCTTTCCATGATGATGAAAAACAAATAGTTTGATATTCAAATTTGATTGATTTGTCTTGATGATTCAATATTGATTTTGCTTTGACTTGATGATTCTTCCTATGAAACAGGAGAGATTGGGTGTCTTGCAGTTACGAGAGAAATTCCCAAAGACATGGAGATTGATTCTGCAGCCTGTACATGCGGATAGAGATGTGATTGGCAGCATCAGAGGATAGCACTTCGTAGTGCTTTTTGCATGATGTCTTATTGATACTCTATTGAGACATTTGTATACATACTGATATGGTCCCATTTTTGATGATGCATATTATTTGACATCTTTGTACATTTTGACCTTCATTTTTTAGATATATGATATGCAGCGATGATTCTTTATGTGATGAATACTTCTATTTTCTATATGCATGATGTTTTATGTGATGGTTTTACAATGTTATGCTTATGATGTATATGTATGCATGATTTTTTGGATATGAAAATGAAAGTGCAATGCTATGATATGATTGCAATCTATTGATGAATGATTTTATGAATATGAATGTGAAATGATGGATGGTACCATTTATGAATGCCCATGAATGTTTTGATTATGATGTATGCTTTGTTTGTATGATTTTCTAATGCAAATATATATATGAAAAATTTATGTGATGATGTTTTTGTGAATGTCAAAATGTACTCAGTCATTTATTCGAAAGATATGAAACTTTGATACTTTGCCAACTTTTGGGAAAATCTATAAAATGCAAAAATGCAGATTCTAAAATGAATGTAATCTATACAATATTGCCATTCTAAGAGCTTATTTGTGCTTTTTGTGTCATCATAGAGCATTGAAATGTTGAAAGTTAATACAAGCATCAAAGGGTATGTTAGCACCAGTGATGACCTGAGTATTGCTTTCATGATTTTTGATATAGCAAGATAATACAAGCATCTAGGTATAATTGAACCGAGATGACCTGAGTATCTCATGCTTAAACAGACAAGAGTTAACCCTTTTCCCATGCAAATTATAAAATGTCATCAATGATACTTAGTAGAGCATGTCTCGCGACCAATTTGCATAGTACTAATGATTCACTCACAAACAACAGACAAAGAAAAATCATATTCCTTCCTTGCCTTTCTAGTTCAGTACATCATCGAATTGCTCCAGATATATGATAGAAAATCAACCAACCATTCAAATGTTGCTTAAAGTATTCCAAACATTATTCAGATTAAGATCATCCAACTTGGTTATCAACATTGATGTTTGTGTTTTGATTAACATTGTTTTGACCATGTTGTTTGATTTCATTGACATTGAGTAATCATTTTGGTGTTGTGGTTGATTTCATGTGTCAATGTATGTTGTGCTTTGTCAAACCATCATTTGTCCGTTTCTGATGTTCTAAAAGCTCATTGCCCCTCTCTTGTTTAGTTTGTGTTTCTGCCCCCAATGTAAACACAACCTAAATATGATGGATATGTACAAATTTCATCAAGCCATGATGAAACACAAGGATTAACGTTGCATGATATGGATATGATGAAGATACCTACTTAATGCGATTGTTTCCATGAAGTTTGGGTGGACAATCCATGGAGTGGCTTTCCAAGATCACTCCCCCCATCAAAACCTTTGAGGAGTTAATAAATCAGTTTATATCACAATACGCCTACAACATCCAACACCAGATAACCATGCTTGATCTTTGTAAAGTGAAACAAAAAGTAGGGGAATCTTTCACTACATTTTTGCAAAGGTGGAGAAGATTGTTTGCACAATATTCCCGTCATATTCCTGAAAAGGAAAAGATGGATATCTTCATCAATAGCCTAGATCAAGAATTGAGCTACAGGCTTAATCTTCATTGTCCTTATAACTTTGAAAAATTGATTGAAAACTCAATCACCATTGAAGGGGCCTTGGTCAAAAGAGGAGTAATAGAACTTGATAATCCAAGTTCATCCAACCATAACAACAATGATAAAAAAAAGTTTTGGAACAGAAATAAAAATGTCGTCAATGATGGTATAGTGGATGCAAACAATATATGAACAAGATCATCTATCTTCAATCTATCAAGTGCTCCACAAAACAACCAACAAGGAAATACCAACCAAGAAGGAAACACCAACCAACAAGGGAACAACAATCAACAAGGACAAAACTCCAATCAAGAAAGTATGACCAATCAAAACAACAAGGATAATCGTGGTAATTTCAATAATAATCTTGGCAATACCCAAACATCAAATCTACCAAGATCTCCATTCTTTTCAAATTGACAAAATTTTACCACTTTGGGTCAATCTCTTGAGTTTGTTCTCAAGGAGCTTCTCGATAATAAGGTTATCACCTTACCGCCACAAAGAGATTATGAGCCACGAGTCAAACCGCCATCATGGAATGACTCGTATTATTGCAATTGTCATCGATGTAAAGGTCATAGAACAAATAACTATCAAGCCTTGCGAAATCTAGTACAAGATTTAATTGACAATGGCACCATTATAATTGAGGGACATCATACTAATGACGATCATCAAGCATTCAAAGATCCTTTACCAAACTATCAAAAGGGGGAAACATCAGATACCCAAGCGAAAAGCATAAATAATGTTGAAGACAACATAATCTGCCACATCTATACAGATGATCAACGGGTTAATGTTATCAAAATCAAGGAAAAACAAGAATATCAACAGGTTAATGTGACTATGAGAGGACAAGAAAAAGTTGTTTTAAAAGGAAGTTCATCTAAAGCAGCTATTTCCC
This sequence comes from Sequoia sempervirens, assembly GCA_007258455.2. Classification (NCBI taxonomy): domain Eukaryota; kingdom Viridiplantae; phylum Streptophyta; class Pinopsida; order Cupressales; family Cupressaceae; genus Sequoia; species Sequoia sempervirens. Next base: position 189,496,965 of record VDFB02373365.1, on the reverse strand, counting down.
CTCCAAGTAATTATAATCTAGTTGATCAATTGAGAAAAACATCAGCTCAAATTTCCATCCTTGAACTTCTCAAAATATCTCCCGTACACAAGAATATTTTAGAAGAAGCTCTTGTAAACACAACTGTCGATACTGATCTGGATGTAAACAAATTTCAATCCATGGTGGGACATTTGTCTTCCCCCACTTGTCTTTCATTCTTCGAAAAAGATGATGCCTCTATGACACATCCGCATAATTCATCGCTTTATCTTGAAGTCATGATCCATAAACATTGAATTAGATGTGTTTTGATAGATGGAGGAGCCAGTTTAAACATTTGTACCTTAAAGTTAATAAATGCCTTAGTAATATCAGAAAATTCCATTGATCCACGAAGGAAAATAACTATCAAGGCATATGATGATGAAGAAAGAGCTTCTAAAGGACTAATAATGCTACCTATCAGAGTGGAACCTGTTGTGAAAATACCTTTTGTTAGGTTCTAGATCGTGATCTTTCCTATAACATACTTTTGGGTCATCCATGGATTCATTATATGCAAGCTATGGTACCATCAACATACCATCAATGCCTCAAGTTTCCATATGATGGACAAAAAATAACTATACAAGCTGACTACAATAGCACCCAAACTTGTTCAAATCTCCGAGCAACTCAAGACGCCTTTGTTCTGCACAATAGGGAGGCTCTTACTACTTCCAATTTACAAGGCCAACTACATGAATTGACAAAGAATCTTGATACCAAGCTACATTTTAAAGATAAAGGAGTAGGTGAATATTCACTATGCCTTTCTACCTTATCTCCTTCTCCGAGGACACATGGTCAGTTGACTCTATCAAATCAAAAGATCACAACAGCCTCTACATCCCAAGCTTCTGTGCCAAGTACAAGGTTTGATGGACAATTCATTAAAGCTAACACCACCGAGGAAGAAGTTGAAGAAAGGGACATCCTAAGCTGGCTATACAAAGATGAAGATGAATGTCTCTTGCACATCAAGTTACCTACTGAACAATATGGAAAAGGGTATACCATCATGCAAAGAATGAGCTATGAAGGAAATGGTCCTATAGGAAAAAGAAAAGAAGGAATCATTGAGCCAATTCAACCTATTTCAATACATCCAAAGGATTAAAAAGGAATTGGATATGGTAAAGATACAGAAGAGTCAACTTCACAGCGAGTACAACAAACTCATGAAGGAGAATCAATTTCAGATAAACCCCATGAAGATGTCACTCTACAAAAATTTTATGGATTAGTTTTCCAATTGCAGAACAGTTCAGACACTGATTCCAATAAATACGAATGGGATGATGTCTCTGATGATACATTCTTAATAGAGAAAAGGGTGGATGTCATACATAAATTTTCACCTACGTTCTTACAAGGGGAGGGCTCAAGGCCTACACTTGATTATGTTTTACAAAGCGATCATGACTCAAGTGAGGACGATTCAGATTTTAACGAGATTGATAATCGACAAGAGAATACCATCATAGACCTTGTCCATCATGAAAATGACAACCATATCATGACTTTGATAGCTAAAGACCTTACCCAACCTAATGATTCCATGTCTTTAGTCTATCTGGAACTTATTGATTGGGACAACGATGCACCTATCCATATCCCTACATTCAATGATGATGATGATATTGTAAATTTCCTTTGTTCATCTAATGAAGAAAACAATTGTTTCATTCAAGAATCTCATACTCAAGATTTTGATAGGGAGGGTGTCAAGTCTCTTAGCTACAAAATAAATGAAATAAAAGATGGATCTATTGGTGAAAACCGAAAAACGACAGTGGTAGATCAAAACAAGAGAAAAATAAAGAGCGAATCTGACGGTGAAAACCTTTTTGAGGCATTGAAGGATGAGAAACTTGACACTCTTCCTAAACATTATCAAGAAAGATCTTCTATTTTGATTGAGCCTGTTAGCTCTCAAAAACACAGGCTAAATGCCTCAAGAGGCTGCCAATCTCTTGATATGCTTTAGGGTAACAGACAAGGTCAAGAGAACTCAACCTTCTACTCTTCAGGTGCTGCTAACCTAGGCGGGTGTACCTTTCTAAATGAAGCAGACTTAACTTATGATTTATCCTTCTGAAATGCTTTGTCCACAAGAGCAGATGACAGTGAACAAATAAAATCAAACTTGATAGCAATCTTCTGATCTAAAACCTAAAATGCTTAATTAATAGATATAAAGAAACTGAATGAATTCAAATGATGAAATTGCAGAGACCAGTGCCTTATTGGGTATGCGGAGTCAAATGAAACAGAAGAGGGAAACTTATTCTAGCAGAAAATCAAATTGCAGGTATATGATCTGTTCATAACTTGTATAAACAATGCAGGATTATGACTACTAAGCTCTACTTTAATAATCCAGATGAATCTTCCTGATTACTGTGATCAACCAAAAGGATTTAATCTTTTCTTGAGAGAACCAATAGATTAATCACACAGATACAACAAATGTGCATTGACAAACTGAACATAAACTTGTTATGTCAATTTAAACAACCAGAAAGAATCAAAATGGAGACAACTTAGCAATACTTTTCAATAAACTCAACATACAATTGATACCAAAAATAAACTACCATACCAGCTGAATTTAATTGAAATCGCCATTTGAAAACATGCGGTGCCGTGGTCTCTGACATGAGAAAATTATTCTATTGTATCCATCTCTACCTACTGCTTCTAATCTAAAATCTCATATCTTCAATTACAATCGGGGTGCATATTTATACACCAGCATCAGGAAAATAAATCATTTGAAACTCCATGTCGGCCCTCCATAGAATTTGGGCAATTTTCATGTCGGCCAGCAATGGTATTATGAAATTCTCATATGTTGGCCCACAAAATTTGAATCTCTATTTTATTCACCAACCGTTCACTAAGACAGTCTTGAAGGTATGCCAAAGGCAATTCAATTGTTAATCGTTAGTCATTATGTGTTCCCCTATTCTTTGTGTTGTTTACTTTTGCCATGACCATTTGTTCGCTATGCCGAAGTTAAGAAGTATCCTTTTGTCCCATGTGTTTCGCTATAGCCTTGTGATATTGGGAAGACCTCTCGTAGACCACCTCAAGTGTTACTGAATTGCATACCATTACGTGCTTTTCATTCACTGAGACACAGGAAGACTCATACCGAAATATCCCCCCATTGCTTCATCCGCTTTGCTGTAGCCTTATGATGTCGGGAAGACCTCTTGCAAATTATTATGTCTCACCGAAAGTCCTCATCCTTCTTGAGTCGTTGTGACATATGTTTCCTCTTGCCGACGAGTCCATCCATCCCATATATGTTGCTATAATATGATGTCGGTGAGAGGTCCCGCAGATTATAGAGTTATACTGAAACACCCAAGCTCACACCTGTTTGCCAAGACAATATTACTTTCATACTGATAGAGTCGGCTTGTTTTCCATCGGTGAGACTGAAGGTCACTCGTTGAGACCTCTTACTGATAGAACACCTCTCACCAAAAGCCGTTCAATAGAAACCTTTCGCGCTCCGTTGGTGAGACACATACGCTTTGCTGAGACCACTCACCGAAGCAATAATCCTTTGCCGAAATGTTCATCCACCTTATCAGTCGACAAGAAAAGGGAGTATCGCCATGACATAATACCGAAGCCAAGACCCTTTGCCGATGAATCCTCATATGCGCAAGTCGGTGAGATCTGACCCATTCGGGGAGACCTCACATAGATGAAAATACTTATGCCGATATACCTTTCCTCAGTCGCTGAAACATGAAAGTCGTGCCGATAACTGCCGGTGAGTAAACTCCAATCACCCTAATATAGAAAACGTCTTGCCGATAGGCAACACATATGTTTTATTAGAAAAACAAATCGGAGAGACCCAAAAATTGTCACACCGATAAGCCTGCAACAAACAAATGTTAGCAAAGATGCATGACTCGATGGATTCAAAGGGGCTATATGGGTAGAATATGGGTGAAATATGCACACGGTAGAACCAATCTAGAAATTTATGAGTAAAATGAACATGTAAAACACCATATTTTACAGTTCCAACAGAGCCCACAAAATCAATCAACATAAGTACGACAGAGCAGCCAAAAATCTTGCAACTTGCAACATTGTTAACAGTGGAAGAAGTACTAAAATTTATGGAGTTCTTGAAGGAGAATCAAATCAATTTCACTTGGTCATATGCCAATATGCCAGGGTTAGATCCTAATCTGATAATGCATCATCTATCTATAAACGTAGGGGAAAAACCTGTGAAGCAAAAACTTAGAAAAATGCATCCACATGTTGCATTATTGGTTAAAGAAGAATTAAAGAAGCTTTTAGATGTTGGATTCATTTGGACTATTGACTATGCAGAATGGATCTCCAATATCGTACATGTTTCAAAGCTAGACAGAAGGATTAGAATTTGTACAGATTTGAGAGATTTGAACAAAGCATATCCCAAAGATGACTTCCCTTTGCCAAACATAGATATGATTATTGATTTAACTACTGGCCATGCAATGTATTCATTAATGGATGGATTTTTAGGATACAACCAGATAAATATTGCACCAGAGGATCAAGATAAAACAACGTTCACGTGCCCTTAGGGTACCTATTGCTGGAACATAATGCCATTTGGGCTTAAAAATGCAGGAACAATTTATCAAAGAGCAATGACCACCATTTTCCATGACATGATGCATACATTCATGGAAGATTATGTGGATGAATTATTGTCCAAATCCAACACAAGAGAAGGACATCTTGAAATCTTGTCAAAAATCTTTGTCAGAATGGAGCAGTTCAATGTTCGACTCAATCCAAAGAAATGTGTCTTCAGCGTTAAATTTGGAAAACTCCTGGGATACATTGTTTTAGAAAAGGGCATAGGGGTTGATCCAGAAAAAGTACAAGCTATAATGGACATGCCGCCACCATGAAATATTAGTCATCTTTGATCATTACAAGGATGACTACAATCCATTAGGAGGTTTATACTGGCAGACAAAAGCTTACCATTTACACATCTATTGCATAAAAATGTCCCATTCAAATTGGAGGAAAAGTGTGAAGCAACATTCAATCAGATCAAGCAATATCTCATGAATCCACCAGTTCTAATTCCACTAGTTCCAAGAAAGCCTCTCATACTTTATATTTCAGCAACAGAAGTATCTTTGGGAGAATTACTAGCACATGAGGATTCTACAGGCAAAGAAAGAGCCATATACTATATCAACAGAACTTTAACAAGTCATGAACTAAACTACACTTTCATTGAAAAAGCTTGCCTAGCAGTAGTGTTTTCTTCTCAAAAGTTGCGCCACTATATGTTGGCTCATACAGTTAAGCTGATAACCAAAATTGATCCACCAAAATACCTCTTAAGCAAAGCTACCTTAATAGGAAGACTTGCAAAATGGGTAATGATCTTAAGTGAGTTTAACATTCACTATGTAGATCGAAGAGCCATAAAAGGACAGGTCATAGTAGATCAGTTGGCCAAAGCACCTTTACAAGAAGAAACACAATGCACATTGAATTTCCTGATGTAGATGTCTTCACAGCGATAGTTAAGAAATCATGGACATTGTACTTTGATGGATCTTACCCGCAACATGGCTTGGGGGAAGGGATTCTTTTTGTCACACCTAAAGGACATAGCATTCCCAAATCATATTGGTTGATGTTTCCCTGCACAAATAACATAGTTGAATATGAAGCATTGCTCACAAGAATGAAAATAGCATTGGATTGGCGGATTACAGAGTTGCAAGTCTATGGTGATTCACAACTTGTCATTAATCAAATCAATGATGATTATCTAACTAAAGATGATAAGATGCTACCTTACAAGAACATGGTGGATGATTTTAAAAAGTATTTTGTGGCAATCAAGTTCTCACAAATCCCAAGGATTGATAATAAAGCTGTAGATGCAATGGCTACAATTGCTTCCTTGTTACAATTATCAGAAAATAAAAAACGGTACAAATTCTTGGTGGAACAATTGTTTTCTCCCACCTATGATAATCTTGAGACCCAAGTCATATGCCATTTAACCAGTTCTGATTCACCTTTATATGGCAAGATTTATACCTACTTGAAAAATAATATCTTACCTCTGGACTTGTCCCGAAACCAAAAAAGGAATTTCATACGCCAATCATCCCGTTATACCTTGATTGTCGATATCCTTTACTGGCGTGGTCTTGATGGTACGCTCCTTCGATGTCTTGAATGTGAGGAATCTGAACAAGCCTTACAAGAGGTTCATGGTGGTATTTGTGGAACTCATTCAAGTGGTTTAACCTTAGCCAAGAAAATTGTTAGAATGGGATATTATTGGCCTACCATGGAGAGAGAATCTTTTAATTTTGTCAAGAAGTGTTCTAAATGCCAGATTCATGGGAATCTTATTCATGCACCTATAAAGGAACTATAGCCTTTCACTCTGACATGGCCTTTTTCTCAGTGGGGACTAGATCTTGTTGGCAAAATTCATCCTTCATCATCAAATGGGCATAAATTTATCATCATAGCTACAGAGTATTTTACAAAATGGATCGAAGCTGTTCCTTTGACGATTGTGACTGGTAAACAAATCTCTTCATTTATCCTAAATTACATCATCTGTCGATATGGAATTCCAAATTCTATCATCACTGATAATGGGAGGCCTTTCAAGAATTAGGATGTTGATGAACTTTGTGAATGATTTTATATCCAGCACAGGTTCTCTACACCTTACTATCCACAAGGCAATGGTCAAGCAAAAGCTTCAAACAAAACAATCTTGAAGATCTTGAAGAAGATGGTAAATGATGTCGGTTGTGATTGGCATGTCCAATTGAATCCAACTTTGTGGGCATACAGAACTAGCATTCGCACACCAATAGGAGCTACCCCATATGCTTTGGTATATGGAGCAGAAGCGATCTTACCATTAGAGGTTGAAATACCTTTGCTTAGGGTCTCATTGAAAGGATTGATAAATGATGAAGACTATAGAGTATCTCGTCTGTAAGAGCTTGAATTGTTAGATGAAAGACGTCAACATGCAGCTGATAATTTGAAGGGTTATCAACAAGTTATGTCCTGTAGCTACAACCACAGACATTTCAAGTAGGTGACTTAGTTTTGAAAGAAAATCCCCGCAAGAAGCAAGACAGAGAAAAGAAAGGAAAATTTGAACCAAATTGGCTTGGTCCATTTGTCATCATTGCAACATACGGTTATGGAGCATATCAGTTATCTACGTCAGAAGGGGACCTGTTTGAAGAACCGATCAACAACATTCATTTGAAGAAGTTCTATGTCTAAAAACACATAAAAATAAGAAAAAGTCCTGAAAAAATACATAAAAATCTGAAAAAGTCCTTAAAAAATACATTAAAAAAATAAAAATCCTGAACAAAGTGCAATAAAAATAAGTGGTGAAAACCTGGTAAACAGGCGCTACTTGTGATCAAAATGGGCTTCTCTATCTATTAGCTTATGTCTTGCATTCGTTTTACGACATCATCTATCCATATCTATCATCTATACATATATATCATATCCATATCATGCAATGGGAATCCTTGTGTTTCATCATGGCTTGATGAAATTTGTACATATCCATCATATTTAGGTTGTGTTTACATTGGGAGCAGAAACACAAACTAAAAAAGAGAGGGGCAACGAGCTTTTAGAACATCACAAATGGACAAACGATGATTTGACAAAGCACAACATACATTGACACATCAAATCAACCACAACACCAAAACGATTACTCAATGTCAATGAAATCAAACAACATGGTCAAAACAATGTTAATCAAAACACAAACATCAATGTTGATAACCAAGTTGGATGATCTTAATCTGAATAATGTTTGGAATACTTTAAGCAACATTTGAATGGTTGGTTAATTTTCTATCATATATCTAGAGCAATTCGATGATGTACTGAAGTAGAAAAGCAAGGAAGGAATATGATTTTTCTTTGTCTATTGTTTGTGAGTGAATCATTAGTACTATGCAAATTGGTCGCGAGACATGCTCTACTAAGTATCATTGATGACATTTCAGAATTTGCATGGGAAAAGGGTTAACTCTTGTCTGCTTATGCAAGCGATACTCAGGTCATCTCAGTTCAATTATACCTAGATACTTGTATTAGCTTGCTATATCAAAAAATCATGAAAGCAATACTCAGGTCATCACTGGTGCTAACATACCCTTTGATGCTTGTATTAACTTTCAACATTTCAATGCTCTATGATGACACAAAAAGCACAAATAAGCTCTTAGAATGGCAATATTGTATAGATACCCTGCATGGTTAGTATAGATTACATTCATTTTAGAATTTGCATTTTTGCATTTTATAGATTTTCCCAAAAGTTGGCAAAGTATCAAAGTTTCATATCTTTTGAGTAAATGACTGAGTACATTTTGACATTCACAAAAACATCATCACATACATTTTTCATATATATATTTGCATCAGAAAATCATAAAAACAAAGCATATATCATAATCAAAACATTCATGGGCATTCATAAATGGTACCATCCATCATTTCACATTCATATTCATACAATCATTCATCAATAGATTGCAATCATATCATAGCATTGCACTTTCATTTTCATATCTGAAAAATCATCCATACATATACATCATAAGCATAACATTGTAAAACCATCACATAAAACATCATGCATATAGAAAATAGAAGTATTGATCACATAAGGAATCATCGTTGCATATCATATATCTCAAAAATGAAGGTCAAAATGTACAAAGATGTCAAATAATATGCATCATAAAAAATGGGACCATATCAATATGTATACAAATGTCTCAACATAATATCAATAAGACATCATGCAAAAAGCACTATGAAGTGCTATCCTCTGATGATGTCGATCACATCTCTATCCACCTGTACAGGCTATAGAATCAATCTCCATGTCTTCAGGAATTTCTCCCGTAACTGCAAGACGCCCAATCTCTCCTGTTTCATAGGAAGAATCATCAAGTCAAAGCAAAATCAATATTGAATCATCAAGACAAATCAATCAAATCTGAATATCAAACTATTTGTTTTTCATCATCATGGAAAGCAAATTTATCACAATCCAGTTTGTTTTTAACAACTTTAGAAGCAAACTTATCAACCTATTTATTTTTCATCATCATGGAAAACAAATTTATCAAAATCTTGTTTGTTTTTTAATAACTTTAAAAGAAAACTTATCAGTAAATTTATCAAAATCCTGTTCGCTTTTAACAACTTTAGAAGCAAACTTATCAACAAACTATTTGTTTTTCATCATCATGGAAAACAAATTTATCAAAATCTTGTTTGCTTTTAACAACCTTAGAAGCAAACATATCAACAACTATTTGTTTTTAACAACTTTAGAAACAAATTTATCATCTACTCTTTGTTTTCCAACAACCTTGGGAACAAATTTATCACACAAAACAAAATCAAATCAAGGGCACTGCAGAATGAAGGGTGCTATGGAAAACATAATGGGCACTATGGAAATACTAAAAGGTGCTAAAAGACAGCATGAAGGTACATAAATGTTGGAAAATGTGCCATAAATGGAAAAATTTCAAACACTAAAGGTTTAACAGGGTACCTACCGCAGGTCCATAGTGTGTCGGCTGCTGATGTCGTCGGATTCACTCGAAACAGTGCTGGTGGGTAGGAAGTGCCATCTTTCTCACTCCAGAGCTCAAAAATTACAATTTTTACTAGGTTAAAATGGAAAATGACATTTTTAACCTATTTAAAGGAAAAATTGGGGCATTTTATCATATTCTATCATTACAGGGGCATTCTAGGTCATCAATTTTTCATCTCACATCTTGCCACATCAATTTCTTCACATTATCATTTTTGAACGATGAATCGACATCTTAAATTCATAAAAATCCAAAAACAATCTAAAAAAAAAAAAAAAAATTCACAAAAATCAAAATCTTATCGATTCATCATCCGAGGGGGAATATACCTATCAAACATTCGACAATCAGTATTTGGGGAATATACCTATCAAACATTCGACAAATGTCCCACCATGGATTGAAATTTGTTTACATCCAGATCAGTATCAACAGTTGTGTTTACAAGAGCTTCTTCTAAAATATTCTTGTGTACGGGAGATATTTTGAGAAGTTCAAGGATGGAAATTTGAGCTGATGTTTTTCTCAATTGATCAACTAGATTATAATTACTTGGAGGGGAAATAGCTGCTTTAGATGAACTTCCTTTTAAAACAACTTTTTCCTGTCCTCTCGTAGTCACATTAACCTGTTGATATTCTTATTTTTCCTTGATTTTGATAACATTAACCCATTGATCATCTGTATAGATGTGGCGGATTATGTTGTCTTCAACATTATTTATGCTTTTCACTTTGGTATCTGATGTTTCCCCCTTTTGATAGTTTGGTAAAGGATCTTTGAATGCTTGATGATCGTCATTAGTATGATGTCCCTCAATTGTAATGGTGCCATTGTCTTATAAATCTTGTACTAGATTTCACAAGGCTTGACATTTATTTGTTCTATGACCTTTACATCGATGATAATTGCAATAATACGAGTCATTCCATGATGGTGGTTTGACTCATGGCTCATAATCTCTTTGTGGTGGTAAGGTGATAACCTTATTATCGAGAAGCTCCTTGAGAACAGACTCAAGAAATTGAGCCAAAGTGGTAAAATTTCGTCGATTTGAAAAGAATGGAGATCTTGGTAGATTTGATGTTTGGGTATTGCCAAGATTATTATTTAAATTACCATGATTATCCTTGTTGTTTTGATTGGTCATGCTTTCTTGATTGGAGTTTTGTCCTTGTTGATTGCTTTTTCCTTGTTGGTTGGTGTTTCCTTGTTGGTTGGTATTTCCTTGTTGGTTGATTCGTGGAGCACTTGATAGATTGAAGATAGATGATCTTGTTCATATATTGTTTGCATCCACTATACCATCATTGACGACATTTTTATTTTTGTTCCAAAACTTTGTTTTATCATTGTTGTTATGGTTGGATGAACTTGGATAATCAAGTTTTATTACTCCTCTTTTGACTAAGGCCCCTTCAATGGTGATTGGGTTTTCAATCAATTTTTCAAAGTTATGAGGACAATGAAGATTAAGCCTGTAGCTCAATTCTTGATCTAGGCTATTGATGAAGATATCCATCTTTTCCTTTTCAGGAATAGGACGAGAATATCATGCAAACAATCTTCTCCACCTTTGCAAAAATGTAGTGAAAGATTCCCCTACTTTTTTTTTCACTTTACAAAGATCAAGCATGGTTATCTGGTGTTGGATGTTGTAGGTGTATTGTGATATAAACTGATATATTAACTCCTCAAAGGTTTTATGGGGGGAGTGATCTTGGAAAGCCACTCCATGGATTGTCCACCCAAACTTCGTGGAAACAATCGCATTAAGTAGGTATCTTCATAAGTGAATTCTAGACTCATATTTCGGAAATCCCTTACATGTTCAATGTGGTCAGTTTTTCCATTGTACCTATCAAATTTAGGGATTTCACAATGTTTTGGAAAAGGGATCATTTGAAGACTCCTATCAAATGGATAAGGACATATGTCTTCCAAAACATACTTCTTTGTCGCACCCCCTTGCATTTCCTTTATTTTCCCTTGTAATTCTTTTATATGTTGTGTGAGGGCACTAAAATTATTAGGAGGAGTTTCAGGATTCTCTTTAATCCCTTCTATATCAAAATCGGAAGGTAACTTTGCTCCTTGATTAGCTATTGAAAGGAAATATCTTTCTTTGTTTCATTCTAAAATATTTTCTATAAGAGTATGGAATTGGGGATCCTGCTCTGCTTCTTGAAGCTTTTCTTCTGTTAACTCTTCAATATGAAATGGATTGTCTTCTTTCTCATTATTATCTCCCATTTTGCTTGTGGTACTTTCTCTTTCATCTTTTTCTAAGTGTTTTCGAGATCTCGTGACAACAGGCATAAGCTTTGCCCCAAATTCTACTAACTTTTGATCAAAAGAAATTGGATAGAGCAATTTTTAATGGATATGAAAGTCAGGATAGAATGAAGATTCTATGACTTAAAAAGGTTTCTAGTCTTTAGCTTGTTTTTTTCTCTAATTGAAAGGATGAAAATCTTGTTGGCGAGAATTTAAGCAAAAGATCAAGAAAAAAAATGATTTTGCACTTTATGAAGTTTGATCGTAGCTTCGTAAAAAGATGGATTTGTGAGAAATGCCTAATGTGATTGAGTTCTCTATTGCAGAAATTGATTTGGACGAGTAGAATATTCAATTGCAGGTTGGGGAATATAAAAAAAATGAATACGCTGACTATGGTTGTGCCTTTGAGAAAGGGATCTTCTTTGAAAGAAAGCTTGTGAGTATAATGGTTCTATAGCATAATCATCAGTGAAACCTCTAACACAATCATGATATCGATGGATAAAGGTTCTATGTTTAAGTAAAACCTTTTGACTTTGGTACAAGAATCGTCTTTTCTTCAATAATTTCTTGTAACTAAGTGGTTTCTTTGGATTTTTGATTCATTTGAGAATGGATTTCTTAACAAAGGTTGTGGATTTCCAATCTCTTAACATGAGGATAATCAATGTAATTGTAAGTGTTGGATGATCTTTACTGAATTAATGTTTCGAGGACACATCAAGTGTATGATCAAAATGTTTTTCAAAATTTATTTTTACAGGTTTTACACATGACAAATAGTTCAAACAGACTCACTCTTAGTACTCAGGTAGGTCACCATAATAATCAACAACCCACATCTTAAAACTGCTTTGACTCACACAGTCGTGTCACCCCCGAAAGGGCGCCCGTGTTTTTGTCTTTTCCAAGCGCATACTTAGAGTGACGGAAGTGGATACTGGATCCCCTGAGCAAACGGTCCTTGGCAGTTATATGGTGAGTATCTTGGGGGTAGATTCTTCCCTCCCATGCACTATGATTATTATGATGTTCAAAAACTGACTTCAGTTGGATACTACACTAAGTTCATAGTAAAGGTTTCCGTTCAATGCGACAAATGATATACTCCCTCGAGAGACCTCCCAACCTTTAGAAGAAAGGCTTTGGGGATGGTTATCTTGCACACTACCGTCAAATGGGATTTTCATCAACCATCTGCATTTGATTAAAGTGGATTGGAAAACTTGGCTTTAGTTGTTCCCACTTAGGTCGTTCCCGTAGGGTGAGTACTTTTTCCCACTACGGCAGGCCTTCTAAAAGGTATTATCAAAGCTTGAAATTGCATGAAATGAAATAGATGAGTTTGGCATTTTGATCACCCAGTTAAGGGGAGAGCATAGGCCTATCACCATTTTAATCAAAGCAAACAAGAGTTCAATTTTAAGCCCAAATGGACAATTTTCTATGCTAGGTGAAGATATTGCTTCACAAAGACATGGAGTTCCTTTTAGTCCAAAATAAAAAAATGAAGTGACTATCCTAGGATTGATTCATTCCAATTAAGTGACTATCTTAGGATTGCTTCATTCCTTTTAAATTTCTTACTAGCCATGGTCATGTCGGATCCATTCAAATCGTATTTAAGTTATAGATTACAATTTGTAGACTTTAAAAATCTATGCTAAAAATTAAAAAATGCGCTAAAACAAACATCAAGAGCACTATAAAATAAGTAACGAGCGCTACAAGATCATTTAAAGGGCGCTGAGGAATCACTAAAGGGTGCTATGGAATCACTGAAAGGCACTGAGGAATCACTGAAGGGCACTATGGAATCACTAAAGGGCGCTATGGAATCCTTAATGGGCATTGAGGAATCCCTGAAGGGCGTTGAGGAATCACTGAAGGGTGCTATGGAATCACTGATGGGTACTGAGGAATCACTGAAGGGAACTATAACAGAGTTAAAGAGCACTAAATTGGGTGTGAACTGTTTTGAAGCGTGTTTAATGCGCTAACACACTCTTTTAGCCGTAACCTGTCAGAAAAACCTGCGAAAAGATGTTAAAATTGGGGCAAGTGCCCCACGGTGGGCACCAAAAATGTGTGTGGGAAATGTTAGTATCAAAATTAGGTAATAAAAACACACCAATGCAACATTAAACTAAAGAAAGCTAAATAAAATGAAATCAAAGGAATTCAAACAGAGCTTCTTCAGAATCGTTCCATTGTCCTCTATCTCCAGTGATTTTCTTGAAGCTATTTGCTCTTAGATTGTATAAGGAAAGCTTCTCAGAATGGAAACCTACAGAATGAGTATGCAAAGGGAGAGTACTTCTCTATCCTATATGCTCGTGGAGTGAAATGTTGATGTATGGATATGCACAGGGGCTATAGATTATGCACAGGGGCTGTGAATTATGAATGCTATTGAAACTATGATATGAGGATGATAGGCCATGATATGGATTGCTAATATGCTAAGCTATGCTATGCTATGATTCTAGAGGCTATGGATGCTAAAAGGCTATGCTATTGCAAATTGACTATAGTTTTCTTGTATGAAAGCTTCTCTATTTTCAAAGACCCAACAATCCTTTTTATAGATTTTTACACGCAAGAGCCTGGCTGGCAAAGATCAATGGCTGTGAGATTGTTTGGTAATTTTGAATGGTGAGAGATGGAGAAGTTGAGAGGAAGATGGAAGATGTTGGGAGGTTGGAGAGAAGAATGGAGGTTTGTCATCAACCCACGGGAACAACTTTGCTCAGAAACAGAGAAATTAATTTTCTATTTTGAAGTTGTTTCACAGTTGTTGCAGATAATCCAATATTAAATAAATAAATTTATTTAATTTTATGTGAAATTGAGGATTTAAAATATTCTTGAAATATTTGATGTGGATGGACATTAGAAGATTTAATTAAATATTTGGAATATTTAATTGCGAATAGACTTTAGAAGAATTAATTAAATATTTAGAATATTTAATTATGAATGGAATTTAGAAGAGAAGAATATATAATCTTTATTTGAATACAATATTCAAGCCAAGATTATATGATAATTAATATAAATAAATCATAATGTTTATTTAATTAATTAAGAAATGGATTAAAAAAGTGATTAAATAAACTTATTTATTTAATCGAAATGAAAGAATGAACAATATAAATAAATTATTTAGATTTATTTATACGCAGATTGAATTCAGAAATTTAATTAAATATTAAAAATATTTAATTAATTACCATACTATTGTGATGTGACCATTTTTAGATGTATACACATATTTAATTGCTTTTCTTTAAAAAACAATTTAAAAATAAAGTGCCTAAAATATGAAATTTAATCTAAGGCATATCTCTCCAATATTTAATTGATTTTCTCAAAATCAATTAAGAAACCTAAGGCATTGGACATTCTTCATTCTTGACTAAGGCAAAGGCATAAATGTTAATATTTAAATCACAAGCCCTAGATACTTTACCAAAACCTAAAATCATTGAAGCCGAGACTTACAAAGTCATGAATTTTCCTAAAGCTTGACCTAGGCATATGCAAATAAATGAAGAATTAAACAAAGTTGACCTAGGGCATGTTAGAATTCAGCACCTCATGGTATTAAGATTTAGATTTTAATTTCAAAATGCAAAAAAAAGACCCTAAGTTCAAATTAGGGCAAGTAGAACAAAGACAAAGGGGAAACCGTAATCCTCTATCATTTCACACTTTTCAACTTTGAAAGTTTGGGTCTGCTTGGGAAGAGATACCACCACCATGAAAGCTTGACTTTGTAGCTTGGGAATGCCTTGGAAGCTTCAAATTTTAACTTCAAATGGTCGATTCTTCACTATCGTTCATGGTAAGTTGTCTTCATAGTATTTTGTGGCTTTTCCCATCGTTTTGAAGGGCAAGAATGACCTTCTAAGGCCGTGGCGTATGCATATATTATCTTTGATTTTTCCTTGTATTTCGTTTCTCTGTGCTTGCCTTCTCTCTTGTTGGCCGCCATGGGAGAGCTCGACCCTTATTCTTGAGAGCTCTTAAGAGCTTGGTTGTGGCTTCTCTATTCTTCTATAGGCATCACAAGGTAAGCTTCACTCTCTCTATTATTCTTTGTGGTCGAACCAAAGCTTTAGAAGCTTATATGCAAAGAAATAATTGCTGTTTCTTTACAAACAAAATGCATACCAAGTACTGGCCATGCCATGAATATGTGATTCTGGGTTTCTTCAATGAATTTCTCACTGTACCTCACATCCTTTATCTTCAGATTTTGATTTAAATACAACAAACTCGAAATGGTTTCCATACTTTTAGTGGTTTTGTAACTGAGAACTGCTCCTCCATTTGGCTGTGCCATGAAAGCACAAATGGTGCTTGTAATCTCCATTTTGATGTAAAACCCTTACATGGGTGACTTCTGATTCTGAAAGGAAACCTTTATTTGTCTTCCTATTGAAAACCCCATGTGGGTTTAGCTGAAAATTGTAAGAACTTCATTATGATAAGAAACCCCAATATGGGTATTTAGGAAAATGGAAAAACTCTTTGTCTCTAGAATAAATTTACTCATCTTTGCATTTTGAATTCGAATTCTCTTATGGATATCCTTTATTTGAAGCACAAAACTACATCTTTGTCAAAAACCCAATGTGGGTATCCATTATTTTGAATAAACCTGCATTTTAATAAAAAATGCTCATATGGGTATTCTGGAAACCATAATAAGTCTGTATTTGAATTTAAGCCCATCATGTGGGTTTTTCCATTTTCTAAAAGAAATTGCTTACTCTTGTATTCTTGATTAAAATAAACATGGTATTTGGTAATAATGAAAAAACCAATTGAAACTTGAACATTTCCTCACATTGATAGTTTTGGAAACCCTATAAAACTTGTGTAAAAATAGTTTTGAAAGCCAGAAAAGATTCCACATATTTGCATTCTTTGTCTAGCTGTAGCTACAATAAAATTGTAGACTTTACCTATTCTGAGGGCTAACTCCATGCCTTTGAAAAACATAATTTGGCTTTCAACCACTGTAATACCATTCTTGATCATATTTGATGCATTCCCCATTCATTTGATGTACTTCAACTTTCATGTTTCAGAGTAACACTCACAGGAATAACAAATTTTAAGACAAAAACTATTAAAAAATGTTCTATATGCTTCTTCATAGTTCACACACTTCATAATGTTTTCACAAAACCGAACCTCTGCAAATACTTCCATGCTTTTATTGCTCATTAGTGCTTTATTTATAAGGCATTATGTATGCCTGTTCACTATCACCATCATGAGATGAAACACTGCTGCTTCTTATGAATGGACAATAAATCTTATGCTTTGATAACTAAAAAAACCTCTTTATTCCTTCATGTATGGCTCAGATGAGCATGATAATTGTACTTTCTTTCTTAGCCCACTTGTAATGTATAAGGGGCAGCATGCCGAGCTATACCTTTTTGGGAGCCCATTTTTCCCCACATGCTTGGTCTTCAAAAGATAATCAGCCTCATGACTTTTCCTATACCTGCACAAGGAAACAAATGATGTTAGCATAAAAACAATATGTGATGGTGATGTTTCTCTTTTCAGTTCATCTTTATGTTCCTTCCTTTAGTTGATTCCATGCATTTTGAAGAGTGAATTATATGTATGTTGGTAGAGCTTGTAGTATAACTCATATCCAGAACTCTTAATTGACACCCCTCTCAATCACTTACAGGCACACTCAGGAGCAGAAGCAGGACAGAGCAAGTAGCAAGCATCTCAATCCAAGATGAAGAATCAGGCAATGATGGATATGTCTTCTGCTATTTGCTCTCATTTCTTTTACCTTCAGCTGCATAGTTTACTTTCCGTAATGAATGGATTTAGCTAAAACCATGGCTTGTGTGGATATTTAAGTTTCTTCTTTCATTTCCATTCTAAAAGAAAAGCATTGAAATGCAATGTTGTACTTGTCATTTGTATACTTGTAATCAAATGAAAACATGTAATATGAACAACTTGAAATAAATGAAAGCATTATGTTATGCTTAATCATTTGTATACTCAGTTTTGTACTCCATTTGATTTGTAAAGCATTGGGTAATACTTTTGAAGCCCCTTTTCTCAAACACTTGCATAACTATCACTTGATAAATGATAAATAAGGTGCAAACAACACTTAAGCATATGCAAAAATAACTATAATTTTCACTTTCAAATATAACAATATTTAATCAGCTCCACCAATTGAGCTGTAGCGAAAAATTGGTAACAATAACTATGAAATAAAGACACTCTTGGTCCTTCATGACAGGTGAACAAAGCAACATGAGCACAAGATATAGTGCACATAAAAGTTAGTGATAGGGGTACCAGTTGGAAGAGGATTTGCAGGCAAGATAAATAATGATAAATAATGCTTGGTAGAGGCTTGATACCAAACACGGTTACTTATACCACCCTCATTGATGGATAATACAAGAAGGATAATTTAGATAAGGCCTTTTCTATGCTCGGTGAAATGTTGCAAAAGGGTATAACTGCCACTACTCATACCTACAATGTATTATTTCATAACCTAGGCAATTCAAGAAAAGATACAAGAGGCACACCCTCTCTTGTAAGAAATATAGGATAAAGGTTTAGTCCTAGATATTGTACATATGGTATTGATTGATGGTTATTTAAACAAGGTAATATGGATGAGTTTTTTGGTTTGTTCATAAAAATGGTTAAAAAAGGGATCACCCCTAATTCTATCATTTACATTGTCATAATTGATGCTCATTACAAAAAAATAAGTCTAAAAGAAACCTCTAAATGGTGTACATATGTTGCTCTAATCCTTGAGTATTGCAAAATATTTTAAAAGGTAGGTCATGCAAATAAAAGGACAAATAATAGTGATTAGGGCCAATAACTTGGTAATACAATAACGGGTAACCACATAGAAAGGATAGTCATAGCATTGAACTATAGCTATGAGGACTGTCAACACAACAAGGTTAGTAGCAGTCCTTGACAAGAGGAAAGGAAGTTCTTATTCCTTTGAATTACTAACAAAATGGAAGTTGGCAACTATATTATCAAGAGAGTGGTCTATAGGAAGGTGACAATCCATGGAGAAGAAGTCTTTGTAGTTAAGGAAAAGGAGCATGAACCTAGTGGGAGAAACAAACACAGACCAATAGAAAAGATATTAGATAGGACATACTAACAATAATTCTCCCTTATAAGGACCCCATGAAGATAACATAGACAAATGACAGTATGAACATGCCTGCTCATAGGGCACTTTCATGCATGGTTGAACATGGGACACAAAAAAAAATAGAGGGTTTTACATGATATGACACTTCATAGAAAGTGGGTAGTGATTTTGATCACAGGAGAAGCAGTGATGAGACAATATAACCAAAAGAATGGTCATGCAGGCTTATATGTGTGTCCCTAAGAGCTTAGTTTTGTTACTTCATTGATCTATAGTAGGCCTATTTTTTAAAGAATAGATTTCATTAAGAAAAAGGAAATCTAAAAGAAACCTTGAAATGGTGTACATATGATGTTCTAATCCTTGGGTATTGCAAAAGATGTTAAAAGGTAGGTCATGCAAATAAAAGGAAAAATAATAGTGAGCAGGGCCAATAACTTGCTAATGCAATAATGGGTAACCACATAAAAATGATAGTAATAACACTTTTATAATTGTGAGGACTGCCAACACAACAAGGTTACAATAGTCCTTGAAAGAAGGAAAGGTAGTCCTTATCCCTTTGAAGTAATAACACCATGGAAGAAGGTAGCTATATTATCAAGAGAGCAGTCTATAGGAAGGCAATAGTCCATGGGGAAGAAGTTTTTGTAGTTAAGGAAAAGGATCATGAACCTAGTCGCAGAAAAAAAACACATACCAATAGACAAGATATCAGATAGGGCACAATAACAAGCATTCTCCCTTAAAAGGACCCCATGAAGACAACATAGAAAAATGACAATATGATAGTCTTGCTCATAGGGCACTGCCATGCATAGTTGAACATGGGACACAAAAAAATAGAGGGTTTCACATGATATGGCACTCATAGAAAGTGGGTAGTGATTTTGACCACAAGAGAAGCAATGATGAGAGACAATCTAACCAAAGCAACAATCATGAAGGCTTATCTATGTGTCTCCAAGAGCTTAGTTTTGAACTACATTGATCTATAGTAGGCATGTTTTGTACAAGAATAGATGTGTGGGTGAATCAAATACAAATCATCATAAGACATACAAGGAAGGACTACAATTGCCATATGATGAATATGATGGCAGTGAGCATACATGATACTTTCTAATGAATGAAATTGGGAGATAAATGTTATCATGAAGTAAAATGACAAGACATTCAAGCATGCAAGTACATAGGAAATGAAAGTCAATCTTAGAGGCTATGCCAAAATCATGTGTGAAAGCAAGTTCTCTTTGTCTTTTTCTCTTAAAAATGCATTATCAAATGGCAAAGGCACTATCAAGTAAGTACAAAAGACAGTGATCTGGTTTGTTAAGGACATAGATGACATACCTAATAAGAAAACTAAGCATGACTAAGACCTAAAGATGTAAAACATAATCATATCAACCTAAAGTACAATTAGAATAGAGTAAATGAGGTCTCATCTTGTGTAATAGTGGAGAAAGGAGCTTAAAGACATCACACAAGTGGAAATTAACCCCTAAAACTTCTCCTACGCCTTCCTAAAAGAGCTTTTCAAACTTTCCCCATGTTTTTGAAGGAGTCAACATATGGATGTGGCAGTAGTTAACAAATTTATTGGTTGGTGGAGAGTCAATTACAAGAATCTAGGGAAGTTTTTAAGAGAAAGTGGGAATATCTAATAGTATTTGAGAAGATATAGGGGTCAATTTGGGTTACTTGGAGAGTAGTTGGCAAGTATATAGGAGTTTTGTTTAACAGTTTAAAGAGCAAGGTCAAAAGTTCAAGGCTTGTTAACTCAAGCTTATCTTTCTCCAACATCACTTTGAAGTCTTTGAAAGAGTCCAAGTAAAAGAAGTAGTTTTCTAGTGCTTAAGGGAGGATTGGTCCAACAACTCAGTCAAAATAGTCTTGATTGGTCATAAATTTTGTCCTATATTCTCTCCAATGTATAGATTGAAAAAGGCATGCCTTGTTTCATTCTAAGTTCTTTCACCTTTTCAGAGTTGTATTGTAAACTGAAAAAGTTTTTTTTCTGTCCTTTTGGTGTATTGTAACTATGATTTTCAGTCTTTTGACTAAGAATAAAGCATTGTAATACCTCTTTTTCAGAGCTTCTTCAATCATGGTAGATATATATTAGACTTTGTACTTGCAAAAGAATCTTCTATCAATAAAGTGAATATTTTTTGGGCTTCAAAGGTTCTGTCCTATTTGTTAATGTGAGTAATTGATGGAATTTTCATGATTTTTCATATGCAAATCCTTAGATGAATTTCTTACTTCCATCATTTTCAAGAAGAAAAAGATATATTTGTGTAGGTTATTGCTTGTGTCATAGTTTTAGTAGATGTTAGTTGTGAAGAATACTAGTTTTCCTTCCTTCTAAAGTTGTAAAAAGCAAGGACCTATTAATGAAACAATGATAAATAAGTATATTAGAACACCAATATTGTGCACAAATAGCCTAATATATTGATTAGTTATGTGTCAAGATAGCAGTCTAAAGTCTGAGGAAAACACATTTTCGGTGCATCGCCTTCATATATACTCATTTCATGCTATTCTTTCTACCCTTTTCCATTAGTAGAACATTAGTTTAGTTAGTCTATGTGAGACACCAAGGGAATCAACCCTCTCTGGAGGTTGATCTCTACAATTTGAGCTCACACTCAGTGGAATCATCCTATGCTTCACAAGGTGGCTAAGTGATTTAATTAGCTTAGCAAAGGGTGCACACTTCCATAACAATAGTTTTTGGCATGCATGTTGGGACTGTTTAAACTATCACAGTTTGAAAAATTTTCCATTCATTTTTTATATTTAGTGTGTGTGTGTTAGCAATTTTTGCCTTTGGAGGAAAAATCCTCACACACATGGTGACTCTAAGTTCAAATCTACTAGTTTCAAGTGGGCTAACTATTGGTATGTGCTTAAATTTTGTAAAAAATTAGTCTCCATTATTTTGATTTTAAGAACATTTCATGAATTTCCAGCTTTTTTGATTGTGGTATCATGACCTCACTTCATGCAAGCATATTTTATAACCCTCCATTCTATGAAAATGTTGCTTATATGTCCTCTTATAAGCCATACCAAATAGAATAGCTTGGTGGTTTTACTCCAAATGACCCTATAATAGTAAGTTATCAACAAAATTATCAGGTTTTCCACCCACCCACCCCTACTCAATCTTCTTGGAAACCTTTTAATCAGCCCCAGGAAGTCATTTCTATGCCAAACTAGCTTGGTTACTTTTCTAGCTAGCTCTAAAATATTGACAATATGGGGATTAGCGACATCAAAAGCATATTAATAGACTTCAATAAGCAGTTGGATGATATCAAGATACTACATGAATTTTATTTGCATCAAGAGGAGTTGGCTTACCAAGCCTATTAATACCAACAAGATATATACAATTAGTGGAAGCAATATAAGGAGTCTCTTGCAAAAGAGATTTCTACTAAACAAGAGAAAATGAGTTTATTTCTTGCCCAAGTACAAAGGCTGGATCCCAATCAGCCTATCGCATTCTAAATCAACTTGTGAAAGAGGAGGCTCTTAAGTACAAGTTTAAAAGCAAGATAAGTCTTTTGAATTCTCAAGTTAGTGCTCTAAATTTGAAATACAAAGTTTTGGGGGTAATTTTCCATTGCAAGATCATGTGTTTGAGAAAAGTTAATCTACTATTCCTTAGGAAGAGCCCTTTCAAGAGCTTTTTCTACCTAGAGAAACTCAGAAAATTCTTCAAAATCATCCACCAAATCAGCCTTCTCATCCTAGTACCATTTGTCTTTACAAAGGTGGAACTATTGTTTATCAAGATAGCTGGTTTAGTGGGGAAGAAGAGAAGTTTTTTGAGGGAAGAGAAAAAAAAATTGCAATTGATGACCTTGCGAATGATGGACATAATAAAAAATAAGACTTGTTACAAGTGGTTTATGAGCATGATCAAATAGGACATCAAGTTGAAAAGAAAGTAAGAGGGGCTAAATGTGAAGTTTTGATTGACTTATTTGATGAGCTTCCATTTTTTGTTGAAGGTGAAGAAAATATGTCAATGTCTATGTCAACAAATCAGTTGGGATAGCAAAATGAAAAGCAAGAGGGATGTGGTGAAAAGGAAGAGTCTACAGTTTGGTTTGATGAGCTGCCTTCTTTTGTTGAGTAGGATGAAAAAACTCTCATATCAACATCAACAATAGGTTTGGAACAAGGAGATACAAATAGTCTTGATAAGGTGCTAATATACCAAGTGCAAAATGACAACACTATTTTAAAGAGTGCAAATATTGGCAAACATGAGGAGAGTAGGATGGAAATTAATGAAGACATTTTTCCAAGCATCATACATGACTTTTATTCAAATCTTGATGCAAAGAAAGTACCTCCTAAATCAGAAAATCATGAGTAGAAGAAGTTTAATGCAAACATCTCTATGTTTCTGCCAAATCATTCACAAGAAAAGAAGCACCCCAATCAGCAAGATGATAAAGAAGCAATGAATAAGTGAGAAACTAGTAGTAATATCTCAAAGTTCATCCTTTCAAGAGGATTTCCTATTAGACATTTAGACAAAATAGAGGACCACAAAGTATATCACAAGTCATGCTTGCACCTAAGCATGAAGTCATTGATGAAAATGAAGCTGAAAATAAAGTTGCGACTTAAGAAGATCAGATTCAACTCACTTATCCAATCCAAAACAATAGTATGCATGGTCAAAATCAAAGGGTAAGTGAGTATGTTTATGTTCTTCTAAAAGAGTTGTAGTTGTTCATTGAGTTTCTACTTATGGTGCATCTTGTTTGGGCTACTCATGAATATGACAAACATTGCAAGTTGTTAAGGAAGGGTAGCTACTTCAAGAAATGAGTCAATGGATTTGCTTATATATCATCACTATTGGTTTGTATAGGTTAGAGTATGTTGTATTTGAGTCAATAAGTGTTGTTGCACACATGTTTTAGTCTTTTCATTCCTCCAATTGTTGTTGCACAATTGGTTAGTTTTTTTCAATCATGTATTGAGTTATCTTTGGTGGTTTGGGTGGGTTGGGTGAGTTGGAAGGTGTCATGCACTATTTTGAAGTGCTACAACAATATACTAGGTATATTTTTAGTATGTTTTCAGGTTTTTTCATGACTCCTATGACCAATGGATTGTATAAGCTAGCTGGTTACCATGTTTTGCAAGCAAACATCTCCAAGAGGTCACCAAAGATGTTGACATTTTTGTCCAAAAGCCATTAGGAAAGCTAAAGGGTTTTCTCACAAAAGTGAGTTACAAGATGTAAGATGAGAAAATAATAAAGTTTTGGCCACATTTAAGTGTTGATAATACAAAAAGAAAAAGGGTCAAAAGCTTATTTCTCTTTTAGCATTTAAATGAAAGATTGGAAGGAAAACAAATGAGTTTGCTTTTGTTTTATTCATTTATTCAAATTGTAAGAGAAGTTTCAGGGTTTCAAGTAAATGGTGTTGAAAGAGTCTAGGAAAACATGGATGCACCAAACTGATTAAGACACCACATTGCAGGCTGAGGAAGGAGCTTACATATTAAGAGTTTGAATGCATCCATTCATTTCACCACATTGTAGAAGATCTAATAATTTTAGGGCATGTTGCAAATATAATGTTAGAATTTTCCAAGGCTTTTCACGAGCACTATATCCATGTAGTAGGTCATGGAGTCAAGTCATGCTATATGGTAGGTATGCCCTATATTGCCCAAAGTTTTAACCTTTGATAAGAAATGTAGAAAATATCTTTGTTAGGAGTTCAAAACCCTTATTTTTCTTCTAGGGTAGTTAAGAAGCATAATGTGTCTATCTAAGAGGTTGTAGTACCAAGTTTTGGAATCAATGTTCAGGATGTGAGAGTAGTAAATCCTTTGAAGGAGCCCACACTAGCTGATCAATTGTCAAATACCACTTCTTTGTTATCCGGTGTTTTTCATTCATTTAAGAAAAGACTTAGAGGAGTTTCTTTGAGTTTCCCTACATGCCTAGTACTAAAGTTGAACAATCTATATTTTCTAAAATAACTTTAATGTGGTGGAATGATAACACAAGTGATAAAAAGGTATGTGTTTGATGGAGAGAAAACATAGTGAGAAGATAAAGACTAGTAAAGGGAAAACCTTATAAAATGACAATGCAGTGGACAAAGATCTATGTTTTGTGTCAATGAGCATGATAAGGGGCATCACCATGAAAGAAGAGTCTTAGTGGGATTATGAGTTGAACAATTTTTGTAGTCTCTTGGTTTCATTGCTCAAACTGCTATTTCAATTTTGAGACTAGTTAAGAAGAGGTTATCAAATTTGTTGCCCATGCACTAGATGTTGGGTTCCATGTAGTGAAGAAAATGAAGATCATATAGTTGTCTCAAATTCTAAAAGTCCCTTGCAGCTGGACAATATCCAAATTGCAAAAAAAGGTTAATGAGTCTTTATATTTGATTGTACATAAGAAGGGAATTTTTTTCACCATATTCAAGAGAAGAGGTTGATGGATATATTACTTGGAATCAATGGTTGATTTTAGAATTTCTAGATTTGTTTGCCAATATGATAGCTTCTTTCAATGATCTTTCATGCTATCAAGGTAATCATAGATGGTAGAGGTAAGTTACATATATATTGGGTAGTCATGGTCTCAAGGAACATTACACCATGGCACAAAGAAGATTGTACATACAACTTATAAATTCTATACAAGAAGTGAGGAATGTGCATAAATAAAAGAGGAAATCTAGGCAAGTTAAAAGGGGCTGTTGACACTAAATAATACACAAATATATGGAAAGAAAATAGTTACTAGGAGACATTGTGATTGGGGCACTCTTCTATTAGATAGTCCAGGGACCTTAGTGATATCACTTTGTTGAATGATTAAAGAGTAGAATTCGTTGAGAGTGGAAGTCCTTGGAAGAGGCCAGAGCTATGCACTATGGAAGAAGTACAATTCAAGATATAAATACCAGTAAAGAATGCATGATAGTCAATGAAGGACAACCCCATAGCCTTAGGCCTTAATCATGAAGATTCCTTGTTGATAGATGATTCTTTTCTTTTTACAATCATTACATCTTGAGAGACCTTTTGATTTTTTGAACACAAGCATCAAAATTTAAAGTACAAGAAGTTTTAAGGATTAGGAAAAGTTTTAAAGGTTTTTAGAAGAAGTAATCTTTTGTTCAAATCAGAGCTTTAGAAAGATGATTGCCAATTAGTCAAGATTTGAGAATGAATGTGATTTAGCTTACAAGATGATTATTTTGGCATCATTGAAATGTGAGAAAGGATTGTTTTAATATGGATAGAGGGAATGCATCTTTGGTACATTTTTATAGGGAAATGAATGAATTTGTAGTTTTTCCTTATTTGAGCATGCTACATAGTTTAATGAGATATGGGACAAAACATAGTGACAAACTAGACAGATTGCTATCACCATGGCATAGTCAAAACAAGGAAACTTTGAACGGTCTTGAAGACAATATAAAGATAGTCATGAAGAATCAACAAGAACATTTATTATTTATAGTTAATGATTATGATGCATGGATAGTGATATGATAACTATGAAATAAAGGCACTCTTGGTCCTTCATGATAGGTGAAAAAAGCAACACGAGCACAAGATATAGTGCACATAAAAGTTAGTGACGTGGGTACTAGTTGGAAGAAGATTTTGTGTGGGGTGCTTGCAACCTTTATGTGGATTTGCATGCAAGATAAACATTGATGAATAATGCTTGGAAGAGGCTTGATACCAAACAGGGTTACTTATACCACCCTCATTGATGGCTACTTCAAGAAGGATAATTTAGATAAGGCCTTTTCTATACTCGGTGAAATGTTAAAAAAGGGTATAACTGCCACTACTCATACCTAAAATGTATTATTTCATGACCTAGGCAATTCAAGAAAAGATGCAAGAGGCACACCCTCTCTTGCAACAAATACAGGATAAATTTTTGGTCCCAGATTTTGTACCTATGGTATTGATTGATGGTTACATAAAGCAAGGTAATATGGATGAGTTTTTTGGTTTGTTCATAAAAATGGTTGAAAAAGGGATCACCCTTGATTCTATCATTTATATTGTCATAATTGATGCTTATTACAAAAAAGGAAATCTGAAAGAAACCTCTGAATGGTGTACATATGATGTTCTAAGCCTTGAGTATTGTAAAAGATGTTAAAAGGTAGGTCACACAAATAAAATGACAAATACTAGTGATTAGGGCCAATAACTTGGTAATACAATAATGGGTAACCACATAGAAAGAACAGTCATAGCACTAAACTATAGCTATGAGGATTGTCAATACAACAAGGTTAGTAGCAGTCCTTGATAGGAGGAAAGGAAACTCTTATCCCTTTGAATTACTAACACCATGGAAGATGGCAAGTATATTATCAAGAGAGCAGTCTACAAGAAGGTGACAGTCCATGGAGAAGAAGTCTTTGTAGTCAAGGAAAAGAAGCATGAACCTAGTGGAAAAAACAAACACAGACCAATAGACAAGATATTAGATAGGATAGAGTAACAATAATTCTCCCTTAAAAGGACCCCATGAATATAACATAGATAAATGACAGTATGAACAAGCCTTCTCATAGGGAAATTTCATGCATGGTTGAACATGAGACACAAAAAAAGAGGGTTTTACATGATATGACACTTCATAGAAATTGGGTAGTGATTTTGATCATAGGAGAAGCAATGATGAGTGACAATCTAACCAAAAGAAGAGTCACGAAGGCTTATTTATGTGTCTCTAAGAGCTTAGTTTTTTTTATTTCATTGATCTATAGTAGGCCTATTTCATAAAATAGGATGTGTGGGTGAATCAAATACAAATAATCTTAAGACATACAAGGAATGTATAGTCCAAAAGAAGGTCTACAATTGTCATATGATGAATATGATGGTAGTGAGAATAGATTATAGTTTCTAATGACTGAAATTGGGAGATAAAGGTTGTCATGAAGTAAAATTACAAGACATTTAAGCATTCAAGTACATAGGAAATGAAAGTCAGTCTTAGAGGATATTCTAGAATCATGTGTGAAAGAAAGTTCTCTTTGTCTTTTTCTCTTAAAAATGTGTTATCAAATGGAAAAGGAACTGTCAAGTAAGTATAGAAGACAGTGATCTGGTTTGTTAAGTATAGAGATGACATGTGCCTAATAAGCAAAATAAGCATGACTAAGACCTAAAGATGGAAAACATAATCATATCAACCTAAATATAATTAGAATAGAGTAAAGGAGGTTTGCATATAGTGTAACAGTGGAGAAATGAATTTAAAGAAATTAGACAAGTGGCAACTAACTCCTAAAATTTCTCCTACACCCTACTAAAAGGTTTTGAGCTTTTCAAACTTTCCTCCACATGTTTTTAAAGGAGTCAAAGTATGGAGGTTGCAGCAGTTAGTAGATTTATTGGCTGGTGGAGAGTTAGTTATAGGCATCTAAGGAAGTGTTTAAGAGAAAGTGGGAATATATAACAATAGTTTGGCATGTGGACAGTAGTTGAGAAAATATAGGGTTCAATTTGGGTGACTTGGAGAGAAGTTGATAAGTATATAGGAGGTTTTTTTAATAGTTTAAAGAGCAAGGTCAAAAGTTCAAGGTTTTTTTAACTCAAGCTTATCTTTCTCCAATGCCACCTTGAAGTTTTTGAAAGAGTTCAAGTAAAAGGAGTAGGTTTTTAGCGCTTAAGGGAGGATTGGACTAGCAACTCAGTCAAAATAGTCTTAATTGGTCATAAATTTTTTCCTATATTCTATCCAACATATGGATTGAAAAAAGGCATGCCTTGTTTCATTCTAAGTTAGTTCTTCCACTTTTTTGGAGTTGTATTGTAAACTAAAAAGTTTCTTTCTGTCTTTTTGGTGTATTTTAACTCTGATTTTCAAGCTTCTAAGTGAGAATAAAGCATTGTAATACCTCTTTTTCAGATCCTTTTCAATAATGGTAGATATATATAAGACTTTGTACTTGCAAAAGTATCTTCTATCAATAAAGTGAGCACTTTTTGGTGTTCAAAGTTTCTATCCTGATTGTGTATGTGAGTAATTGATGCCACTTTCATGATTTTTCATATGAAAATCCATAGATGAATGTCTTACTTCCATCAATTTCAAGAAGAAAAAGATATATTTGTGTAGGTTATTGCTCGTGTCATAGTTTCAAAAGATGTTAGTGTGAAGAATACTAGTTTTCCTTCCTTCTAAAGCTGTAAAAAAAAGACATTTCAATGAAACATTGATATATAAGTATATCAAAACACTAATGTTGTGCATAAACAACCTAATATATTGATTAGTTGTGTGTCAAGACAATAGTCTAAAGTTTGAGGAAAGCACATTTTTGGTTCATTTCCTTCATAGATACTCATTTCATGTTATTTCTATGCTTTTCCATCAATATAACATTATTTTAGTTAGTTTAGGTGAGAATCCAAGGGAATGAACCCTCTTTGGAGGTTGATCTCCACAGTTTGAGCTGATGCTCAGGGAGATCATCCCATGTTTCACGAGGTGGCTAAGTGATTTAATAAGCTCAACAAAGGGTGAAAAATTCCATGACAACAATTATAGATCAACTATTAATAACATTGCACATATTGAGATTGTTTTCTTCATCATTGTCTTTTGACATAACTTCTATTGTGAATTAATAACCTTGTTATGAATACTCGTCAACAATATTTAGTTATTATTGTGTCCTATACATTATTGAGCATTTTGGTATTCAGTAGCATCCTTATTAGTATTGTGAAAGATTTGTGGACTATTTAGAGTGTAAATTTATTAGATGATCCTTTAAAGTAGATTGGGATTGACTTATAAGACTTTTTTAGAGGATTGCTTCTATGGTTAAGTTATTTTGAAATGAATTATGTAAGTTTTGTTTGATTGTATTGAATTGATATGTCAAATGTTAGGCATGGTTTTATATATTAAAGGTTCTTGAACTGAGTTATGTGTGTTTTAAAATTCATGGAAAGACCTTGACCACACTTGGGTGTTCATTAAAATTTGAGAAAGAATTTTGGACTATTTTGGGTGCAAATTGATGAGACGATCTTTCAAATTATATTGGTAAGTTGTCTTGGCTACAACACTAGAACTTGATGTGGTGCAAAAATGTTAATAACCTCATTGGTATCATTGCAAAACATGTCACAACTAATATATTTGAACATGGAACAAGAAATCTTAAAGAAACTCCATGATGTCATTGGTAAGTTGTCTTGGAAGCAGATATAACAATGGTTTTTTATTATAAATTTTTGAAAATACATGAATGTATGCTTGTAATATTGTCAAGATTGGCTACTAAAGTTTTTCTAGCAGCTCTGTCTTGACAAGTTTACATTAGTGCCACAACCTTTTGAAAGGATTTAGTTGTTCTCATGATTAAAGTATAATACAAGGAAAATGGGTTACTTATAACCATTATAGTTCTCTTTTTCTTCTCATAATATATATTATGTTCACCTTTGTCTAGCCTTAATCCTTAAAGTGTGTTTCCATGTTGATTTGTTGTTTGCCAACTATTGTTTTGGGGTAAACTAGTGGGATGAGTTGTAGAGAAAACTACATGAATTTTTTTGGATTCAAAAAAAATTATTTATGGGTTTATTGGGCACATCCTCCCCATTCCAAGGAATTTCAAATTTTTTAAAATTGGCCCAAGGATGAGAGATTTATGTGTGTTTTAATTCTTCCCTATTGCACTGAGATCAACATGTTATAGGAGTCTAGTCAGTTTAGTGACAAACAAAAGTACTCTTGATTGGTTGGGGTATATGAAAAAGTATTTGTTATTTTTATCCTTCATTATTTCCCCTTTCCAAATCATCTTAAATTTTAAATTTTATATTTAGTATCATGAGAGTTATCACCATTTAAATCTTTCCCCATTTTGTTGCGATCAACAAATGTGAAATGTTCTTGGTGAACTACAAAGCCTCTAATTTCGTTACTTAGGAAAGGCCATCATGGATGATCATCCAAGGCATAGGTTTGGTCCTTAGGTCTTATCCTTATATAACCACTCTAAAATTATTATTGACTATTTCATCTAAATGTAGAGATTGACTATGTATCTAGTTTTGCAGGTTGTTGTAGAAATAGGTTATGGAAACCAAGTGAACTACTAACACATTGCGAGTTGAACCAAGAAAACTATGGTAAGATATGGTAATATTTACTATTTGTTGAACATGGTGAAAGTTCGTAGCAATAGCTTACAGATGAGAAAAAAACAAAGAAAATGCACTTGTCATAGAACATTAGTATAATGATATGTTAATATGTTTGTTATGTTAAGTATAAGTTGATATACATAGTATCCATAAAATTAGAATAATTCTTCAAATTAATATTCATCAACCTCTTATGCTAATCTAATGTTGTAGAACATGGCTCATGATCATGTCTCCAGTTTAAAATGTCACGATGGAATTTAATTAGTCTATCACAATGTAGTAATTTCATGTTATGTCTATGCATCCATTTCAAATCCAACCATGAATCATTTAAATAATTAAATAGCTAACTCAATTTATAATTTAATGGTCAAATGATATTATGTTCTCTTGAAATACATGTATTGGAAATTTTTTTTTGTAAGTGTGTGTAGTGATTTTGCACTATTAAAATGCAAGGAAACAAAAAACCCATCAAAAATATAAAAATCAAGCAAACACTCAAGATAAGGGTCAAATGAACTCAAAAATATACTTAATAGTATGAAAATGGAGCCAAGGAGGATCCTGATGTCATGATTGCCCCGTGGATGCAATGATATGTGTGCTCACAATTTATTTTGGTAGCATAACACCCTAATATTTCCTCAATTTTGTCACAAGATTGCATGAAAGCATGAGAGCGTTATGTCAAAAAATGACTATGTAGTCATTTAGCAAGGGGAGAGAGGAGTGAATGGCTAGGATTGAGGGAAGGATGAGATCAAGGGTGAGATTCCTTGATACATATCAAACTGCATGGTGATGGAACTTGTCATCATGTGGATGCATGAGACAAGAGGGGGTACTTGGAGGTACCATGGGTATTTGGAAAATATCTCCTCATAAAGAAGTTTCTTGTCCAATCTTCCCAAGTCATGGGAGGATGGGACAAAAGGGAATTAAAACTTCCCTTGAAAAGAAATTAAAAATTCCTTAAAGTACCTAGGGGGACAAAGTGGAATTAAAAATTCCATTGGGCATGGGGATAGCTTCTCCAAAAGGAGAAAGATTTTAATATGGAGTTGACTAGGGGAGATGCCATAAATGGCATGAATATTAGGCTAATTAATCCTAGGTTTTAATTATGCAAATAGAGGATTAGGTGATTGATTAAGTGGATAATGAGGATTATGAAACCACTTGCATATGTTGGAAGATGTGACACCTCCTAATCAAGGATTAGGAATGTGCACATCCTTAATTAAGGCTCAAGAAAGTAGATTAGGATTAGAGGAGAATTATGGAGGACGTGACATTTGGAGAGAGAAGGAGGATGAATTAAAAAATAATTTTAATTCATGTGGGATAATGACTAAAGTAAGTAAATTGGTCCATTTATTTAATTTATAGAGGAAAGGATAAATAATTTAATTAAATAATTCAATACCGTAAGAGGCCTTAGGAAAATGATGGATATTAATCAAATAATAAAAATATTATTTAATTAATGCAAATAAGAAGGTGAAATAGCTGAAATAAAGGTAAATTTTACCAAATGTGAATGGTAAAATTTAGGTGTCTAAATTTTTCTCCTTTTCAAAATATCATTAAAATAACGATATTTTGAAGAAAAAATAAAATATAGCCAACTCAATAAAAAAAAACAATTGACACGATACCCTAGAATTGAGGAAAATATGATAGAGAAAAAATAGAATATGGAAGGATGATGCCCCCTCGAGAGGGTGGATGGGAAAAAGGGCCCCAAGTGATGTCTTGATAGAGGAAAAATAAGTGTATTAGTAGGACCATAATAAAAAATATTAAAGAACAATGAAATAACAGAGAAAAAAGGAGTTACGGGGTGCAAATGGGAGTGAAAAGAAGAAATTAAGGTTTAGAAGGGTAATTATGGGGCCTATAAATAGTAAGTAGGGTGAATTATATTCATTTTCACCCTAACCATTTACAATAGAATAGAGAGCATAAAGAGAAAAATTCCTTAAGGACAAAGCAATCCACATCGATTAGACATAGTTTGAGCATAGGTGCAGAGAGAAGAGCGTCCCACCTAGATATGGCCCTTAACTTTGCTTTGTACTTTGTCATTTTTAGCATTTATTGTAGGTCAAAGTCCATGATCAAACAAATCTTCCCATTGTGACAGGGTAGATCCGCCCATCAAGGTGCATAGGTCGATGCATCCTGAAAAGGGAGAATCTGTTAGGTTATGGGTGGAAGCATTGAAAGGTGGTTACACTCAAGAAGAGGTGGATGTGATTGTAGATAGGTAGATTTTATAGAGGAAAGGAAACTCTGTGATAAGCATATGAGTTTTGGGATGGACAAGGGAAAGGTGGTTACACTCAAGAAAAGGTGGATGTGATTGTAGATAGGTAGATTTTCTAGAGGAAAGGAAACTCTGTGATAAGTAGATGAGCTTTGGGATGGACAAGGGTAGAGTAGGGAAAAATATGAATGAAAGGAAAATATGCTCATAAAAAGGTAGACACGTGATAGCTCATAGGGGAAAACGTGCTAGAAGAAGGAAAAATACATTCTTGAATCTATAGGGGTAGATCCACTAATGAATAGGCAGTATGCATCTCCCGTAGGCACAAATGTGAAAGAAAAATGGTAGGCCCACTTGATAGGTGGATACACATTTATTAGAGGGGAAGATGTGAAAGAAGGGCAGGCTTGTTGGATAGGTAGGCCCGCTAATAGATAGGCATATACAAGAAAACCTACAAGAGTGGATGTGCATGGGAAGGGGTAGATACACTAAAAAGTGAATCTACTTTGGGGATGGGTAGATGCATCTAAAAGGGAAATCCACCAACAGGAAGAAAAATGAAAGATAGGTGGAAATTAGATGAAAAACCTAACATAATGATGGTTAGATGAATGCAAAGCATAGCTAGTCTATGAAAGTAGGAGAGACGGTCAACAATCCTTTAGCTTATTAAAGGATTAAGTGTGGATGAGTGGGTTGTGTTGGATGTGACATGAATGGAATATGTAGTGATGATATCGGAAATGAGGGTGCACAAGCCCATGTTGACAATGCTAGTGGAGTGATGTGTTGAAAGGTGAAATACAACTGAGAGGGGGGGTGAATTAGTTGTCACCAATCACATCCATAAATCTCAAACAATCATTAACTCCATATCCAGTTTAATCTATTATTAAGTATGAGAATGAAGTGCAAAGAAAAAAAAGCAATATCAACATAAGAAACACTAGATTAACATAGAAAACCCAATAAGGGAAAAACCATGGTGAAGATTAACTCACAATATAGAGTAATTGCAAAACTGATTACAAAGAGGCTCATTGCCAAAGGGTTCACTTCCCAAGAAGGAGGCTCACTGCCTATAGATAAGACTCACTGTCCAACAAGGAGGCTCACTGCCTATAGATAGGACTCACTATCCAACAAGGAGGCTCACTACCTATAGGTACAAAAGAAAATAGAAAAATAGACCACAAAAAATTACACACATCCATAGCCTTAATCAAAAGATTGCAAACACCATCAGTTCACTACTTTCAGGAGTCTAACACATTAAAGTACTATTGCATCAATTCACTTTCACACACTCTTGCTTCTCACACTTGTGGCATCTTTCATACATTCAATCCATAACAACTCAACTTGTATTTATACTATCTTCAACCTTAGAAACTTTCTTCAAGGTCAGCTACACATACTTCATATTACAAATTCAAATTAGGTCTAACATTCCCACAGTGGAAGAGAATGAGAGAAGACCAAACCAACACTTAACCAAGACCTAAAAAAACATCTTAGAGCAATCACATGCTTCCTTAATTGATACTTATCCTTCACATGATGTGTAGACACCAAGTCAGCCAAACCTAATGAAAACATAAATGAACTTTGAAGTACACATTTCTGCAACAAGAGAATAACATGCGAACCACATAACACATTTCATCATACATAGGAATACATCTTAGATTCATTTAGATTCATTTGCAACAAATGCAACAACCTTCATACACAAAATAATTTTTATTAGTCCATCTGGACTGTATACACACACACAAAAACTCTAATCCTAGTCTTCTTGAGCACCAAACCATGAACACCTTTGATAGAACATAGATAACACAATTACAAGCCTTCTAACAGATCTGTAAGACAAAAAAAAAACCAACAAAGCACTATGGAGTAGATACATTTCTCCTAGTCCACAGACAAACAACTCTGCCAGACTAGTTCACAAACCGGTGAACACAACTTTCACTCTTCATCAAACTAGAAGCTCTAATCTAGGATATAGCACCCAAGGATTCCCATTAACAACACTTTTGATCCACACAAGCACATGATCAACACAAAATAAATGTAGAGCACAAATTAGAGCACATTCTGAACACACACACAATTATGTCTTCACTATTTCTCAAAAGCAGTTGGTAACTCATCATATCAACACACCTACAACACCATAAAGATAGATCCATGTACTCACAACATCTCTACAGTATCTTAGCTATACATGCACACCCTGAAATCACTTGTTTCATTTCTCTACAACCTATACTTTGTTGATATCAATGACAACATTAATGACAACACCACCATACTCATTCATACTTGCAACAATCTCCCCCTTTGTCATTGATGGCAACACATGATGTGAAAAACCATGCCAAAGAAACAATACATACTCTCCTTTATTTTCTAAATTAGACAACCTACACAACATTCCTCCACTCTCAATATTCTTTCTCTAGCTCTACTCCTTTCAAATTTTTCTTTTCACATGTCTCTCTCTCCCCCTTTGACATCAATGAAAAAGAAAAAATATTCTGATCACTCCTCCTTAGGAGTGCACCCACATCTCATACTGCAACAATGATACTTCCTACTATTCCTGAGGAGTAGACCCATTCATCAATCCAAAAAAATGAATAATCTATAGATCCACTAGATTGATGGACCTCCATGTGTACCTAGTTTGAAGGAGGGGCAGTAACCCCCAATTTCTCCCAAAGATAATCAAAAGTATCCTTTAGAAGAGACTTAGTAAATATATCAGCAATTTGATCCTTTGTAGGCATGCATTCTAGCTTGAATTCATTCTCCAATACCTTTTCTCTCAAGAAATGATATTTGATAGATATATGCTTTTTCCCTAAATGCATTATGAGATTCTTTAAAATATTTATTGCACTTGTATTATCAAAGAAGATAGGGATAGGCTCATAACATATCACTCATATATCCTTCAATGTTTGCTTCATCCATAATACTTGTGTGCAACAAGATGCTGCTGCAATGTACTCAACTTATGTAGTGGATAAAGAAACTAAATCATGTTTCTTGCTTGGCTATGAAACCAATCTTCCTCTAAGAAAGAGTGCACCACCACTTGTACTCTTCTAGTCATCCACACAACCAACCCAATCTGCATTAGTGTAAGCACGAAGTGAAATTAGTATCCTTAGGATACCACATGCCATAATCCAGAGTGCCTTTTAGATATCTAAATATTCTTTTCATAACTATAACATGTGCTTCTTTAGTTTCTGCTTGAAAATTTTCAACCAAACATATTGCATGCATGATATCTAGTCTAGTAGTAGTAAGATATAACAGTCCACCAATCATAGATCTATACATGCTCTAATCAACTTTAGGAGAATCATCATCCTTACTCAGTTTGCATCCAATCGCCATAGGGGTACAAACCAGTTTGGAGTCATCCATTCCAAACTTCTTCAACAAATCTTTGACATACTTTGATTGTGAAATGAATATGCCATTATCAATTTGATTCACTTGAAGTCCAAGAAAAAAATTCATCTCACTAATCATAGACATTTCAAACTCCTTTTGCATTTCCTCTACAAATCTCTTGCACATACCCTCATTTTCTCTGAAGATAATATCATCAACATACACAACCACTATCAACATTCTATTTCCTTCAACTTTGAAATAGAGATTACTATCTATGGAGCCTTTTCTAAACCTTTGTTGTGTCAAATATCTGTCCAACCTTGCATACCATGCTTTGGGAGCCTGTTTAAGTCCATATAGTGCCTTTTTCAACTTACAAACCATGTCCAGTTGATTTGATAACTTAAATCCCTCTGGATATTCCATGTAAACCTCTTCTTCCTTTTCTCCATTCAAGAATGGAGACTTAACATCCATCTTATATACTTTAAAATCTTTGTGAACAGAAAATGCCAAAAACATCTGAATAGCCTCCATTCTTGCCAGTGGGGAAAATGTCTCCTCAAAGTCTATTACTTCAACCTGTGAATAACCTTTGCATACAATTCTTGATTTATTTCTCACAACTTCACCATTCTCATTTAGCTTATTCTTGAACACCCACTTTGAACCAATTATGTTCTTGTTTATAGGTCTAGGAACCAATTCCCATGTCTAATTTTTCTCTATCTAATATAAATCCTCTTTCATTGCTCTAACCCAATTCTCATCTTTTCATTATTCACACACTATTTTAGGTTCATCTTGGAACATAGACATAGATTTACTTCAGCTGCCACCACTTTGCTTCTTGTCTTTGCACCTTCACTTTTATCTCCAATTATCTATTCTTCAGGATGATTTTTGTGTACATATTTTGGAGTCTTAGGATTAGGTTCTAGAACTTCTTCTTCTTCAATCTATTCTTCTTCTTCCTTATTCTCTTCTTGTACTTGTCCATAGATAGTTTCATCTAGTTCAATTTCACTTATTTCAACTGGTCTATGCATATCTTCATCAACTTTTACAATTGCACTTTCAACTATCTTCCTCAATCTTTTATTGAAGAATCTATATGCTTTTCTATTAGTTGAATATCCAAGGAAAATACCTTCATCACATCTAGCATCAAACTTTCCAAGGTTCTCGTCATCTATTTTAATATAACATCTACTTCCAAACACCTTAAGGTACTTAATAGTGGGAATTTTTCCAGCTCATGGTTTAAAGGAGTCTTTGTGCTATTACCTTTGATATGAACTTTGTTAAGAATATAAAAAATAGTGTGGATTGCTTCTCTCTAGTATACATCAAGTACATTTTGCTCTTTCATCATAGTCCTTGTAGCCTCTTGAACAGTTTGATTCTTCCCCTCAACAAATCCATTCTGCTTAGGAGTTCTAGGAGTAGAAAAATGTCTCTTTATGCCATGCTCTTCATAAAATGTATTAAAATCACTGGAAGTGAATTCTCCACCTCTATCAGACCTTAAAAATTTGATTCTCAAGTTCACTTCATTCTCTACCCTAGCCTTGAACACTTTGAATCTATCTAGAGCTTGAGCTTTTTCCCTAAGAAAAGTAACCCATGTCATTCTAGAATAATCATCAATAAGGAGCATGAAATACCTGTCACCATTAAGACTTCATGTTCTTGTGGGATCACAAAGGTCTGTATGAAACAATTCTAGCATTCTGGTAGATGATTGCTCTTTTCCTTTAAAATTGCATCTTGTTTATTTTCCTAATTGAAAATTTTTGCAAAGAGCATTGGTAGGCTTTGTAATTTTAGGTAGATACCAGACAAATTCTCTTGAACTAATCTTGATTAGACTGTCAAAGTTTACATGTCCTATCCTCTGATGCCATAGACAAATTTCATTAACTTGAGACACAGAACACTAACCATCAACAAACTTAAGCTGA
This sequence comes from Sequoia sempervirens, assembly GCA_007258455.2. Lineage (NCBI taxonomy): Eukaryota > Viridiplantae > Streptophyta > Pinopsida > Cupressales > Cupressaceae > Sequoia > Sequoia sempervirens. The sequence continues at coordinate 189,457,896 of VDFB02373365.1, read as the reverse complement.
TAAATGTTTCCATATGTTCTTCTTCCTACAACAACCATAGTTCTAGACCCTTTTCTAATCTCATAGGTATTATCCTGGAACATAAGTTTAAATCCTTTGCTACACATTTTTCCAACAGTCAAAAGATTATGCCTTAAGCCCTTAACATAATAGACATCATCAGTACTATGTTTGCCATAAAAACTAATTGTTCCTTTTCCAACAATCTTTGCATCAGAATCATCTCCAAACATGACTAATCCTCCATCATAATTTTCAAGTTTAGTAAACTTAATTTTGTCTCTGGTCATATGATTTGAGCAGCCACTATCAATCACCCAATAGTCTTCATCTTATCTAGCATGAAAGGTAGTAACTAGAGTACCTTCCATCTCTTCCTTCTTGTTCTCCGAACCAACTTCCCTTGCACATCTTCCATGGTTAGTAGATACTGATTTATTCTCTAAGGCTAGAAACAAGCATTCATCATTATCACCCTCAAAATTAGATTCATCATCAGAAATTCCAGCATCTCTAACATAGTATAATTTCTTGAAATTTTTATCCTTTTTGTCTTTATTGTCTCTACTCTTCTTGTGTACAACTCTGTTTGGATATCTTGAAGCATAGTGACCAATATTTCCACATCTGAAACATTTAAAAGGTAACATACCTTTGTACTTACTAATACCTTCAATTTCCTTGTAAAATTTGCTTCCAACTCCTTCGAACCTTCACTATGTGGATCATCATTTGTCTTAGTGGCTTTGAAGGCTATTTCTATTTTCTCCTTTTCTTTTCCAAATTTTCTCATTTCAAATGCGGTCAAGGTGCCAAATAGCTATTCTTTAGTGAACTTCTTAGGATCATACACTTCCTCAATGGATGAGACTTTATCAAATTGTAACTCTTTGGTAGGGTCATCAAAATATTCTCCATTACATCTTCATTTTTCAGAGTACCACCTTGATTTTTGACTTCATTTATTGCAATATCAACCCTCTGAAAATAGCTTGCAATATCTCTAACTTCTTCCATTTTCAAGTTCTCATATTTGTACTTAGTTGTTAGCTTCTTTGACGATTTCAGTCTATCTTTTCCTTCATAGATATCTTCCAAATTTTTCCAAACTTCATAAGTAGTGCTCAAAGAAATAAATTTTGTTTTCTTATTCTTAGATAAAGGACTATAAATTGCATACCTTGCTTTTTCATTTTCCTCATAGGCAGAAATATCATCTGTAGAAGAAAGACCACTTGCCGGTGCAACATATTTTGTCTCAATAGCTTTCCAAGTCTTGTAACTAAGATAGATCAAGTAGCCTCTCATCTTCACTTTCCAGTCACTGTAGTCATTTCCATTAAACATAGGGATTGACAATTTGTGCGTCATCAGATCTACCTCAAGCGGTTAAGCTCTTCTCTGAGGAACCAAAGCTATGATACCAATTGTTGAAAGGTGCAAGGAAACTAAGAGGGGGGGTGAATCAATTCTCACCAATCAAATCCACAAATCTCAAACAATCATTAACTCCACATCCACTTTAATCTATTATTAAGTATGAGCATGAAGTGCAAATAAAAAAAAAAGAAATATTGAAAAACAATAAACACCATATTTATGTGGAAAACCCAATAAGGGAAAAACCACAATGAGGATTAACTCACAATATAGAGTAATTGAAAAACCAATTACAAAGAGGCTCACTACCCAAGAAGGAGGGTCACTCCCTACAGATAGGAATCACTATCCAACAAGGAGGATCATTGCCTATAGATATGACTCACTATCCAAAAAGGAGGCTAATTGCCTATAGATACAAAAGATAATAGAAAAATCTAGCATAGCAAATTACACACATCTGCAACCTTAATCAGAAGATTGCAAACACCATTAGCTCATTACTTTTAGGAGTCTAACACATTAAAGTACTACTGCCTCAATTCACTTTCACACACTCTTACTTCTCACACTTTTGGCATCTTTCATACATTCAATCCATAACAACTTGACTTATATTTATACCATCTTCAACCTTAGAACCTTTCTTCAAGTTCAGCTACACACACTTCATATTACAAGTTCAAATTAGGTCAAAAAATCAACATTCCCATGGTAGAAGAGAATCAGAGTGGACCAAACCAACACTTAAACAATACCCAAAACAACTTCTCAGATTAATCACATGCTTCCTTAATTGATACTTATCCTTTGCATGACATGTAGACACCAGGTTAACCAAACCTAATGAAAACACAAATGAACTTTGAATTAGACATTTCTACAACAAGAGGATAACATGCAAACCACATAACACATTTCATCATACACTAGAACATATCTTAGATTCCTTTAGATTCATCCATAGCAAATGCAACAACCTTCATACATAGAATGATTTCCATTAGTCCATCCAAACTGTATAGACACACACATAAACTCTAACCCTAGTCTTACAGAGCACCAAACCACAAAAAACTTTGATAGAAAATAGATAACACCATTACAAGCCCTCTACCAGATCTACAAGACTAGAAATAAACTAGCGCGGACTGCGGATCAGATACATTTCTCCCAGTCCACCCACAAACAGCTCTGCCAGATCACTTCACAAACTAGTGAACACAACTTTCACTCTTCATAAAACTAGAAGCTCTTATATAGAATATATCACCCAAGGATTCCCATTAACAACAATTTAGATCTACACAAGCATAGGATCAACATAGAAGAAATGAAAATCACAAATCAGAGCACATTCTGAACACACACAATTTTGTCTTCACTATTTCTCAAAAGTATTTGGTAACTCATCATATCAACACGCCTATAACACCATAAAGATAGCTCCATGTACTCACATATCTATAGTATCTCTATACATGCACAACCTACAATCACTTGTTTCCTTTCTCTACAACAACCTATACTGTGTTGACATCAATGACAACATTAATGAAAACACCACCATATTCATTCATACTTGCAACATGATGGATGTTTGAGACATGCACCTTCCTCCTCCCTACCAAGGAGATGACCATGGAATTAGAGGATGTGTGGCAGATCTTGGATTTCTTGATTCAAGGAGAGCTGGTGGAGGGATCTACAACATAGCCAATCCCATAACTACTTCAAGCTTCAAGAGGGCCAACATACTGTGTAGAGGTCAAGCATTGGATGCCGATGGATGTTTGGAGAGGGTTTCAAGCCCAACACTTTACTTTTTTGGTTTGATTAGTGGTGTACTACTTCTAGACATAAGTGATATATTTTTTTATCCTGACACTAGAATAGGTAGCTATGGACATGGTTGTGAGATCAACAGGGTATACATGGGGAGCCTACCTACTAGCTTAGCTATATAGAGATATGCACATGATATGTTACAAACATATATTAAGATTGAGACACATTATGATTCTCCAAGTGTTGGCCTTGGAGCACATTAGGATTACCAAGCCAGTGATTCAAGAGAGAGTAAAGAGGTGAGAAGATTAGGTGATGGTATTTGAATGGGGAAGAGTATTGCATCTTGAGGAAATTAGGAGCATGGTTCCATGGTAGAGGAGGGTGGATGAGATCTAGGATGACAACATTGTGTGGAGGTTGTACACAATGTACTATCAGTTCATGTTCAACTAATGTTATCTAATTGAACAATAACGATTTATCATTGAGATGTATAGGCAGATAGGATGACCTGACAATTTGGTGTGAAGTAGGATATGCCTAAGCTGAAGGAGATATTTTCCTTCTTTAGCTAGGAGACTAGATTATAGGTCTTGTAGGTAGCACAATAGGTGGCATTAACATCATGGATAGAGATAGGAGAGGTGGGATGGGAAAAGAGGGGAGGACTAGATGACCTTGATGTCACACAATGATACAATAAGTGGTGACAGAGTAGGAGGCTAGAGGTGGCGATGCCTCCATGACAATAGGTAGTAGGAGCGAGGTTGCTAGGATAGGTACTATCATGAGAACAGGGAGAGGAAGATGGTAGGAAGCTAAGGTGGAGGGTGAGGAGGAGAGTGGTTCATTAGGAGTGGTGCTAGAAGGGAAAGTAGGAGGTGGATGAGGTAGTGTTATCAAAGGAGGGAGAGGAGGATGATGAGGGAGACAAAGAGGATAGTAGTGATGAGGGAGATGAGAGTAGAAGGGAGGAGGAGGGTGAGCGAGCGGTGATGGAGGTGGATATGTTGGTGCCCCAATTAGAGGTGGTACCCCATAGACTATGGGAGGAGAGGAGGGGAGGGGAGGATGATTTGATAGAGAAATTAGTAGTAGTAGAGAGTAGGATCATGTAGCTATAGGGACTCATGAGATAGACTACAAATGATATGCATAGAAGGACTACAAAGTGGGATAGCTTGTAGAAAGATATGGACATGCATCAAGGAGATGAATATACTATCATCGTAGAGTAGGATAGTTTTCAAGTGGAGGTGGGGAGGTTACAGAGTGAGCTAGGAACTATATACATGGAAAGAGAAATATCCAAGCATAGATAGATACCATTCAGGAAGATCTAGCTACTATCATCATAAAGAGAGATAGCCTACGATTAGCATAGGATGCATGGGCAATTGAGCAAGCTTAGATGTAGGTAGATAGATGAAGATACCACTAGGAGAGAGATACTATGAGAGCCTCAAGCGCAAATATGGAGACCTTGATGCAAGTGATAAGGGAGGTAGAGTAATATTGAGTACTATACCATACAATAGTTCTAGTTGTAGAGAGACATCCATTATTTTCAAAGGAAATGAGTGTAGAACGGAGTAGGTTCAAGAGATTAGGGTTAGATAGGAGCAGGTCCATGGGACCACCTTAGTATGGAGGAGGAGGAGGGCCTAGTGGGTCAGTACCACTATCACCCATGCATTAATATTTCAAGAGTAGTGGTTAGAGAGATGGAGTTGTGGACATAGGCACCAATTTTGACTGGGACACATGTTTTGTTGCAAAGGACATACCATGTATAGGCATAGTTGATTCATTGACCAAGATGTAAGTCTTGATGATATTATTTAGTCACTAGTATATTCATATTGATACAAGACACATGATGTGTCATATTTATATGGATTGTGATTTTTGATATATCTTTACATGGACGTTCATATTATTTTGATGACACTATGGATGTTTATGATGGAAATTATTGTTGTGATTATGATGTATGATATGGACTATGATGATTTCTATGATATGTATGTATTTTATGAATGTGATTATGATTAGGATGATTATGATGAAATGGATTATGTTTTGTGTTTATATTGATTTGAGTATGATTATGATGATTATGATGATAGGGATTATGTTTTTTGTTTATGCATGGATGATTATGAGGATTATGATGATGCATATGATGATTACGATGACATTTAGGATACATGACACTAACAATTCATGATGTAAGATGCAATGATATGTTTATGGATACATATGTGATGTTTACTAACACATGTGATGCAGGATGGATGTTTATGCATATGTGTTGATTTATTTATGACATGTCTATATTGATATAGCTATAAATGTATATGATGGATTAATATGTAATGTGATAACACGAACCTAATGCAACCTAAAATGATTGGAATTGTGATGAGATAAAATGGATTGGAATGAACCTAATAAAATAATTCAACCTAACATGACAATGAACTAGTGATAAGATGATTAAAGGATAAAATTTAAACCACCATATGCAAACAAAATGATAATAAAAATATGGAAGATATGCTTAGAATAAAAAATCTATATTATCCTAAACAAATCAATGTAAATGAAATGATAATGAAGTTATAGGAAATATTCTCAGAATAACAAATCTATATTATCCAAAACAACTTAATACAAATGAAATGATAAAGAAAAGATGAAAAAGATGGTTAGAATAAAAAATCTATATTATCTTGAATAACATAATGAAAATGAAATGATAATGAAAAGATGGAAAATATGATTATAATAACAAATCTATATTATCCTAAAAAACTTAATGCAAATAAAATAATAATGAAAATAATGGGAAGGCAAAAGAATGATAGGTGTAACCATAGTGTACCAGCCAAAATTGAATCAACTTGCATAAGAAAAACCCAATAATTAGGATAGAAATGAATGAAATGATAGATGATGGGACTTGATGGATGAGGAATGACAAGATGGTGACCAAAATTGAGCCATTTAATTGTTATGCATTATGCATCCATGTAGTGAGCACTTAATTTGATATAGCATGGGATACTATACACCAAGGTATGAGGAACCAGTGTGACTTTGTATCACATGCATAGGAATGACACAACAAACAAAAAGGTTTATTCAACATCTGGAAAAGTCTAAAAGGGATTTGGTGGGGCCAATGCTAGAAAACCAAAAAAACAAAGGATTCCCTAGTGTAACATAAGATTATGAAAGGATCTTGGTGGGTACAATGTGGGACAACCAGGAAAATATGATCACAAAAATCCAAGATATGCCCCTAGTTTGACCAGTCAAAGCACACCATGATATGATGGATCGTGGTGACCTTGAGTAGGTATATTAGGTAGCTCAAAAGATAAAAGAAAATGCAAAAGAACCAATAAAAATTAATAAATCTCAAATATCATTTCCATGATGATGATGGGTGGATTGAATTGATGTGGTTGATGTGAGGAACAATGTATCTTGCAAAGACCAAAGATGGATGGGGTTGATTCTAGGACTGACATGACAACAAATACCTAACATATTAAAATCTCAAGGAGCTAGTGAATTTTGCTATAGGAACAAGATCAATAGGGACTCTCAATGAGACAAAAGACACAAAGATGAAATCTAATGAAAAGTATATAAAATTATGGAACCTAAATGGGAACACTAGACCGACTGTATGTACAATATATACAAGTGATGATAATTGATAAAAGCCTAACTGATAGGAGGATAGTGAAGCATAAGGAATCTTTGGGATTTGATGGTAGTACTCCAAAATAAACATGTGAAGCTTGGGAATTGGTATAGTAAATTTAATCTAGCTAATTCTCAATCAAGATATACCATGTGATATGTAATGGATTGGGAATGGAAAGCAGATGCAATGTGGATAGCAGGGATATGATGTATGAGATTGATGGGATAAAGAATAAACATGTGGAAAAATGGAAGACAAGGTAGATAATGATTTATCCCTCTAAAAATGGCACCTATTACCAATTTTCCACCAAAATTACTTATCCAAGATGCCACCGAAGGTGGTTTTCACCATAGGACGATTTATTTCTTTTTATTACTGACTACTTTTCTTTAGCTTTTTTAGATATTTTTGAATTTTTTTTTGTGTTTTTAAAAGGTAGGGTAACTCCACATATTAAAGCATAAAACATTTTCATATGGATGATATTGATGGGTTCATCCAAAGGGTGACCTTTCGGCATATCAAGCTGATATGCCCCTGTGATAGGGCGAATAAGCTTGTTAGAAAAAGAGAAACAAACAAAAGATAGTACAAAACAACAACTAAAAACACCCTACACCTCAAGATTGAACTAAAAATGAGCTAAAATAAGTTTGTATGCTCCTTGGATGGCACGAGATACAAGCTATGAGATGAGATAGGGATGGAAAGATGAGTGAAAATGGATGCAAGTATGAAAATTTGGCTAAGTATGGCTCAATTTTTTTTTTTGCAAGAGTTTGGATAACATGAATGATCTCTCCCAAAATGAGAGAAAAGAGGGGGTATTTATAGAGAATTTGGAATTATCTAGGGAAATGGATGGTTGGGATTGAACCACCAAGATCAAGATGTAGGGCTAAGGTGAGTTGAGAACTCACAAGCCCTCACATCTTGACATGTGGCATGTGAAATGGCTTGTAAGGGATGATGTGTACATGAGGTGGAAAGAGAGTACATGACATGGAGGTACTACACAGTACCTTGGGATTGGACAAGATCTCCTCATAAAGGAGGTCTTTGTCCCCATGTGGGTGAGAGAACATGTGAGAAATTAAAAATTTCTCAAATTTCCACATGGGAATGAGAAAAAGAATTTTAAATTCCAAGGGATGCATTGGGGGACTAAATGTGAATTAAAAATTCACATGGGGAATGGAGTGCCTTCTCCAAAAGGAGAAAGCCTTTAATAGGGTTGACTTAAGACACATTCAATAAATGACATGGAGATTAGGTTGACCTAATTAAGTGATTAAGGTTGTGCAAGTACTTGATTAGACTAATTAATTACAAATTAGAGACAAGTGGGAAATTATGGAGGATGGGACCCTAATGATGATTAGGGGTGTGCACATCTTAATCATAAATTAATTATGATTAAGATAGGGGGTTAGATTGTTAAGAGGGATTAGAGACCAACTTGCAAAAGTTGGAGGATGTGACAATGAGAGAGAAAGTGAGGAATTAAAAAATAAATTTTAAATTTTAAAAGATAATATGACTAAATTAAATAAAGTGATATATTTATTTAATTTAGAGAGGAAAGAGGGGAAAAATATTTAGTAAATTAAATACTTTGGAAACCTTATGTAGGACATGAAATAATAATTAAATGAGTGATTTAATTAATACTGACAAAAAGGGATGAAGTAGATGAGCAAAAAGATGGTTAAGGAGATGACTTTGACCATATGGAAGTTGTCAAACTTAGATGTCTACATTTTTCCCCTTTTCAAAACACTATTAGGATAATAGGGTTTCAAAGAAAAATAAAATATAGATGACTCTATGGAAAAAGTGATTGGAAAGGAGATTCCCCAACATGGAAGAGTTTGTGTGAGCTACTTGAATGGAGAAGAAATAAAGGGGGATGCCCTGGTCTCGCAAGAGAAGGTTTATGATGGAAGAGTGGGAGAGAATGGTAGGGTACGCCCCCTTGAGAAGGCAAATGAGGAAGGAAAAGGGGCCCCAGGAAACTTCTCGAAAGTATGAAGTGGTGGATGTCATTGGAAAGAGCACGAAAAACCAAGAATAGTGGATTGTCAACAGAGGAAAATAGGGTTACAGTGTGCAAATGGCGGCCCCGAGAAGATAGGGGTGAGTGAATTAGTTGAGGGGGGAAAAAAGGTTAAATAAAAGAAAAAAATGCCCTTTATTTTAAAAGGTAAAAAGGGGGGGAAAAGGCTATAAAAGGTAATTCTAAGAATTACCTCTCCTCATTTGGATAGTTGTCAAGTGAGGAGGAGAGGGAGAAAAAGAGAGGGTGAGAGGGAAGGGACACGATGCCAGAGTACCATACTGACATCATCCATCAGATGGACGAGAGACGAAGATTTTTTATCGAGTGTGTCGTGCCACGCTAGGTTAGTTCAAAACCCCACTTTGTGATTTTGGTCAATTTGCTTAAATTTTTGCAAAAATGACATCATAGGTTTTGTTGTGTTGGGCGAGAGGAAAAATGGGTTAGAGGAAAAAAATGTTGGGGGTGGAACAGTTATGCCTGGCGAGGAGGGGGATTTATGCTTAGGGGTGGGGGGGGTGATTTATGCTCTTCGTGGACTTGCAAAGCAACCTATGGATGGGTTCGCCTATGTGGTTGGATGGGCCCACTCAGGCTCAGGCGGATTCGCTCACGCAGCCGGGTGGGTCTGCCCGGCCTTGGGTAGAGGCGCCCACGGGCCTGGGTGGCTCTGCTCGAGTATGGGAAAACCTGCCCTACTTATAGGTGGTGGGGGGGTGGTTTATGCTCTTTGTGGATTGGCAAAGCCACCCATGGATGGGTTTGCCCGTGCGGCTGGAATGGTCCGCTCGGGCTCAGGTGGATCTGCCTACATAGTTGGGCGGGTCCGTTTGGGCTCGGGCAGAGGTGCTTGTGGGCCTGGGTGGGTCTGCCTGGGCTTAGGCGGGTCCACCTGAGCACCAGGATAGGTCCGCCCATGGAGCTAGGTGGGTCTGCCCGGGCACCGGGATGGGTCTGCCCAAGCTGGAGCAAGTCTGCCTAGGGACCAGGGTGGGTCCACCACAAGCTAGGGTGAGGATATAGGGTAAAAAATGGGGGAAGGATGTAGGATTTAGAAGGGAAATCCCAGGGTGGGAAGAGGTAAGATAATAAAATGGGAAACTGACATAGTGCTTTTGTTATGGATGTAGAATGTTGAGAGTTTGCGGATGCTGGAGAGATGGTCTGAGGTGCTGACGAGATGCATGGTGGCGATGACAGGTGCAGATCACCAAAGACTAGCAAAGGAATGACTAGTTCATATGCTATCATACCCAATGATTAAGGCCCACAGGGCTATGCTTACAACTGTGATAGAGCATTGGGACTCGGCGACATCAATGTTTCATCTACCGACTAGGGAGATGATAGTGACTCTTGAGGATGTTTGACAAATTCTGAGGCTCCCCATAGCAGAGCTTGTAGTTAGTGAGTGTTGGATAGTGGGCGAGGCACTGAACGAGTCTGTGTAGGTTGTATTTGGCAGTGACAAGCTACCAATTTAGTGACAACAGCTGGATGTGGATAGATGCTTGTCTTGTAGGGTACCAACATTGTCATTGTACGTAGCGGGACTGATTAGTGGGATACTGGTGGCAGACCAAAGTGGTCGATTCTTATCTCTTAGGTTTGTCGAGGTGATTCGTCATATCATCGAGGGCCGAGAGGGTCAGTTTGCATGGGGGACCTGTATGCTGGCACAGCTATACTGGGATATGCACCGGGTATGCTATTAGAGGGCGTTGAGTGTGCCACATGTCACTCTGCTATAGGTTTGGGTTTGAGAGCACATCAGGGTGACTAGGCCAATCATACGGAGAGCAGAAGAGTAGGATGACAAAGAGGCCATGGCCTAGGGAGAGGGTAGAAGTGAGAGCGATACTGCGGTATCGGGATGTTAGAGATGTGGATGTATGGAGGAGGAAATTGGATGATGTGCAGACAAAGATGGTAGTATGGCATCCATATATGCTATGATGCTTCAGGGGCTAGAGGGATGATGAGGAGGAACATAGTGGTTAATTATTTACCTGATGTTATATTATTGGGAGAGGTCCACTTATAGTGGAGTTGCATAGACCCGATTGGGTGACGCGAGAGTTTGGAGTGAGGCAGGATATTCCTGCGGGGCGAGTGATGTTTCGACGATTGACATGAGAGTGGCCATGGGGGGCTGAGCTAGATCTGGATGAAGTGTGGGTGGCTAGAGGCACTACAGTTTGTGCCATATCCATGCAGGCGGGAAGGGCAGAGGGATGCAGGGGTGACAGATAGATATCAACAATGGTTTAGGCGACATCCACCTCCACGGATTACCCCAATAGTGCCGATTGAGGGGGCCCTAGGATTTGGGTTAGAGGATGAGAGATGACTGAGGGTAATGGGACCAATACCCCAAGGGTGATAGAGAGGAGGTTAGGAGAGAGGAGGACAACAGGGGGAGAGATAAGAGGCGGTTGGAGAAGCTGAGGAGCTAGTGAGGGCAACCGGGAGGAGTAGATGACGACACAGAGCCTGAGGGAGAGGATGAGGCCAGGGTTGTGGCACAACATGATAGAGGGCCAGAGGTCTAGAGAGAGAGGAGCCAAGAGGCACATGCATCCCAAGGAGATCCACAATAGGAGAGAGAGGAGGAGGCTAAGGCTAGCAGAGCGCATGAGAGACAGGAGGTAGATTTGGCTAGAGGAGGGCAGCAGCAACAAAGACAGGAGGAGGCCAAGGCCAACAGAGCGTGGGAGAGGCGGGAGGCAGACATGGCCAGTGGAGAGCAGGAGAGGATGATAGGGAGAGGGGGAGCCCCCTTAGTGATTGATGTGAATGAGATGGAGGCGTCAATAGAGAGTGAGGGGTATGAGCCGTGAGAGATGGATATTGATTCCGATGTGCATGACATCGCACCACTGTCGACAACACCACCTAGAGGAGAGGATCCTATAGTGGTGTTGAGAGAGACTTTGGAGAGATTTTGCCTTAGCGAGTAGTGATTACGGTAGACAGAGGTAGAGAGGGTTATATTAGAGGTAGAGCTGAGTGAGCTACAAGCATGATTTGCTTAGGGTGAGAGAGATTACTTAGTCTTGGCCACGTTGGTGTCTGATGTGGAGAGGAGATTATTGAGAGAGAAGGATGAGGCATGAGATGAGAAAGTTGACCTATAGACAGAGATAGAGAAATTGTGAATGGAGGTGGCTAGGGAGCATGAGGAGGGAGATGCAGTGAGATGGGAGAGAGACCATTTAGTGGAGGTGGTGATACGATAGGTCGTTGGAGGAGGGACAAGGCAGGAGCCACCAAAGACTGGGGCAGGGACTGTTGGAGATATAAAGGATCTGTAGGGACAACTAGAGTGGTTATGGAGAGAGAGAGTAGATCTGCACTGGGAGTAGGTTGAGCTTAGAGACAGAGTGGACTGCTTAGAGTAGATAGTTGGGGATATGGGATAGATGCAACAGAGAGAGGAGGAGATGAGGAGAGAGATACGCATGCTGCAGACAGAGAGAGCTGTGGCACAAACACAGGTATAGGTCATAGAGGTAGAGAGGGATGTGTTATAGGAACATGTTCAGATGTCTGAGAGTGAGAGGCAGGTGGCAGAGACAGAGGTTTAGTCTCTTCAGAGGGAGAGGGATGCAGTGGTGTCACAAGTGTCAGGTCGTCAGTGAGAGCAAGATTTTGCTGAGTTGAGACTTCAGGAACTTTAGAGGGATAGGGATGCAGTGGAGGCTCAGGCACAATCGACGCATAGAGAGAGATGCCGCTGAGGTATGGATGCAGACAATGTAGAGTGAGTGAGACAAAACATAGTCTTAGCTGCAGGTAGCACATGGTGCGGGGGGTGAGCTAGAGGAAGACGTACAGGGGTTACAAGCATAGTTATAGGCTACAGAGGCTAAGAGAGACAGGGCTACAAAGCAGGTACAATAGCTAATAGTGGCATAGGAGGCCTGGGTACAGGAGCAGAGAGCTATTAGCGGAGATCAGAATAGGTATAGACTTGAGCAGAATTCCATTAGGCATCAAGCTGTGCAGCGAGATGATTATATGCAAGAGGTGAGTTACTGGAAGTGTGCGTATGAGCATGCCATTCCAGATCTAGCACAACGCACGATGCACTATATCAGATAGGTACCTTAGATGCTAGCACCATCCTAGTCATTAGGGATGCGTACCAAAGGTTATAATGACTATCGATAGACTCCTCCTCTTGGTGGTTACCAGGGGACCCCTATCTGTGAGTATCAGGGGACTCCCACACATAGAGGGCTAGTGCCAGACTCTCCTTAGAGATCAGATGTGGGTAGCTCATAGTAGAGCAGTTAGAGAGCATATGATAGGATACCATTTTTTGACAGACACAGGATGTAGTTTTAGTACTTATCAACTGAGATTAGAGGTGCTCTACATCTCTGAATTTTGTACCTTATTTGATGATATATGATGGATATGTGGTAGGTTATGCTTGAGACTTTGTGATGAGATGTACATTGTATTATTTTGATTATGATATGGGACAGTTCTTATTGACACTATGCATTATTTTTTTTGTGATGAATGATTCAGTTTATGCATGCATATGTATATGATATTTTATACTTATGTGGATGGATGATCTGATTTATTTATGCACATGTATATGATACTACATGCTTATGTGGATGTATGATCTGATTTATTTATGCACATGTTTATGATATGTCATGCTTATGTGGATGTATGATTTGGTTTATTTATGCACATGTTTATGATACTTTATGCTTATGTGGATAGGTGATTATGTATATATTAATGTCGATAATGCTGGGTGATATGAATATTTGGTACAAAATGTAATTAGGATGTAGCCAACAATATAATGCATGCATTATGTAAATGTTAATACGGACGTGTATGGGTTAAATGAAACTATCATGCTTAATCTAATCAGCCTATGAACTATGAAATATATTGAACCTATAATGTAATGTGAAATATGAATGAAAGATGAGTTCCTATAATGCAAACCTAAGTATCAGTAAGGACTTGCATGGGAGTGCAGATAGGCGATAGGTGTATTGTGGGTGTGATACTACACCTGTCAAAAAACCATTAGTACCCTAAGAGGAAAATCAAGAGGGAAAAGAGTTAAGACCTTGCACAACCTAAATCACAAGTCCTAGGTCATGAAGAAGGTTGAATGAAGAGTATATGTAGTGAAATGAAATGTAGTCAAGAACACAATTTGCCATCTTCGGAGCATTGACTTTTTCTATAGCATAAGATACCGAATACCTTGATATGTAAGACCAAGGCGAGTTGGCATCCAATGAATGAAACAAACACAACAAACAAAAAGGATATCCTAACACCCCAAGGTCATGATGAACTCAGTTGAGCTAGGTATTGGGATAACCACAAACACACAAGGATGCCCCAGTGTAACACAAAACCTCAGGGGTCTTGGCGGGTACTATGTGGGACAACCAAGAAGACAACAACAAAGAAAAGATCAAGATATGCCCCTATGTTGATGAGTCAAAGCACACCATGATATGATGCATCAAGGTGACCATGACAAGTGTTGATAGGGAGCTCAAATGATAAAGAAAATCTAAAAGCATCAAAAGATCACAATCAATTTCAAAACGTCCTTTGCCATAGGATCAAGGGAATGGATGGGATTGATGAGGTCTGCTAGGAAGGATGCATACTGTTGAGACTAATGATGGATACTACACTAGAATGACCCAGTTGATGCAAGATGTCTTCCATTAGTCAGATGTCTTGACACTAGGGGGATTTTGTTTATGAAGAATGAACCAAAAAAGGACACAGAATGACACAGCCTACAGATCTTTGGGCTCGAGGGCTAATCAAAGATTAGCCTTGCCTACGTGAAAGCGCAGAGCCCTCGTAGTTCAAGAAAAGACCATGGATAAGGCAGAAAGAGGATGATGAAGGCAGATGATGGATGAACAAAATGGGATGGTCAGAATACCCTGGGGAAAATCAAATGATCAACCTTGCCTACGTGACAATGCAGGGGCAACATAGTTCACCTAAGGACGCGATAAGATGAGGTCTAGATGGAGATTGGCATGATGGGGGGGCATATGAAGACACAAACCAAATGACAATCAGACGGACAATATAAGCTCAGAGTGGGATACTGAAAAGCTCAGGATGAGGGATAGCCTAGATGGATCTTCCAATGCTCAATCAAAATATACCAAGCGGCCAAGGATGGGATGGGTGAGGGTGATAGCATGAATGCGTAAAATAACTAGGATGTGAGGTAGATAATGATTAAGCCCTCTATGGATGATGCCTGTTACCAGGTTTTCACCACCCGTACTTATCAAAGGTTCCACCAAAAGGTGGTTTTCACCATAGGACAAACTTATTTCTCTCTACTATTTTTGGATCTTTTGGATTTTTAAAATTTTTTGGTTATTTTACTTCTTTTTTTGTCTTCTTGATTTTTTGATTTTCAATTTATTTTTGATTAGGTGGGGTTACCGAGCGGACTTAGGTGTAGAACCTCTTCGGATGCATGATATTGATGGGTTCTTTAAGGGGATCTCCTTTAAGAGTAGCTATTCTGTATGCCCTAGATCCATATTTAGTGGCTATGATATAAGGTCCCAACCAGTTTGCTTCAAATTTTCCTTTCTTGTCTCAGTCCTATTGGGTACGCTGATTCTCTTTAAGGATGAGATCACCCACCTGGAATTGTCGAGGATGAAACTTCTTGTTGTAATTATGCTTGAGGTGGTTCTGATATGCTTGCAGATGATCATAGGATTTAATTATTCTTTCATCAAGTAACTCCAGCTGTGCAAGTCGTGCAACATAAGCATCCTCCTCAATGATAAGATTTTTTAGAGAAATTCTCAATGGTGGGATCTCAACTTCAATTGGAAAGATGTCTTTGATGCCATAGACTAAAGAATAGGGAGTGGCACCTATAGGGGTGCAGATGGAGGTATGATATGCCCAGAGGGTAGGATGAATGGAGGTTCCAATCTCATCTAGTGTTATTGACAACCTTTTTAAGGATGTAGATAAGGGTCTTGTTGGTTTCTTTTGCCTGGCCATTACCCTGGGGGTAATAAGGAATTGACCAATGATGCTGGATATGAAAGGTGTCGCAGAGGTGTTTCATGGCTTGGTTTTTGAAAGGTTTTCCATTATCTGAGAGGATGGTGGATGAGATACCATATCTGCAAAGAATATGGTAAAGGATGAATTTTGAGATCTGAGTACCGGTGATCTGTGAGAGTGGCATTGCTTCCAACCACTGGGTGAAGTACTTAGTGGTAGTAATTATGAATGTATGGCCATCAAAATATGGTGGGTAAATCTTTCCAATCAAGTCGAAACCCCATTGAGAGAATGGCCATAGTGCTAGGAGGGGTTGAAAGTCCTGTGCTAGAGCATGAATCAAGTCTACATGTTGTTGGCAAGGAAGACATTTCTTCACAAATTCACAAGCATCATGCTCTAATGTAGGCCAATAATATCTAGCTCAGAGAATCCTTTTGGCCAGGGCCATACCATTCAAATGAGCTCCACAAACACCACTATGTACCTCCGTTAGTGCCGTGCGGGCTTCTGTCTCATTCAAACATCTAAGGAGGATCCCATCATACCCGCGACAATAAAGTGTATCATCGATGATAATGTATCAGGTTGAACATTGAATAAAGGATTTTTGTTGGTTTTGTGTGAGGTATAGGGGTAGAATATTATCTTGGAGATAGGAATATATGTCCTGGTACTAGGGGGAAGTGAGACCTACGATATCACACACCATGTCAGTCTCAGGAATATCATATGCTGGGATTAAAAGTTGTTCCACAAGGAACTCTCATTATGTTCGATCTTTAGGCATGTCGATCAGGGAGCCAATAGTGGCCATTGCATTAGCTACTTTGTTCTGTACCCTAGGAATTTGGTCAAATTGTATGAAGGTGAAATATTTCTTGAAATCATCCACCATGCATTTATAGGGCAACAACTTATCATCTTTTGTTAGGAATTCATCATTAACTTGCTTGATGACTAACAATGAATCACCAAAGACTTTCAAGTGAGTTATGTGCCATTGCTTTGCAATTCAGAGGTCGGTGAGGAGGGTTTCATACTCTGCCATGTTGTTGGTACACAAAAATGCTATCTTGAATGACTTTGGAATGTAGTCACCTTGAGGGATAACTAATAGAATTCCTACGCTTGATCCATTATTGCTTATATGAGCCATCAAAATACAGTGTCCAAGCTGGTGCTTCTATAATTGTGTAAAATTCTTTGTCTGGAAATTTAATGACTAGAGGGTAAGCATCTACTAGTGGTGCCTTGGCCAACTTATTAGCTATGACTTGTTCATTTATTGCTTTTCACTCCACATACTCTATGTCAAATTCACTTAGGAGCATGACCCACTTGGCCATGCGGCTAGTTAGAGTGGTTCTAGATAATAGATTATGCAGTGAACCAATCTTTGCTATTAACTTGATCGGATGGCTGAGCATGTAATGTCAGAGTTTCTATGTGCTGAAGACTACTGCAAGGTAGGATTTTTCCATGGGAGAGTAGTTTAATTCATAGCCAACCAGTGTTCGACTGATGCAGTAGATTTCTCTCTCTTTAGATGACTCATCATGTTTTTCCAACAATGCCCCCAGTGCAGCTGAAGTGGCAGAGATATAAAGTAGGAGGGGTTTCTCTGGAATTGGTGGCATCAAGATCGGAAGGTGAGTTAAGTATTCCTTGATCTTATCAAAACCTTTCTAACACTGTTGGTTCGATCGGAAGGTGGAGTCTTTCTTGAGAAGATGGGTGAATGGATGAAACTTATATGCAAGTTGGGCTATAAACCGATGGATGGATTGCATCTTCCCTTGAAGAATTCTTAATTGCTTTAGATTGCGTAGGGGTGGCATGTACAAAATAGCTTTTACCTTAGTGGGATCAACCTCAATACCCCTTCAAGAGACTATGAAACCTAGCAATTTTCCTGATGTAACACCGAAGACACACTTTTTTGGATTTAGTTGTAACTTATAATGTTCCAACTGTTCAAAGATCTTTTTCAGGATGATAGGATGTTCCACTCAGGTTCTGGATTTCCCTAACAAGTCGTCAACATAATCCTCCATGATGATATGGCCGAGTTCATGGAAGATGATTGTCATTGCCATCTAATATGTCACCCCTGCATTTTTGAGACCAAAGGGAATAACATTGTAATAGAAGGTGTTGTGAAATCGGTCTTGTGTTGGTCCTTAGGTACAATTCGGATCTAATTATAACCAGAGAAACCATCCATAAGGGATAACATCTCATACTCTATAGTGAGGTTGACCAACATGTCAATATTAGGCAGAGGGAAGTCATCCTTTGGGCAGGCCTTGTTAAAATCCCTAAAGTCTGTGCAGATCTGAATGACTTCATTTGGTTTGGCAACTGGTACTATATTGGAGATCCAATTAGCATAGTCAATTGGTCTGATAAAACCTACATCTAGTAATTTCTCCAGTTCCTTCTTGACTAATAATGCTACCTGTGGATGCATCTTGCGGAGCTTCTATTTGATAGGCTTCGCATCAGGGTGAACATCTAGATGATGAACCACCAAAGTGGGGTCCAAGCCTGGCATGTCTGAGTATGACCAAGCAAAGTTAACAATACCCTTTTGGAGTAATTGAACAATGACTGCATATTCCAGATCTGAGAGTGATTTGGCCACATATGTGATCTTAGGAGTTTCAGCAGTACCTAGATTAACTTCTCAAGTCTCTTTAATTAGGATGGACAATCGTGTAGATAACTGAGTTCCCACAAGGGGAAGATGAAAATCGCCATCCTCTAGCGCCTCTTCAAGGTTTTCACCATTGGATGCGTCCTTTATTTTTACTTTTTCAAGGTCAGGAAGTGCCTCGGGGAGGTTTTCACTAGATGACTACTTTTTATTTTTCTTATTCTTATTTTTACGATTGGAGTGTTCATCCTCCCCCAATCCCATAAGGTTGACATATGTATCCACAGACATATTGACAGGTGTGCTGTCACATAGGTCCCAATCAATAAGCTCAGGATGATGAAGGGATAGGCAAATGCTATAGACGGACAAGCATTCAAACATGGATGACAGGTCTGTGTGATCAATGTCATCGTATGCACGTATGATGGATTCCTCCTTGGGTATGTCTTCCTATGAGCCATCATCCAAAACAACACTATTGGAAGTATTAGATGATGTTGTAGGGCCTTTCTGCTTCTAGAATATCCAAGGCCTATATTCTTTGGCATATTTGATGTATCAATAGGTTGCAACTACCCATGTTCTTTACCTAGGCCCCTGCCTTGGTAGTTATACTTTTCCGCAAACTTAGCTGACCAAGGATATGCTTCTTGAAAGTATTCCTTTAGAGGAGGATCTAGTTGGGGTTCTTCTCAGTATACCCATTGACTTATATCCTCTTCTGGTGCATCTATCTTGATACTAGGGGACCTAAATGTGGTAGTAGGAATGTTTTTTGCACTGAAGGTGATAGTCTTGTCTTCCTTTGGAGTAGCATGTGAAGGTTGACCATACTCATGTGGTGACATTGGCATGGTTGCTACATTAAGAGCAGTATGCATTTTGTATTCACCACACCCCTTATCAATGATCTGGACTTTTGCAACTGTAGGATTGGTGATGGAAGATGGAGTGGCTATTGTGGTGGAGGGTGGATTAGTGGATGATGATTGAGATGACCCCATTTCAACCCCAGGACAATAATGTAAGTGGGGAAATGATGCTTCTGAAGCGTGGTAGTATTCAAATGGTTGGGGGTTAGCATAAATGGTGATTTCTTGTCCATTAACCAAGAATTTTAAGCATTGATGGTATGTGGAGGGGATAGCTTGCATAGCATGGAGCCATGGGCGCCCAAGGAGGAGATTCTATGGTAAGTCCAGATCAAGGACATGAAAGGTAGTGTATTGAACTATAGGTCCAACCTGGATAGGAAGACTGATAATTCCCTCTGAATTTCTTTTTGCATTATCATAAGCCTTGATCATGATGATTTGATTACTTAAATCTGCTTGAGTATACCCCACCTATTTTATAAATTTTAGAGTACATAGATTGAGGGAAGAGCCATTATCTACCAAGACCCTTTTTATTTTATGACAGGCAACCAAAAATTTGATATGCAAGGGAAAGTTATGGTTGGAATCAATATTTGCATGTCATTTTGGCTGAAGTGTAGCTGGTAAGACAAAGCTAAATGTCCTACTAGGGCTTGGAATCATGTGGGATCAATGTCATTAGGTACATGGGTTTCCTGTAAGGCTCTATTGAGGATTTCTTGGTGTACAGGGGAAGACTTAAGCAAATCCAAGATGGAGATATGGGCGGGGCTCTTTCCTAAGTGATCAAGAATGTTGTACTAAGAGTTTACAAGAGTTGATTGAGCAGATGTGGGGGCTGCTAGGATAGTAATGCGGGAACATCATGTAGTAACAACACATTGAGGATCTTTAGCTTTAGCGTGTATCATAGACACACAGGGTTCTACCTGCTCAATGTAATGGACAATGCCATCATAATTGAGGGGTACACTTTTATAGCTTATATTATTTGTGCTATTGTCTTGGGGATTGTTGTTGGAAGTGCTTGTGCCTTGATTATGGTTCGGGAAGGCATTTTGGTATATCTGCAACTAAGCATTAGATGACAGAACTTGACTAGTGTCGACTTTGATATCTCCCCGATCGATAAGATCTTGGACATAGTTTTTGAGAACTTGAAACTTATTCAAAGTGTGTCCTTTGATTTTATGGAACTCAGAATATTCATTTTCCCTAAACCATGTAGGTTTAGGTTTGGATTCATCAAGTTGTTTTGTGACAGGGTACATGATTAGATAGTTGACTTGTAACAACTTATTGAAGACAAGACTCAAGGGTTCTCCTAATTGAGCATACTGGCATTTAGCATTCCCCTGACTATTCTAGTTTGTCTGTTGAGGAGGATGAGATGCCCCCTATGGTATGGATATGGCATTAGGTACAAATGGTTGTTGTATCTAGGACGTATTAGCCACTTGAACATGTTTAGTATCAATCACACCATCATTCACTACATTTTTGTTCTTGTTCCAAAAACATGGCTTATCCCCAAATGACCTTTCTTTGTCATGGTTGTGTATCTTGATGTGCCCTTTCGCAACAAGGGCACCTTCAAGGATGGGCCCCTTTTCCACTATCTCCATGAAAGTGGTGACATAGTGTAATCTAAAATTATGAGCCATGTCAGGATGAGAGTTCTCCACGAAGAGGGTGACCATGTCCTTCTCTTTCAGAGGGGTTTTCATTCAAATTTCTAGTGCACGCAACCTTTGAAGGTAGCTAGCAAAGGTTTCCCCCTCACGTTGTTTCTCTTTGAGGAGATCTAAGGTGTCAGTGTCCTCCAAATTGAAGGAGAAGTAGGAAACAATTTTTTTTGACAAGTCCACAAAATATTTTATGGACCCTCGTTCTAGACCCATGAACCATTCCAAGGCATTTCTAGTCAGGCTTCACGGGAACAGGTGCAAGAGGTAATTGTCATTGTGCATAACTTCTTGACACTGGGAGTATAATTCATTGCAAGTGGGCCTTAGGATCTTTGTTCCCCTTGTATCTATCGAATTTTGGTATTTCAAAATCTTTAGGGAAGGGGATCAATGAGATGGAGGGATTGAATGGATATGGACATATGTCCTCAAATTTGAACGATTGTTTGCCAGTCCCAGCTTGAAGATCTTTCAAAGTGGATTTGATTTCTAATAGGTCCGAATTGACCGATGGCGTAAGAGACAAAGGTGGATTGGATGGATATGGATGGTAGGACAATAAAGGATCCTACTGAGAGAGTGTCAGAATGTTGAGGTATGGATTTTGGTAGTGGGATGATGACATCCCTTGCTAGTAAGCCAAGGGATTTTGTTGGTATGGGGGTTGTTGTTGTGAGGTATAGTAC
This sequence comes from Sequoia sempervirens, assembly GCA_007258455.2. NCBI lineage: Eukaryota > Viridiplantae > Streptophyta > Pinopsida > Cupressales > Cupressaceae > Sequoia > Sequoia sempervirens. The sequence goes on along the minus strand of VDFB02373365.1, from coordinate 189,435,969 downwards.
AGATTTGTTTGGTAAAAATGTGAGGTAGGCTGCTAAGGAGTTTGGATGTGATGTTGTGGATTGATTTGCTAATACTGAGGGTATTGTTGCGATTGTTGGGAGGCCGTATAAAGTGGTTGCTGCTGGTACTGCTATTGGTTATGGTAATAATGATGTTGTGGTGGTTGTTGATGTGATGTGAGATGCTATGTGGGCCAAGATGGGATCTTGTATTGTGCTTGAGCTCGCATACATAGGATGGATGCGAGGAACAGGGATATGGTTTGAGTGGGAGGTTGGGATGGATTTCTTTGTGACTGGTATGGTGGTTGTTGTGAAGAAATCAATGGGTTATATAGCGGTTGTTGTTGTTGGGATGACTGAGATAATGTAAGGGTGTTTTGTAAAGGAGGTTGTTGGGTACCAAAGGGGACATTCGGTTGGGATGTACCTTGTGGAAATGATGGAGATGGTAGGTTAGATTGGGGAGGCTATGGAGATGCATACGAAGGGGATGGTAAGTTTATGGAACCAGAAGGTGGAGGCAATGTAGTAAACGGGCTGCCCCCAGTGCTGATAGGAGGTGGATTTGAAAGGGGTGGTGCCATTAGCATTAGTGGTGGCGGTTGCAGAATGTTTTGTGGCATGCCAAAGGAAAAATGATCATTGGGATCAGTTATTTGAGGAGACCCCATGACTGAGATTGCAAGATGTGGGGGATTGCCAATGGGGTACAGAATGGCATGGCCGAATTCAGGTTGATGCCAATCTTCTACGGGAGGAACATTGGGGATGTATGAACTACCTGGTGCATTTTGTGAACCTTGGGGTATGTTAGGTGTGGAACTGCTATACTTGGATAGGTCAATACCTGATGGCAGCTTGACACCTTTTTCAATTAAGTGAGCCAAGATTTCTTCCCCATGTTTTTTGAGGAGATGATATGTCATTTACACATTGAAAGGATTACTAAAGTGTTCCTCAGATGTAAGTTCAGGTTGGTTGACCATGTTCTCATCCCCGGGTGGTGATGTGTTTTGACCATCAATATTGGATTGTGATGATGTACCATTGTGCAGATCTCGAAGGATGTTCGCACCATTATGGGGGTCTTGTGAGGCATTAGCTGTGTTGTTTGGATCTTGAGGGACGTTTGGCTGGGATTGTTGTTCGACCATTTTCCTTGTTTGTGACCGGGTCTGAATGGGAATGCAAAATGATATGATGGACTAGGATGCTAGGATGACCTTGGTGATGAAAGGATTGATTTGATTTGATGATTGATTAGCTGACAAGGATGTGGCTCAATGGGATTGATTTAGATGATTGATTTGAAATGGATTTGTTTGATGAGACCAGATTGGGTCAATTGGCAGACAATTGGTCAACCTAAATTTGATGATATGAGGATTTGATTTGGATTAAGGATCGACTAGGATGAATGGTAATGACCAGAATCCAAAACCAAGTTTGAGAGTGACCCTTGGTAATGCTAGGTGTTGATTAATCAACTAAAGGGTGGATGTATGATAATGGTACTGAATCCAACTCGAGATAGAAGTGGATTTATTGGGCCAATGAGGATGACCGACTTAGGATGGATGACTACCCTAAGTTGGTTTTGATGAATGACGATTAGAGATGAACACCTAGGTCAATTTGGATAATTGCTTTAACGAGGTTTCAATGGAATACTGATGATCTAAAACGGGGAAATGAGATCCAAGATGTGGAGAACAACTAGGTGAATGGGAACTTTGAAGGGGTGAACAGAAGCTCACACTAAGGGGATGAAAATTTAGGATGGAAAATAGACTCTCGAAACAGGTGTATGAATGCTCAGAACATGGAGATGAGTGATTGAAACGGTGAAACAAGTGTCCCGAATGATGAAATAGATGATAAAGCTGACCGGTCAAGGGTTAGGTTAGCCCCTGGAGGTCAAGTTCACCTATTCAGAGGTCAGGTTCACCTATCCAAAGGGAAAGCTTTCCTGTCTAGAGGGAAAATTCACTTGTCCAGAGGGAAAATTTGCTTGTCTAGAGGGAAAATTCACCTATCTAGAGGGCAAGTTCGCCTGAATAGAAGGTAAGTTCGCCTATGGAGCTAAAGTTGGTCAAATTTGGCTGAAAGAGGTTGGAAAAGGTTGGTTCAAGGTTAAGTTCACCTCTCAGTGGGTTAGGTTTTCCTTTGGGTGGGTCAGGTTCACCTATTCAGAGGTCAGGTTCACCCCTAGATAGGTTTAAACTTGAATTTTGATAAGATAACTAAGGCAAAGGACCCAAAACACAACAAACATCAATCAAAAGATATGGCTGAGTCGATTAATCAGACAATCACTAGTTTTGTACAAAGAAGACAATTCAAACAACACAAACCTAAGTCTAGTAGAGAGGGCATGGCCGACAAAGTATTCTATTCTAGGATGAACATAGTTATTAGGGAGTCTTTGATATACACCTGGTATGTGAGGCCCAAACCGTGAACACCAACCCATTACACGCATGAGTTAGGAACTTTAGCGAGATACTAAAGGCTCAGACCAACTCTTCACATCATCCTGATGCTTCACCAATTACAACATGGTTGGATTAAGGTACAACTTTCACTCTCCATCCTTTATATACCCCACTAGTACACATGGTTGGAATCATCACTTGGGGTGATGAAATCCCCAAGCAGGTCCCGCTAAGAAAAGTAAAAGAGGATGACTCAAAGGACTTGGTAAGCTACGATTTCTCGTCACCCAGGATCGTTAAATGGTGCAAAGGGATTGGATACGTCAAATAGCTTACCCACAAGCACCAAAAACAAGGTTAATTGACACCCCTAGTTAAACTATGTGCCTAAGTTAGGGGGTTAAAAACCCTTAAAACAGTCAAAAGGAGTGCTAAAAACTAAAATTTTACCTTCTAGAAAAAGCTGTCTACGACAAATTTGCCTGTCTACAGGGAAAGTTTTCCTTTCTGTAGGGAAAATTCACCTATCTGTAGGTTAGGTTTTCCTATCCAGAGGGCAAGTTCGCCCGTTTGCCTGTCAAGTCTGCCCCTTTGTGAAAAATTTGCAAAAAGTTAGTTTTTGAGTCTGTGGAGGGCAAGTCCGCCTGTGGAAGGTAGGCCTACCCCTTGAAGTCGGGTCCACCCCAGGAAGGTCAAGTTCACCCCTCTGCAGGTAGGGTCTGCCCCTCTGTAGGTCGGGTCCGCCCCTCTACAACCTGCACATGCAAAAATTCAAAAAACAACAAACGTGAAAGAAAGAGACCCATTTGTGGGTCCCACGGGCATGCCAAAAATGTGATAGGGTGAATAATCTTGTTAGAAAAAGAGCAGCAAACAAAAAAGAGTACAAAACAACTAAAAACACCCTACACCTCAAGATTGGCCTAAAGATTAACTAAACTAAGCAAAATGAAAGATTTCACCTTGTTGAGTTGTCCTTTGGTTGGACCTTCGATCTTCGATGTTGTATGCTCCTTGGATGGCACGAGATACAAGCTATGAGATGAGATAGGGATGGAAAGATGAGTGAAAATGGATTCAAGTATGAAAATTTGGCTAAGTATGGCTCAAGGAATTTTTTTGCAAGAGTTTGGCTAGCATGAATGATCTCTCCCAAAATGAGAGAAAAGAGGGGGTATTTATAAATAATTTAGAATTATCTAGGGAAATGGATGGTTGGGATTGGGCCACCAAGATCAAGATGTAGGGCTAAGGTGAGTTGACAACTCACAAGCCCTCACATCTTGACATGTGGAATGTGAAGTGGCTTGTAAGGGATGATGTGTACATGAGGTGGAAAGAGAGTACATGACATGGAGGTACTACATAGTACCTTGGTATTGGACAAGATCTCTTAATAAAGGAGGTCCTTGTCCCCATGTGGATGAGAGTACATGTGAGAAATTAAAAATTCCTCAAATATCCACATGGGAATGAGAAAAGGAATTTTAAATTCCAAGGAATGCATTGGAGGATTAAATGTGAATTAAAAATTCACATGGGGATTGGAGTGCCTTCTCCAAAAGGAGAAAGCCTTTAATAGGGTTGACTTAGGACACATTCCATAAATGACATGGAGATTAGTTTGACCTAATTAAGTGATTAAAGTTGTGCAAGTACTTGATTAAAATAATTAATGACAGATTAGAGGCAAGTGGGAAATTATGGAAGATGGGACCCTAATGATGATTAGGGGTGTGCACATCTTAATCATAAATTAATTATGATTAAGAAAGGGGGTTAGATTGTTAAGAGGGATTAGAGACCAACTTGAAAAAGTTGGAGGATGTGACAATGAGAGAGAAAGTGAGGAATTAAAAAATAAATTTAAATTCTGAAAGATAATATGGCTAAATTGAATAAAGTGATATATTTATTTAATTTAGAGAGGAAAAAGGGGAAAAGTATTTATTAAATTAAATACTTTAGAAACCTTATGTAGGACACGAAATATTAATTAAATGAATGATTTAATTAATACCGGTAAAATGGATGAAGTAGATGAGCAAAAGGATAGTTAAGGAGATGACTTTGACCATATGGAAGTGGTCAAATTTAGATGTCTACAGCCCCTAAACCATATTCTTCTTTTATAACATAGGAAACCAACCAATTAATGTCAAACTTACCTTCTTCTCATGATCTTGTTGGGTATGTTGATTTTCCTTGAGCATAAGATCACCAATCTAGAATTGGTGAGGATGAACCCTCTTGTTACAAATTATCTTTAGCAAATGCTAATAAGCTTGGAGGTGATTGTAGGCATTGAGGCTTCGTTCATCAAGAAGCTCCAATTGAATTAAGCATGCAACACGATACTCCTCATAATTCATAAAATTCTTCAAATAAATACAAAGATATGGGAGTTCAAATTCAATTGAGAATATAGCTTCAACACCATACATAAGGGAGTATGGTGTGGCACAAATTGGAGTACATATTGAAGTGCGGTAGTCCCAAGGGGCAAGATTTAGATGAAGGTTCCAATCACAACCAATTTCATTGATAAATTTCTATATGATTTTTTTATTAAAGTTTTATTCATTGCCTCAACCTAGCCATTACCTTGGGGGTAATAGGGCATAGAATAATGATGTTGGATGTGAAATTTTTCATATAACCAAAATACATGTTAGTTTTTGAATGGATTTCCATTATCTGTGATGATGGTGGAGGGAATACGATATCAATAGATGATATAATAAAGGATGAATTTGGAAATTTGGATGTCAATAATGAGAGTGAGTGGAATGGCTTCCACCCACTTAGTGAAATACTAGGTTGGGGTGATGATGGATGAATGAAAATTAGAGGATGAAGGGTGTATCTTGTGGATTAAGTCTAAACCCCATTGTCAAAAAGGCCATGGAGAAGTAATTGGTTGCAATGCTTGTGAGGGAGCATGTATGAAATTGGCATGGTGCTGACATGGGAAACACTTCTTGACAAATTCACATCCATCATGCTCCATAGTAGGAAAATAATAACCAGTCCTGAGAAGCTTATTTGCAAGGACCACTCCACTAGTATGAGCCCAACAAATGCCAATATGCACTTTGTTCAAAGAAAATTTATATTCTATTTCATTTAGACATCTTAGAAGAGAACCACCATATCCTTTATGATATAAGGCATCTCCAAGGATGGTGTAATGGGATGATCATTGGATAAATGATATACATTAGTTATGTCTAAGGTTAGGGGGAAGGATGTTATCATGAAGGTAGGTGTAGATATTGTAATACCAAGGTGATTGGGGACCAACAATATCACACATCACTTCTATTTTCGGGAGATCATACATAGGTATAAATAGTTGCTGGACCAAAAAATAGTATTAAGGATTATCTCGAGGCATATCAATGATAGATCTAATTGTAGCCATTGCATCTACAACTTTTTTTTAGTCTATGAACTTTTTCAAACTAGATGTCACCAAACTACTTCTCAAAGTAATCTACCATGCATTTTTAAGGGAGAAGATTGTCATCTTTATTTTGTAACTCATCATTGAGCTATTTGATGATAAGTGAAGAGTCACCATAAACAAGTAACTGGTTGATGTTCCATTATACAAAAATCCTCAAACCTATGATTAAAGCTTCATACTTAGAAATGTTATTTGTGCATGGAAAATCCAACTTGAATGACTTATGGATTAAGTCACCTTGAGGAGTAACAAAATAATACCAACACCTACACCATGTTGTGTGTATGACCCATCAAAATAAAGCTTCCATGGATCATTTTTTGAAATAGCAAACATAAACTCATTTGGAAACTATACAAGCAAGGGATAAGTGTTAAAAAATGGAGCCTCAACTAATTGACTAACAATAAATTGACCTTTGATTTCTTTTTAACCCACATAATCAATATCAAACTCACCTAAAAGCATGACCCATTTAGCCATACAACCAAGTAATGATGTTTTTGATAATAAATATTTGAGTCAATCAACTTTAGAAATGAGCTTGAAAACATGACTGAGCATGTAATGTATAAGCTTCTACAAACTAGAGACAACTGCTAGGTATGATTTTTCCATTAGAGTATAATTAATTTCATACCAAACAAGAGTGTGACTAATATAATAAATAACTCTTTCCTTCCTATTCTCACCATGTTGTGCTAGTAGATTGAAGCAATAATGAGTTTAATTGAGTCACATGAAGTAGTAATGAGTTTAATTGAGCTTATTTTGGAGGGAAATGCAATGTCAAAATCATTGTATTAACATGGTTATAAAATGATAGTGAACAGGCATATATGATAGGTTCACATGTTTTAGGATTCTCCATGAAATTGAAACAATGAGTGTCAAACATTTGGTCAAAGAGCCAAAAGACATGATGCACATGTGAGTAGTCAATGGAGATATGATGGTAAAGAACAAATGTATTCATCATAATAATTACAAATGCATCAAAGGATAGTTCCATTGTATGATAGCAGTCATGTGCATGGCCAAAGTTACAGTCACAAAATGACCAGTGACCTGATGAAGTGGTAGCTTTTCCTACAACTTGATCATTCATTTCAAATTTATTGATCTTATGATCACCATTTTAGGAAGGAGCAACAGTTGAAGAGAAATATTTAAATTCGTAAAGAAGCAATCACAAGTTAGGTGGGGAGTACAATGCATTTTCTTAATTTGGTAAGGGAAAGTGTTAAGAATTCAAGAGGAGTTTGATAGTTCATCACTGATCGCAGTTCTTAAAGAACCATGAAAATGTTTTGAAAGCTTGGAAATGTTTGAGTAAAATGTGGAGATCAAACATGCAATTTTATTTCTTAGAAACCCTTATAACTGTCATCATATATCATAGAGAGGGTACAATGTTTCACTGGCCAAGAAATTAAAGATGTCACTTTAAAAGCTAAACAGGGGTTATGGCTATCATGGTGAGCAAAATTGGCTTGAATACCAAATAAAGACAAAGAATAGGCTAAAGGCCAAACTACAACCATGTCAAAATGTGGTAATAGAGCTTCAAGCTAAGTAACAAGGGGTAGTGCTTATAAAGTAATGGAAAAGATGCATAGAGTCTTAGAATTATGCCTGTACTGTGCAATGACATCAAATAATTTTGCAAATCATATTTTATTCACAGGACAACATTTTCTTGTGGGATGAATTAACTGAGAGGGCTCTTATTTTAATTGTCCACTCTCTCATGAGCACTCTTTCATATTATAATTTTTCATAGATTTTTTACTAACAACACACAAAAACCAGAATGATGGATGCTATAGTAAAATATCAAGGAGGCCTTTTATAGAATGAAAGCAAGGGTTTGAATAAAAAAAGAATAGAAAATGTTGGAGGCTGAGCCATGGCTTGTTAAAAAAGAATGGATCATTTTTTTTTTCTGCAAGTGCAAGACCTTTGCATCATGAACAAAGATGCTTATAATTTTCAAAAGAATCAACAGAGAAGAAATGAACCATAGCCATGGCCATTTAGGGTTTTAAAACCCAATAAAATTCATAAATTTTTTAAAAAGATGTAGGCAATGTATGGCATCTGCATGGAAATGAAATATAGAGAAACATTCATCATCTTTTTGCATAAAGGAATCATAGAGTTCGAATTTATAGTCAATTCTAAGTTTAATTTACAAAAATGAAAGGAAAAAATGCAGTTTCGTGCATGCCCAATCTTCTTTTATGTGTTGTTCTTGCTGAGAATCCATGAGTAAAAAGAATTGCATCTTGAAATATGTCATGAATCATCTTGCAAAGCTCCATATTGAAACCCTTGGTGGTGCCTTCAGTCTCTCCAGAAGGCTCAAAGAAATGAAAATGCCTTGTGCATTTTTGCTTTTTTTTAGGGTTTTACCCTAATAGTTAAGTGTGCCGATGGAATAAAGGTTTTTTACCTTTATTTTTTTAAAAATTTGCAATGTAACTATACCATGGAGAGTTCATAGTCCCTTAGGACTTATTTTTCATTCCACCTTTGACTGAGTTATGTATGTTTTGCATTAAGTTAAATTGTAAAGTATTTGACTTAAGTGTTATTGTTATAAGCACTTAATTCAATTTTCTATTTTAAATGCAAAATAAAAAATAATGCAACATGCCTTGTATATGTTTAAGGGGTTTATTTATGCTTTTATGATAATTCCATGCATCTTGGAGGGAGTTGAGGAAGTTTGCAAACACAAGGAGGGCATATAGGGAGAATTTAATTGCTTTTTGGAGCAAATGAGAGATTTTAGGGGGTGGTTTCATGTGTCATCATATTTGACTTGGTCAAATTGACTTCTTCAAGCATATTGGAGCCTTTTTGGAGGGAGTTTGAGGCCTATTTTTTTAGGTTTTATTGATGCATCCGACCCAAGAAGCTTCTATCTCTATTTTGGTGGAGTTTCTTGGTGGAGCATATATTGACTTCACTTTTCATTTGTGAAGCAGTTCTTACTTGTTATTTTTCTACTCTGTGACTTTTGTGAGTCCTTTGGAGAAAATGCAATATACTATGTAACTCATGTTGGATATGAAATACAGTGAAAGCCTTGGGTTCCATTGATATGAAACTTTTTTCTTCTTGTTTATTGCATTATTGTGTTTTCCCACATGATTGATTGAGTTATCTATGAGATAGTATTCATTTCCTTTTAACTTTGTCCCATGAATTTGATGCCTTTATGCAAAAAGTGTGTTGTTGTAAGTTGTATATTGTGTCATAGAATGTAAAATAAATTTTAGCAGTGGAGATACCTCCCTCCTTGAAGTTTGAAGCTTTAAGACCTTTCTGTGAAGTACTTATGCAAGAACATACAATAATAGGTTGTGCAAGTTTTTTTATTTGTCATTGCAAACAAGTTTTTATAAGTTGAGTTTCATAGTCCTATTTAGTTTGGTGCATCACCATAGGAGTAGTTTTTCAGTTTATGTACTCCTTATCTCTTTTCCTAGTAAAAGTAGTAGTTTTAGGTGACATCATAGGAAGCCGACCTTCTCTAGAGGTTTGATCGTGTACAAGTAACCCACACCTTGGGATCATTCCAATATTTCTCTAGAGTGGTAAGTCCTATAGCTTAGATTGCTAAATCTTGCAACTTAGTTAGGGTGCAACTCTAGTAGATAAAAAAAGACAATCTTTATTTAGATCTCTAAAATTGATGTAGATTTGAATGCACCCAGTTGGTTTGGTGAGATCAAAAATATTAGATACCCAATATGAATAATCAATGTGCCAAATGAATCCAACAACCAATAATTTTTGAAGCTCTAGTTTGACAAGAAAAGCAACTTGTAGATGCATCTTATAGAGTTTTTGTTTAACTAGATTTGTATTAGGACACACATCTATGTGGTGAACCACAAGTGTTGGATATAGTCTAGGCATGTTTAAAGAAGGCCATACGAAGTTGATAAACCCATTCTAAATTATTCTAGAGAATATATGATATTCATCCTTTGATAAAGACTTGGTTGCATAAGTAATTTTGGGCTTTGCTTTTTTTCCAAGATTGAGCTTTGTAGTTTCCTTGATCAAGATAAAACATCTTTCAGATAAATGTGTACCTATAATGGGAAGATGAATGTCCCCATATTCTAACACATTAGAGAGGTTTTCATCAGAGGATACACCTTTTTATTAATTTTCATTGGTCTAAAATTTCCTCAGGGAGGTTTTCACTGGAAGACCTTTGTTTATTTTGTTGTTTCTTACTTTTTTAGTTAAGGTGTTCATCCTCCCCAATGTAAGTACACTAATCAAGCTAACAAATGAAGCCTGGTTGATATTTTTCCTCTAGACCCATGAAGTGTATGAATACCTCATCATTACGAAAAACATCAATGGGTCGAGATCCTTGCTGGTCCCAATCAATCAATTTGGGATGGAGGGAAAAGCTATTGGTAAATATGAATGTTGAGAATAGGGAGGATACATCCAAGTCATTGTAATAAAGTTCGATAATCTCTTCTTTGGGAATGTCCTCAATAATAATAGATTCCATATTAACATTGTTTGAAGTGCTAGGGGATGATGCAGGTCTCTTTTGTTTCTTATCACAATTGAGTCACTGATGTTTTAGTTGAGTAATTAACTCAATGAATTGGTTGATGCCCTACTCATTTTACCCAAATCTACCTCCTTGATAGTTGACCTGTGTCATTTGGTGAGTAGTAGGATATGCTTCTTGAAAATATTCTAAAAGAGTGGAAGAAGGTTCAAGTTCATTAGGATACATCCATTGGATAATATCATAATCAATTTTCTCTTGTGCTAAGGTCCTTGAAGATTGAAAATTAGTGGAACCCACATTCTTGGAGCTCATATTCTTGATCACTATTTCTTGTGGATTTGGAGATGTTGATGGTGATCCATAAGTGCATGGAGATGGGTGCATTGTGCCCACATTAAGATAAGTACTCATTCATATTGTCCACAACCTTTTTCTATGATATTGATCTTGGTGATTGAGGATTCAAGCATGAAAGATGGAGTAGATGATCAAAGGAGGATGTTTGGGTTGACATAGGAGGATGATGGAGTTGCATTGGAAGGTGCAACATCAACACCTAGAAAATGTTGATAATCGTGGAATGAAGCCTCAAGAGAATGAAAATGCTTAAAAGGATGTGGATCGACGTGGATGATGACCTCAATTCCATTTTGAGGTAAGACACTAGTGATAAGTAGATGGAATTAATTGCATGGTATGAAGCCATGGACCACCAAGGAGGAGATTATACAAGATATCAAGATCAAGAACATGGCAAGTAGTGTACTACATTATTGTACTGACTTGAATGGGAAGAAAAATTGTGCCTTTGGAATCTCACTTTGTATTGTCATACGCCTTGATTTTGATTGTCCAAATCAGCTTGTGTATACCCTACCTATTTAATTAACTTTAGAGTACAAAATTTGAGGGTAAAAACATTGTCCAATAGGACCCGCTTAACCTTATGCTTAGTAATTAGGACCTCAATATAAAGAAGGAAATTGTGTGTAGGTTCAATAGGAGGCATATAATTTTGATTGAATCCCAATTAGTAGGTGGATGATAAATGTCCTGCAAGAGCTTGGAATTGAGTGGGATATATGTCATTAGGGACACAGGTATCTTGCAAAGCCTTGGTTAAGATATCTTAGTGGATAGGTGAAGAATTCAATAAATCTAAGATTGAAATTTGCAAAAGAGTCTCACCAAGATGATCTAGAATATTATACTGTTGACTTATAAAGGTTGTTGGGAGGATTTTGATGGTCTAGGGACTAATATGTGTCCTCTACAAGTAGTAACAACATATTTTGGTTATTTATCCTTCACACAGATCATGGCCACATGTGGATCAACTTGAGTAATACAACCAACAACATTATATAATTAAAAGGAACCTTAGTGTAGTCTATATTATTGGTTAAGTTGTTTTTTCCATTGTTGTTGGATCTAGTGTTTGTTATTGAAGTGATTTCTGGATTCGATTGTGTGTGAATTTTTTGATGCAAAAAATTCACACACAATCGAATCCAGAAATCACTCCAATAACATTATGGATTGTGGAAACTTGATATCTCTAGTGTTTGTATTAAATGAACTAGTTCCTTGATTATGTTTTTGGAAGGAATTTTGGAATATCTATAACTAAGCATTAGATGATGTGGATTGGTTACCCTCAACAACAATATCATCTCAATCAATAAGATCTTGGATATAATTTTTAAGATTCATACATTTATTAGTGGAGTGAACTTTGATCCTATGGTAATCAAAATACCTATTATCCTTATACCAATTAGGATTTGGTTCAGACTCATCAAATGGTTAGGTGACTGGATATTTGACTACATTAGCTTGGACCAACCTTCAAAAGAATACATAAAGGGGTTTTCCTAGGGGAGTGAAATTATGTTTGGCATTACCTTGAGTAAGAAATCTTGAAGTTGCCTTAGGAAGATATATAAGATTAATTGCAGGTGGAATAGATGTATTTTAAGATCCCTAGGAGGTGTTTTCTACTTGTATATGTTTAGTGTCTATGACACCATCATTGAGAATATTTTTATTTTTATTCCAATAATGGGTTTTTTTAATAGAGGATTTGTCTGTCTTCTTTGTAAATTTTGACTAATCCCTTAGCCATAAGTTCATTTTCAATGGTGACACCTTTTTCAATAAATTTGGCAAAGGTAGATGCAAAATGAAGATACAAATTATAAGTCATCTTGGGTTGGACATTTTCAACAAATATATTAACTAATTATTTTTCAGGGAGATGATATGACAAATGACTTTCTTGAGCCCACCACCTTTGTATATAATTAGCAAATATTTTTCTAGGACATTGTTTGTTTGTCATCAAGTCCATTGTATCCAGTTCCTTATCAAGTTTATAAGATAAGTGTGCCACAAAATTGTTTGATAATTCATAAAATGTTGAAATAGACCCATGAGGGAGGTGTAAGAACCATTACAATGCTTTTCCACCTAAGCTCAGAGGGAACAAATGGAGGAGATAGTTATCATTGTATAAGAACTCTTGGAAATACATATAAAACTATTGAAGGTGGTCATGTGAGTCACCCTCTCCCTTATATTTGTCAAATTTTGGAATTTTGAAATGTTTAGGGAAAGGGGTTGTGGTAATGGATGGATAAAATGAATAAGGGAAGATTTATTCAAACCTAGAGGACTTTTTAGATGAGGTTCCTAATTTGAAGTCCTTGAAAGTAGCCTTCATATCTTTCCACTCATTATTCAAAGGTACAAACAAGGAAGGAACTATTGGATTGGATTGAATTTGGGGATCATATTGATTGTATGGAGGTGGTGGAGGATGAGATGGAACTAGCAGTGGATTAGGATGTGTAGGTTGTGATGGAATGCATGGTGGTTGTTGTGATGATTGAAGTGGATTAGTGAATTTTTGGTATTTATTGGGGTATATTTTTTGTTGTGATGGGGGAGGCTGATAATATGATAATGGATTGAGTTGATATTCTAATGGTACTTGTTGTAAACATCCATAATATTGAGTAGGAGGTTGAGATGGAGGGTTTGATAATAACATGATGAATTAGATTGGTAATTGTAGGTTTGGTGTTGTTAAATATGTCATGGTTGTTAGGGATGAGATGGATTTTAAAGTGGATTTGATTGGGATTGGGGTGTATTTGTGTATGATTGATGTTGTGGTTATTGTTGCAAATGATATTGATAGGAAAGATCTTGTGAAGTGTATAATGTATGTGGAGTATTGGAGGTGGTTGGTGATAGGCATCCTAACTTGAATTTTTCATGAAAGATGATGATGTGGGATGTTGATGATAGCATGGCGAGAAATAATGAGGTGGAGGATTGTGATATGAGTATGATGGTTGTGGTTGAGATTTGGATGAAGGACTATTTTGCGGTTGGCATGGAGGTTGTTTATGGGATTAGAATGGTGGATCAAGAGGTGATGGGATGGAATGATCAAAATTGACTTACAAAGTTCGATTTGTAGGAAAAGAAACCTAGGATGAAGATGGAGCATAAGTATAAGAAGTGTGGTAAAGCAATTGAGTTAGTACAAGAGGAACATGTTTGGTTACAGATGGTAAAGCATTAGAAGTTGTGCCCCCATTATTTCCTGAATGAAAGGGGTGAGTGGATGTTTGCAATACTTGGTTATGGATGTTTTGTAAGATGGAATTATAGAATTGTGTAGAGGATGTAGGTATAGGTCCCTAAACATTACTAAAGTCTGGTCCAACTCCCATACCATGAATCCAAAGAGGAGAAGGAGGTACCCAAACAACCACATCATTATCAAATCTAGGTTGATACCAAGAATTCTTAGGAGGTGCCTTGGGAGCTTAGGAAACTTGAGAAGGATATGGAACCTAGGAGGATTAAGAAGCTTTAGGAGTTGAAGATCTAGTTGTACCCAAGTATTATTCTATATCAAACCTAGGGGACATTTGGTGCCTTACATGATTAGAGTAGAAATAATTTTCTCTAAACATTCACTAATGAAATGATCAATCATTTGTACTTTGGTTGGATTACCAAGATATTCATCTAGATTGATTTTAGGTTGTGACACCATTCCTTCTTCAAGAGACACTTGACCATGATGATGATTTGAATCTGTGGCTTGACTTTGCATATTGGATTATTGAGATCCTCCTTGGGAAGGAAAATTAGCTGGATAAGGTGATTGATGGGATTGCTATTGCTATTGTTTCATAATTTTATTCACCTACAACCTAGTGACAATGGCCATGAAAGGTGTAAAGATGATTGGGTTGATTGATGAAGATGATGTAAATTTGAAGGACATGACTAAACAAGGATGATGTGGTTATTGATTAAGTAATTGAATAAAGGATTAATTGGATGTCGGGTTAAGTTATTGATTGGATGATTGGATTCAATGATTGATTAAGTGATCTATTGATATAGCACTCCAAATAAGTTTGAGAACTTAATTTGATGATAATTGGATTGATTACTACTTGAGGTAACCTTATGTTCTCAAGAAGACTAGAGGATAGCGATGATGTGATAGTACTTGATATAATAAACTCTCTCAAGAATGAGGGATGATTATGAATTGAACTAAACTCTCACTCGAGGCAAGTTGTTTTGGATAATGATAATTACTGACTCAAAACATATGATATTCCTAATAAATCATAAAGATGATTATTTTGATTGATTATGGTTCAAAAGTTCTTAAAAAGCAATCAAGAAGCTAAATGACAATGTTTGATGATAGTGATGATGATTATATACATTTAGAGATGTCCTTGAATGATTAGAAAGGGAATTTGGTGACTTTTGTAAATACAATGTTATGAAAGTAGATGATAAGGAAGATTGGGAAATGATAAAAAAATTGATCATAGAATCAGACTCAGAACAATGAGAGCTATCATTGGTTAAAAGGAATCATTCTCAAGTTTTTGTATGGGAAATGGATCCACCTATGAATAGGCCAAATACGCCTATGGATAAGGTGTATACACCTATATAGATATGCCCCCGAGTAAAGAACAATCACCTATCAAGAAAGCATATCCACCCAAGAAGAACTATTAGTGGATGACAATGGAGCCACCTAAGAAAAAATGGATTCACCTTCAAACAAAGAAGGGCCACTTATCAAGAAAGTGTATCTACCTAAGAAGGATGATCGAGGATGAACATTGTATTTTACTAAGAACAAAGAGAAGCCACCTATGGATAGAGAATTCTTCCTTTGAGTAAAGTGGACCTGCTTAAGAAGGATGACTGACTGGAATGTCAGGATAGGGAAAGTGCAGTTGCCTCTAGATAGAGCATAGTAGCCTATTGACATAGCAAACTCACCTCTGATGAAATGAGATCTACCTATAAGGATTAAATGATTTGAATGAAAGGATAATGGATGAATAACCTCCTCTAAGGAAGGAAAAACCTCCTATGGACACAATAGAGTCACCTTTTATGAAATTGGATCTACCTAAGGACAACTAAATGACCCAATGGTAAAGGATGACATAAAAATCAGATAGACACAAATTGGGATGTATAAGAGGAAATAATTGGTATGCACATGAAGAAACACTAAAAAAAACAAACCTAGAATAGTCATGTGGGTGTGTTAACTTATCGTAGGCCCACCAACCTTGTGGTTAATACCTTGAGATTGGAGAGGGGCACCACTTAGTGAGAATCAATAGATAGGGATCCAATGGAATGAGTCTAAAGCAAAAACATGATCACTTTATCCCATTGTTTGTAGGTCTTGAGACCTTCTCCAAATATTTCCTACCTCTACTCAAGGGGATACATGGTGAGTATCTTTGGGAATGATACTGCACCCTATAGTATGATAAGAAATGGTAGATAGGTCTTAATCTATGCTGAAATAGGCTATCTAGTGAATCCCCTAAACACCAGGAGGGTGCATGAGACATGTCTGTGAACACCAGTCTATCACAAGCATTGGTCAAGAATGTCACTTAAGTCACTCAGACCAACCTTGCACACCAAACTTGGAATCAACTTGAGTATTAGTACTTTGCTAAACATGACATGATTGGATTGGGGTAAAAATTTTGTTCTCCCCCTTTTATATACCCCATAGTTCATGTGGTTGAGGTTGTCCCTTGGGGTGATGAAATCCCTAAGTAGGCCTCCTAAAGGGAAGGATATTCTAGGTGTTTTTGATCCGTAGGCTCACATTTAGTGCAAGGGGAGAGAATACACTAGTGCATCATTCTTAAACATGACAAACAAATTAATTGACCCTTTAGAAATTAAAGTGTTCCTAGTTAGTGTAAAAAATATTGATGTAGGTGTTTGATTGATTATCCTACAATAAATGGATTAGTATTTTAGTTCACTGATCTTCATCAAACAAAAGCTGTAAATAGATTAGGAAAAATCACAAACAACAACACAAGTGGGAAGATTAGTGATAAACCAACAAAAAAATAAAAAAATTGGAATGAAAAATATAAGTGAATTATTACCAGTAGGTCTACCTACAAATAGAGAAGAGTCATCCTTGAAGAAGAAAAGTTTCCCTTGAAGGATCATAGTCACCTATCAAGAAAATTTGCATCTAAAGATATAGGTCTACCCAAGAAGATATTAGGCCTACCTATGAAGGAAGGAGAGTCACCTTTGAAGGATTTAGGTTTATCAATATGTAAATTTTCTTTTCAAGTTATCATGTCCACCTTTGAAGAAGTCGCATCCACCTTTGAAGATGTCAAGCTTGCATGCCTGTAGGTTTGCTTATGAGGGAAGCATTTTTTCCCTTGTAATTGTGTAGTCACCTATGAAGATGTAGGTACACCTCTGAAAGAAGTTAGTTCTAGAGTGGGTCAAAGATGAAACACAACTACCCCTAGCTAAGGTGTAGCCGCCCTTGTGTTAGGCATATCCTCCCATGCAACAAATCTATCTCTAAAGCTAAAACCTATAACTTTCAAATTTTGAAAACTTGCAAAAATAGATTAGTAGACTTATGGCGTGGGTCACCACTAGGTGTACCAAAAATGTGTGTAATGATTTTATGCTATTAAAAATGAAAAGAAACAACAAACCCAAGAAAAATGAAAAAAATAGGAAAACACACAAGATAAGGGCCAAATGAACTCAAACCTGCACCAAATAATGCAAAAATGGAGATAAGGAAGAGCCTTATGTCATGATTTCCCCATGGATGTAATGATTTGTGCACTAACGATAAATTTTGGAAGCATAACACCTTGATATTTGGTCAATTTGGTCACAATATTTCATGAAAGATGAATTGGTTTCATAAAGGCATGAAAGCATGAAATCATGAGAGAGTTGTGTCAAGAAATGCCATTGTGTAGTCATTTAGCAAAGGGAGAGAGGAGTGGATGGCTAGAATTGAGGAAAGGATGAGATTGAGAGTTGAGATTCCTTGAGACATCTCAACCCACATGGTGATGACACTTGTCATCATGTGGATGCATGAGACAAGAGGGGGTACTTGGAGGTACGATGGGGATTCAGACAAGATCTCATAAAGGATTTTCTTATCCAATCTTCCCAAATCATGGGAGGATGAGACAAAAGGGAATTAAAAATTCCCTTATAATCCATAGGGGATGTGAAACAAATAAAATTTCCTTAAAATACCTAGGGGGAATAAAATGAAATAAAAAATTCCATTGGGCATGAGGATAGCTTCTCCAAAGGAGAAATATTTTAATATGGAGTTGACTGGGGGGGATTCCAATAATATCATGATGTATAGGCTAATTAATTGCAGGTTTTGATTTTACAAGTAGTGGATTAGGTGGCTAATGAGGATTATGAACCCACTTGCATATGTTGGAGGATGTGACACCTAACCAAGGATTAGGAATGTGCACATCCTTACTTAACTTGCTTAAGCCACTAGATTAGGATTAGGGGAGAATTATGGAGGATGTGACATTTGGAGAGACAAAGGGGATGAATTAAAAATTAATTTTAATTCATGTGGGATAATGGATAAATTAAATAAATTGGTCCATTTATTTAATTTAGAGAGGAACAGATAAAGTATTTAAATAAATAATTAAATACCTTAGGAGGCCTTTGGAAAATAATGGATATTAATTGAATAATAATATTATTTAACTAATGTGAATAAGAAGGTGAAATAGATGAAATAAAGGTAAACTTGACCAAAAGTGAATATTCAAATTTAGGAATCTATAGTAAGTTAGTCAAGTGTATTTGGTCAAAATTTGAAATTTACACCATCTCCATAGTTGTTTTTAGTAGATATTTTTGGGAATCACATTAATGGCACTTGGATTAGATATTTGAAAATCAGTAGTGGATGGGTATATTTTTGCATTATCCCACCAATGAATCAACATGGAAAGAAGGCAAGTAAAAATAATAAAAAAATCCATGAATGCAATCCTATTTGAATTATTAGATTTTAAGTTTGTGAAAGCAATCCATTGTAATTCTGCCAAAGATATTTGGGATAAGCTTATTAATATCTATGAAGGAGACATTAAGTTGAAGAAAGAAAATCTCCAAACCCATTGGAGATAATTTGAAAATATTAATATGAAGGAAAAAGAAAATATGTTCACTTAGCTACTTTGTGTTGATGAAATTGTGAATACCATTTGAGGACTTGGTGAATAAATTGAAGAATCCATGATCATACAAAGGGTGATAAGATCTATTCCTTTGATATTTGATGTGAAAGTTTTCACTATTGAATAAATGAAGGATCTAGATACATTGAAGATGTATGAGTTGCATTGGATCCTCATGGCATATGAAATGAGGATTGAGAAGGAGAATACATCAAATCACAAAGAAACTTTAAATCCTTGAAGAAGATGAAGAATAAAGAACCGAAACCAAGTGATAGTTCAATAAATGAAGAAGAATCCAACTTCATTAGAAAATTCAAGAAAGGGTCTAGAAAACACAAAGGTAAGTATACTTTTAAATGTTTTAATTATTGTAATATAGGACATTTCATGGCTAAGTGTCCACAAGATAAAATTGGAAGTAGTGATGAGGAAGAAGACTATATAAAAAGGAAACATCTCCATCATATTAATAATTACATACAAGGAAAAAATGAAAATAATGACTTTTATAAGCATAATAAGATCCTCTAATCCACAAAAGATGGTAGCTCATCCCAAGAGACTAATGATTCAACATTATGACATCAATAAAGAAGAGATTATATTCATGGAAATAGAAATAAATGATGATTCCCTAGAAAGTGAAGACAAAGTAAAAGAAGAGTTAGAAGGAAAAGAGGATATTGAAGTATATTTGGAGGAGGAACTCATTTTTTCCCTAGATTATATCAAGAGGCTTAAAAAAACTCAAACAAAAAGCTACAGCTTCAAGAGGAATGTGAATCCAAGGAAAAAATATAACGAAGTAGTGAAGAGTCAGTGAAAATGATGATCCATATAAAAATTCAAATTGAAGAAGCAAGAAGGATAGAAGAGGTGGTAAGAAATAAGCTAAAGGAAAAGGAAGAGGATAGTGAGGAACATGAGCATGAAATTGTTTCCTTGAGGAAGGAATTGGAAAATACTAATGATCAATTGAACATATGCTTGAAGTTTTGAAAGAGCATTGAGATTCTATAGGATCTTGTAAATTATAAAATATCTTATTTTGCAAAATTTGGTCTTGTCTTTGAAGAGAATTTGATGTCTAATAAAGAAGATCCCAAAGATTCATAGAAGAAGATGAAATAAAAAAAGAAAAAGAGGATATGTTGATGTTCTCAAGAGATATATCAATAGTGAGAGCACCAAGAAGGAAGAAGGTAATATATCTCACAAGGAAAACAAGTGTAACTAAAAAAGACAATTCCCTTCAAGACAGGTGCATATCACTAGGTTCCAAATTTCTTTCTATGGTTATTGATTTTCATGTAACAAATTGGTCATAAAGCAATGGATTGTAGAGTTTATGCAAGGAATATTTTTTTGTTCTCAATTAGGAACTACAATTCAAGTGCTCCTTTAGTGGATTAAAATATTTTAAGTTATAAGTGCAAAAATTAGGGATATATATTATGCTTTTGTAGAAGTGGTTTTGTGAAACCACCTAGAGAGAACAAGAAGGGGGATACCATAGAAAAAAATGGAGAACCTATACAAGTTTGGAAGAGGAAATGAAATCAAGTAAAGGAAAAAAATATGATTGTTCTCCATGCAGAAGAAGTATCACTAAGTTCAAAAGGAGAAGTACAAATTCAAGGAGAGATGCTCATTGCATT
The DNA here is from genome assembly GCA_007258455.2 of Sequoia sempervirens. NCBI lineage: Eukaryota > Viridiplantae > Streptophyta > Pinopsida > Cupressales > Cupressaceae > Sequoia > Sequoia sempervirens. The sequence goes on along the minus strand of VDFB02373365.1, from coordinate 189,415,252 downwards.
ATCTTTTAGCTCCATTGATACCATTTATGTTAAGAGGAAGTGTTACAATAAGGGAGCCTTACTGTCAAGGGGAGCATCAAAAAAGAACTTGGGATAATCATAATGATGGATAAAAGTATGTTGTATCATTGATTTCAAAGGGGAGAGAAGTGTGTACTTGTTGCATTCTCAGATTACTTATTTGTAGGGTTTCCATCAAAAACAAAGAGAGATATTTTTGGAAATATTATAGTTGTCATTGATATCAAGAAGGATTTTCTTTATTGTCATTAATGTCAAAGATAATTAATCTTTTAGTTTAAATTTATCATATCTTATTAGGAGAAATGAATATAACATTTGAGATTATATGAAGGTAGAATTCAAGATTATGAGAAGCCAATGATCATAATTAATATTTAATGAAGGAATCAATTAATGATAAAATATATAGATTTATTTATTAAGGAAGCAAAAATTACTTTACAAAAGGAAACACCAAAAATGGGTAGACCAAAATTGATTTATTATAGCATGGTTGACCCCTTCGAATAATAAAACATTCAAAAAAAAATAAAAAAATTGGTCGACTCCTTTAATAAGATCACCCTTCTTGGGAAACTAAAAAAAAAAAATTATTTATGAAAGAGGCTAATCTCTTTGGAAGAAGAGCCTCCTTTTGAAGAGACATTTGAAGAGATATAAAAATGAGATGGTATGTGAGTTAAATAATGTAAGAAATTATTGAATCTCTTTCCTATTAAAGGCATATTAAGGTGCAAATTAGATCAAATCTATAAGAAAATATGAAGGATTTTATGAGAAGATTTGAAGAATATCTTGTTGGAGGTTGAATGTTCTATCAAATGGTTGTCATTAATGTCAATAGGTTGTCATTGATGTCAACACAGTACTGTATGTATGACTCCTTTACTGAAAGTTATCTGCCATGGAAGATGATTGTTATATGTGGTCTGGTGTGTTGATTTTTAGGTTCGGTTCCTACCATGTGACAAACTATGGTTCAAATATTTAAAGATCTTGGTTGACTTAACGTGTGCAATAGTTTATGGATGTTTTGGTTAACCTAATTGATGAGTAAGATACATATATATATATACATATATATGTATATATATGTATATGTTATATATATACATACATACATATATATGTGTGTGTGTGTACATATATACATATATATACATATGTGTCTCTCTAAAAAAGAGAGAAAAGAGATGCAAGGTTATGCAAGAAGGATATAGATATAGAAAAGTGTGTGATTGCAATAGATCAAAATAAGAGAAGTAGGAAAAGACAAAAAGTGTGTGATCAGAGTAGAAGTATTGAGTGATTACTGATATGTAGTTCACTTTTGGCAGTAAGCCATAAGTTTTGTATTCTGGCAGTGAGCCATCTTCTTTATATCTCTGTGGCAATGAGCCCTTCAGGTTGTAGCCCTATTTAAAAACTAAGAAATTAGATTTGGAAATTTAAGTTGAAACATAAAGAAGTTTACCAAGAACTAAAAGAAGCAAAGGATACTGCTAAAAATCTAAGGATAAAACTTGAAGAGAGAAAAAGAGTGGAAGAAAATCTAAAATTGGAAATTTGAAAAAGAAAAGAAATTATTAATCAAAAGACAAAAAAATGTGACAAGGTTGAACATGAAATAGTAATTCTTAAATCTAATCTGGAAAAGGAAAAAAGTTTTGAATACAAATTTAAGATAAGTTCAGGAATGCTTGATGAATTGATTTCATCTCAAAAGCCTACAAAGGATAAAGGTGGTCTAGGACTCAAAGAAGGACAAAGTTCAAAGACTAATTCGAGTTTCAACAAAATGAATAGTCAAGGGAAATATCAAGGCAAGAATTGAAGGATCAATACTGAAAGGATACCTAGTTGACAGCCTAATGATCAAAGGTACCCATATTTTAATGGATTTTTTACTCATGCAATAAATTCAGACATAAAGCAACAAAATGTAGAAGATTGATGAACTTGAATAGATTAAGTCAGAATGTTGGATTCTTTGTTGGACAATGCTATGTTTGCAACAAGTTTGGACATAAATCTATCGAATGTAGAAGTTAGATAATGATGGACAGATTCAATATCGGTAAAATATTTCATTTCTTTCAAGGCTATTGTTACATGTGTAATATTTTTTGACACAAAGCTAATTAGTGCAAGACAAAGATGAATACAAACTTTCTTAATCAAATATTTTTTGTGTGTCACTCTTGCAACAAACCAAGACATATCTCAAAAATTTTTAAGAGAAAAGTTTGGAAGAAACTAAATTTGGAACAAAAGAACAAGTTTATAAACATTGTAAATCTAGAAGTAAGGATAGAAATGGAAAAGATATGGAGAAACAAATAAGAACTTGAGAACAAGGACAAATCAAATAATCCTGTATCTACATCCGGTACAGATACCCCTTCTGTGAACTGAATCTAGTAATGGATTCAAGGGGAGCAGTCATAGAAAAATATATCAAACCCCATGTATGAGAGGTGTCATGCAATGACACAAGGATATGTGATGCAAATTTTCATTCTTAAGACAATGAAGAAAATTCTGACAGAAATCAAGCATTATAGAAGATTTGTGGAACCCTTTTTCTTATAGTACATTTCAAAAAAAGGCTAATAGCTTTGACAGAAGTAGGAATTGATAGACTAAAGTACAAATGATGATGTCACAAGCAATAAATTATCCTTTATGATGAAACCCTAAAAGCGATAAGTTAAATAAGGAAGATTAAGTAGTCATTTTCATTTTGAAGTAAACGAGCTGAGAAATAAAGAGTTAGGGTTATTAGATAGTGAAAGTACAAAGAAAAAGGCTAAAGAAATGGAGTCAAAGGAAATGGTGGTATTTAATATGCACAACAATGAATTGTAGAAATTGAGTGAGTTACATATTGATGAATTTTATCATGAAAAGATTTGAAATCTTGAGACTTCTCTTTCATTTGAGAAAATGCAAAAGGTCAAGAATTTGGGGCAGAAGGGTTTAGACATTTGGAGTGAATTTCCATACTTTTCAAATGTGGACATTATTTGAGTTATTTTTAGTAGAATTCAAGGTGATTAGATGATCTTTGACAAACCCTATGAAATCACAAAAGAAGCAATTGCAACAATAATAGGATTATGCAATAAAAGATCTGTTCTAGTCAAGAAATCCATAAAGAACAAAGAGGTTGAAGCCCTAACTGACGTAATAGGAGATCAAAGGGCACTTATAATTCACACCATAATTGAACTAGTCATAAGGTATGTGGCATATGACATTTCATATAAAATTTATTTCAGGAATAGGGAAGGTTCTACCTCAATGATCGTCGTTTATGTTGCACATCAAATGGTTGAGAAAAAGGAGGATTTTGACTTGTGTGAGTTGCTAAGAAATCAATTAATGGAAAATATAACTATGAAAAAGAATGACAGTTATCCTTTTTGATTTGGATCTCTGGTTATATGCTTGATGATGTATTTTCTAAATTCATTACCATCCAAAGAAGATGTTGTGAGGAATTCTGCTATACATGTTGGGAAGAAAGTTTATCGATATATGAACTATCTAGTAGAAAATGAAAAGATTTGTAAAGAGTATTTTTAGATCAAAATAAATGCATGGAATTCTCGGGTGGTTTCTAGTTTGGTTATGATGTATGAGGAAAGATTCTCCTTCTGAAAGAGGAAAGCAAGAAGAATCAGTTCATGTCCCCCTTTGGAAATAAAGAAGCTAAAGAAAAAGAAGTAAGATGAAAAGGAAGCAAAACATTCAGAAGAATTTGATCTGGTATCAATAGATGATGATGATGAAGATGTTACTAAAGAAAAGGTGTTAAAGATCCTTTATCAACCTAATGTATTGAAGAAGATTGGAGATGTATGGTTGTCTCGATCATCATATGAATAGGATGAGATTACAAATGCTCTAGCTATTTACATAATTCATAATGATATTGATCTAAGTGAATTGAAAAGTATTTTATCAGAAATATTGATTGAGCAGATTGAAGATAGATTAAGGGGACAACCACCTAGTGAAACAACAAAAAATGATGAAATTCAATTGGATTTGGAAAAAATATTTCAAAATTCACAGAAGAGGTTGACTTGACTGAGAATATAAATGAACCAAAGACTTGCATCAAGAGTGTAAACAATGTGTATAGGTATTGTCTCTAGTGGCCTACTACTATTGGGAACTACAAAACACAAATCGACACTTTTGAGCTTGAATTGAACTCTATTGGAAAAACATATGATGTTCTTAATGACAAGGATGGAATGCAAAAGAAAAGGATCAATTCCTTACAATCCGATCTTCCAGTCATTATGGTACAAAGGGATGGTATTGTGAAGACCTTTTAGAAATTCAAAGAGATAATTGAGTTAATATTGGAACAACTTTTTGGTCTCTTGGTGGATGTTGAGAACAATACAAAAAGTATTGCTATTCTTGATACTCTTCTAGAAACAATTGATTCAATAGAAAATAAAAATAGTATTTGTCTATACATTAGGCTGGTAATGGATTCCTAAAAGAAATGTCTTCTGGAATTGAAAGAAAAATAGAAGGAAATATTTTAAGGAAAGAAGGATTGAGGTGAAGAAACATTTTTGATAACCTTTTTGTAAAATTTTTGAAGTAAAGGGGAGATAGAACTTTTTTGTCATTGATGTCAAAGGGGGAGAGAGAGCATGTGAAAAAGGGAGAAAGGAAGCATGTGAAAAATGAAAACCATTTCATCTCATCAAAAGATTTACAAAGGTTGTTATTGTTGGCTTTTCACATATTGTGTTGCCATCAATGACAAAGGGAGAGATTTTTGGAGGTTGAAGGTTGCATCAAATGGTTTTCATTAATGTCAGCAGGTTGTTATTGATGTCAACACAATACTGTATGTATGACTCATTTACCAGAAGTTATTTTCCATTGAAGATGACCATTATATGTTGTCTGGTGTGTTGGTTTTTAGGTTTGGTTTCTATCATGTGACAAACTATGATTCAAATATTTGAAGATCTTGGTTGACTTAGCATGTGCACTACTTTATGGATGTTTTTACCAACCTAATTGATGAGTAAGATACATATATATATACACACATATGTGTGTCTCTTTGAAAAAAAGAAAAAAGAGATGTGAGGTTATGCAAGAAGAATATAGAGACAAAAAAGTGTGTGATTGTAGCAGATTAGAATAAGTGAAGTAGGCAAAGAAAAAAAGTGTGTGATCAAAGTAAAAGTATTGAGCGATTACTGATATGCAATACTACCTTTACAGAGCCTCATCTGGAACTAAATTCAGCACAAAAAAGGTGTAATTCATTAGTTTACTTTTAGCGGTAAGCCATAACTTTTGTATTCTAGAAGTGAGCTATCTCCTTTGTATCTCTATGGCAGTGAGACCTCCAAGTTGTAGCCCTGTGGACAGCGAGTCCTTATTTTAGGCAATGAGCCTTATTTCAAGCAGTGAGCCTTATCTTAGGTAGGGTGCCTTTTTTCTGATCATATTTTATATTCTCTATAGCTTGAGTTAATCCTCACCGTGGTTTTTCCCTCATTGGGTTTGCCACATAAATCAAGTGTTATTATGTTTGTGCATTTGCATTTGATGGTTAATCACTTAATCAGTTTATGTGTTAGTTCCAGTAATTGAATTTAAGGTTATAATTTGTGACAATTGATTCACCACCCCCCTCTGAGTTGTCCTATCCAACATATCTTTTATAAAAAAAATTGTGAAGAAATTTTAATAGATCTAAGAAGAATTATTGTAGATCTAAGAGGAAGATTATAGAAGTATAATATATCTAAGAGAATAAGTATAATATATTTGAGAACAAAAATATAACAATTTTTTTTGAAGGGGTGAACACCAAACCTACACAAGCTAAAAAGAAATCAACAATCTAGTGTCAAACATGTTAGAAAGCAAATCCAATGTTCCCTATGAAATTATTTAACCAAAATCACTAGAAAGAATTAAATAACAAGAAATTGAACAAAATAAAGCATGCAATCTAAGTAAATCAGCTAAACCTCCATCTCATAGGGGGAGTGGTGCTCCTTTGATGTGGAAAGAAGCCCTTTCCCAATCCCTTTGATAAGCTTGATGAAGTGCATATGATCTAATTGTAAAATTGACTATAATCTAACTAAATTGCTTGAAAATGATGAAAAGCTATGGAGTGAAATGCCTATAATGGAAATGCTCTAAGTCATGGATCTATATTATGAAAAGGATGCCTCTATTTATAGAAGCCAAGGGTTGAAGAATGGAGGAAACTGGTGAATGTGGGATAAATTTAGAGAAAATGAGAATGTGCCAAGTGTCACAATTCTATTGGAAGATGTTGGAGCACATTTTGGGAAATGTGTGAGTGGAGGAGGATGGAAGAGAAGTAAATGTTGATAGTTGAGAATTTGAAATTGGTGTAAGAGGAATTGAATGAAATTTGAGAGGATGTAAGAAGATTTGAAAGGTTGTAAGAGAAGTTATTGAAAATGTGAAAGGTTGTTGAAAACCTTTGGAGGGAAATTGAATGAGAGGTGGTTGAGAGGAATTTCCTCAGACTATGCCTTTGTGAGGACAATTAAGGTAATTATATAATTAGAAGAAATTGATTTTATGTGCAACTTGGCTAGTTGAGCATGGTTGATTTAACTCTTGAGGAGTTAAAAGATGGAGGATTTGATAATGATGATTAGAAAGCTAATTTAGATTTAATTAATCCCGAATTAATTAATTGGAGTGAATTAAGAGATGTGACATTTGATTTGATTGATTTAATCAAATGAGAAGACTTAGGGGGATTTAATCAAATAATTTGATTTAATTAAATAAGATGAATAATTATTTAGAAGAAGGATGAATTAATCAATAAATTTAATTATTTGATTAATACATGAATTTGCTGAATTTAATTAAATAATGTTGATTATTCAATTAATTGATGAATTTAAAGTGATTTAGGAAGAAACAATGTTAGTTGATCCGAATCAGATGCATAGTAACAATCAAGAATTTTTTGATGTCTACATTTTACCCCTCTTTGAAGTGAAGCATTTGTTGCATCGGTTAAAAGAATAACATTTCCATGATCAAAATTCAAAAATTTCCTAATTTTTCAGATGGCAGCCTGTTTCCCTAACGAAAGGAATTGCACTGCGACATTGCCCCCTCTAGAGATCAGGTGAAAATTGTAAAATTTGGTCGAGCTCACAAAAAATATTCAACAATGATTCAAGAGTGGAAAAGAACCCACAGGATGCGAATTTAGGCTTATGATGATGAACAAAAATCAAAATAGGATTTGTTTAGGAAAAAATGAATTAAATGGGTTCAAGAACAAAAAAAATACCCTAAAACCCTAAAAAATTTGCATAAAAAGGGTTAAGAGGGTCATTTTCAAATTATTTGCATAGTTGACTTTAGAGATTTTGGCAATTTTGCTTTGACGTGCTGACAGAATGGTAGCTTGTGTGCTTCCTAGACATCAGATAAATCAAGTTCACAAGTTCCCGTGGCTTCAAGATGTAGGACCCCCAGTACGCCTTTTGAAAATTTTCTCATTTTGCATATTTTGGTGCATTTATTAGGGTCCTTTTAGGTCAACCAAAAGTGGTCCTTAGGGTGTCACCTTTGTTACAGGCTGTGTCACATTTGTAGATACCAACCTGTGTTTGCACTAGAGCATCACGTGATGTTGAATGGTCTTAGGGTCATTGAAGGGATGCCAACTATCCTTTGTGAGATAGTGTCACATGACTCAAAAATGAAATAGGGTGCCCCAAAATGCTGACTCACCTTTGTGGTGGAGCACCGCATTTGATTTTGGCATCACATTTGCAAATGAAAAAGTGTTGCCTTTGCAAAATCCATGCCGCCTTTGCTTCTTAGGGATTTTTAATTTTTGAAAAGGCATCCATTTGGTGAAAAATTGACATCATGGGAATTTTAGTTGTAGGAGGTCCTGCCAGTGCTTCATTCGAAGGAGCACAGGAGCTAGTTTCTATGTAGAGTGAGACATTTATTGGGTCAGGCCCTATTCTTCCTTGGTGTGGTTGGATTCAACCACATTGCCCAGATGCCCAAGGTGTAGATGCACCTTGTGATGATGACAACATTGGTGGAGAGATGGTAGAGTGAAACTTCTTCATTCCATTTATCGACCGACAAGGCCATTGTGACATTGGAGGATGTGTGGAAGATCTTGATGACCCCTATTCATCATGAGCACATTATATATGATGTTGAGGCTAGTGGTGATGCTATTTTCCATCTATTCAGTGTTGATTCATACAAGGTGGACAATGAATAGATAGACCTTTGTTGATACAAGGGAATTTCCCCTGATTTGACTTTGTTTGTCAACGCATTGATCTTGGGAGTTCTTGTCCCAACTAGTGAGCTAGAGGATGCAGCATCATTTTTTCTTAGAAAATGGAGGAGATGGTTGTGTATGCTTGGGGGCCAGTCGTCCTAGCATCCTTGTATCATGATATGTACCAGGTTGTATATAGTGAGGCTTACAAGATTGGAGTGGGCATTACATTACTCCACATGTGGGCCTATGAGCACATTGTCATTTTGAGGCCAGAAATAGAAAACATTCAGATAGACTATGATGATCGTGTGGCTTATAGGTATGGGGGGATGGCCACCCTCCATTACATAGGTATCATAGGAATCCCACACTGGAGGCAGGTTCTTGATGAGATGATAGTATTTTGCTGGAGGCCTTGGCTCCACTTTCCTAGATGGAATGATGATGATGATCAACTCTTCTATTGTTGTAAGTATAGGTACATGTAGGGGAGAGATCATTATATGATAAAGTGGTACCTCCTAGATAGGGTTGCTCACCGGTTCGGGGAGGTACAAGATGCCTCAGATGACAGAAATAGAGCCATTTTTGCTCAGAGGACCAAAGAGGTAGCGTGGGGATGAAGGATCCCACCTCAGTAGGCCATCGATAATTTTAGATAGCTGGTCATGGTACCGTGGGTGTACTTTGATGGTCTTGCGGATGTAGGGACCACCTAGGCATATGATGCATAATGGTGGGCTCATTCCTCAATTTGATTCACTTTACCAACTATGCTAGCTATGACTAGAGGATGGGTTAGAGGACCTTGAATTAGACACGTTCCACAGTAGTCAGGACACCAACCACAGGATGGTGAGGATAGAGGTGGAGATCATGATGGAAAGATCTCCCCACTAGTGCCACCTATTGGACAGAGGCCACCGGTTCAACCACTTCAACATATGCCACCCCCACTACCACCATTGAGTCTCAATCATAGGGATAGATAGATAGCAACATTGCAGGCATAGGTTCAGGTTTTGACAAGGCAACTGTATCATAGAAAAAGACAACTTACTTGATTTGGGGAATAACTAATGATAAATTTTACTTAAGAGGCCTTGATTTAGTGTTGAGAGGTGTTTTTCACATCCACACTAGGTCTTGGACCCTTTCAAATGTATTTAAAGATGTCTTGTAAAGGTGTTGTAAAGTGTTGTAAAATATTTTCATGCTTTCTACACTTAATGAACCCATTTTCCCTTAATTCAACATTATAAAATGTATTTAAATGCATCCTCACATTAATCTAGAAGCCTTGTAAAATAAACTTAACTTTAATCTAGTGTTGTAACGTGTTTTACACATTCACATTGGATGTTGTGCCTTTCTAGGCTATGCAAACCTCATTTTAGTATTAAAAAGTGTATTCAATCACACTTTCACATTGAATTCTATGTACCAATCCCTAATTGACATTCACATCATCACTAATAGTCCCCTATTACCCCATATTGTGCATCCAGAGGCAATGTTTGATCAGATACCTAACATAGTCACCATAAAAACATTATTTCCTTACTTCCTAGCATCCTAGTTATCAAATGGGACCCACTAGGACTAATTCACCACTTGTGATGAATGAGTCCCTGCTAGGTGGGACTGATTCACCCAAGGTGGTGAATGAGTCCCATTTGGGCCAATTTTGACCTTTGAGTGGGAAAAACTAAAATTTTAGTTTATTATTTTTACATGTCAGCCTTAGGGATCCAATTTATAGGGTAATAAGGTGAATTTCCTATAAAATCAACTCTCTAAACCCTAAATCATAACCATCATTCATTATTCATCCATCATTCTTCCATCTCAAGTCAACCAAATTAGGGTTTCATCATTTCAAGTAATTAAGATAGCAATTTTCAAACATTCAAGGGCAGTTTCTTCATGTTTTGTTGTACAAATTTAAGATCAATCTTCATGGCAAGGTGATAACTCCATTATTTCACATTTCATTACATTCTTTCTCTATTTTGGTTTAATTACCTAAAAGGGGTTTGACCAAGGCAAACCCCTATGCCCTAACATCCAACATTCCCCTTTCTTGTCTTGTGTGTTTGTAGATTTAGAAATCTTGGAGGCTTAGAAATCATTGAAGATTTCATTTCAAAGTTCAAGTCATCTCTTCATTGGATAAGTCAAACCACCTACAAAAAGTCACTTTCAAGCCCAAATCCAACAGTTTCAGAGCCAGGCACCTAGAGAAATAGAAAGTACAAACCAGAAGCTCCTGTTTCCACCTTTGAATCTTTAGAAATTCAAAAGTGGACTCATTTTCCATGGGTAGTGAATGAGTCTCACTACCAATCCTATTTTTGGTTTCCTGCATTTTTGGATAACCTTTTGTTTGAAACAGGTTTAAGAATAGTTTCACAGAACTGAGATTGATTCACCCAAAATGGAAAATGAATCCCACCAAGCCTAAAAATTAGTAACAACATCCTAGATGTCATTTCCAGTCTTCATCTAGTTTACAGGTGCACCTCTTTAGTTTTATCCATTCCTATTACAATTTGCATTCATTTCTAGGTGTTTTTGCATTACACATTGTGTTCTCAAACAACATGTATTTCTTAGGTTTTTCTTTAATAATCAATTAGTTTTACCAATTAGCTACATTTAGATCATTACAATCAGTCATAATTTCATCATACTTGCATTAGTTTGAGTGAACCACCTAGATTTGGATGTGGGATCTATCTCTTTCCATTAGGTGAAAGGCCCTAATTGAGCAAAAGAGACAACATTTCACACCTCTAAAAATCTATGGTTCATTTTGGTGAACCTGCTTTTAGAATACTTTCTTTTCTTATTTGGAGTCCATTATCATCCTAGAAATAGCTTGCATGCATTAGATTTTGCATTGTTTTGCACTCTAGGGTTTCAAAAACTTACATTAGTAAAAGGGTCATTTAGCTTGCGTTTTTGCATATAATTTCCTTAAAATTTTCTAAAATCCTACATCTACATCTTAGGTCTACATTTTACAACATCAAACACATCAAAAACAATTCAAAATTTCTATTTTTTTTGCAAAAATCCCTTACTGGGACTCATTCGCCATGCTGGGCGAATTAGTCCCTATACAGATTTTTGACTGACTGTTACAACATCTAAAACCTCATTTCTATACTTCCTAATCCTCTTAGTATCATATAGTATAAGTCTGGAAAAATTCTAGAACATTTTTTTTATGCATCTAGCTCAAAAACATCATTTTAGATTACTCATTCTTCAAATCACTTCAATTGCAAACATCCTTACATTTGAAAATGCTTACATTTCTGAAATTTTGCATAACATCGATAAAAGTACTTTTCACTCTTTCTTACACAATATTTCTATGCATAAATTTTTTCATAAGTTTGGTAAAAGTACTTTTCATTCTTTCATATACATTGTTTACATTCTTAAGGTGTTGCATACAGTGGATAAAAGTGTTTTGTATCTTTGCATATACATTGTTCATATTGCTGAAATATTGCATGAAATGGTTACAAGTGCTTTTCATTCTTATTCAAACAATGCTAGTACCTTACATATTTAGACATGTTAAGAAACATTTCCTATTCCCTTCCTATGAGAGTGCTTTAGTGAAAGATACTACAACTTGGGCCATTCCTAACAATCATACTTGTTCTTCTCATAATATCTCTCCTCTTGGTGACGAAGATATTTTAGTAGAAGAATCAATTAATGAGAGTTTTGAGAATCCTAGTTATTTCTCTCCTTTTACCTCTCTTAGTGGAAAAAACATTCACAACCAACATAACACAACCTTATATGATCATGACACTACAATTTCTTCTTCTCCTAGTATTTCTCATTGTTGTGAAGACGATACTTTGATGATAGAAAAATTATTCCATGAAGGTCATGAGAATCTTGGTTTCCCCCCTTCACCTAACAAAACCCTTCTTGGGCAAGAAAATTCAACCCTTGGTCATTCTCCTACTTTTCATGAAGTCCTTTTAGAAGAACCAACCTTAGAATGTCAAGAAAATTTGGTTTGTAGTTCTTCTCAAAACCCTCCTCCTAGGAAGGATATCATGTTGCAAGACAAGAACCACCATAATGATATAAACTCTCACTTGCTAAGGGATGTTAACATTATTCAATCTCAACTCATCCTTTTCCCCCCTTCACATAAACCTCCAACTCAAAATAAACCCAAACTCATCCTCTACCCACCTCAAATTAATGTATCACAATAGTTGAGTTATAATATCGATGCTCATACAAATAACACTTGAATTAATTTGTAATTGTCGAAACAAACCCCAATACCCTTACCTTTTCATAATCCTATCCCACTTAAACCTATCTTACTAGGTCTTCCTAGTGGAAAGGAGTGCAAACTTGTTGCACAACTGAAGAATACTCCTGCTAAAATCTCATTATGAGACCTTATTCAAGCCTCCCCTCACTATCACAACATGATCCAATCAGCCTTGCAACAAGTTCCTGTCCCATCTAATACACAACCAAATGATATAGCAGCCATGATCCACACCATAAATGCTAACATTGTTTTCCACCAAAGTGAGCTTCCTCCTTTGGAAATGCAAAAAACAAAATGAACCTTTTATGATTATCATTCAATACAAACAAAAAGGGATTAAGAGAACACTTGTGGATACTGGTTCCAATCTTAATGTATGTGGAGTGAAAATTCTCTATATACTTGGTGTTGATAAATCAAAAATTTGACCCGAACCTTTATCCATCAGGGGATTTGACAATATAAGCAAACAATCACTTGGTGTGGTCACTTTACCAATTACAGTTGTAATGGCCATACTGGAAACACCAATCCATGTTATGCCTAATGATCTCTCATATAACCTTCTCTTACGAAAACCATGGATTCATGCAATGAATGGTGTTCCTTCTACTCTTCATAAAAAAATGCAATACATATACAACAACAAAGTGTACACACTTGAAGCTGACCCTCATCCAAAGAGTTGTTTAAACATTGAGAAAAACAAAGAGAATCCCTTGAACACATTAACACCAACCACACAAGTGGACCCCATCCAACATATTGAATCAGTTTCAAAGCTCTTAGATGATGATTGGGGTTCCTTAGACTTCACACCCACCTCCTTCAGAAAATACCAGATCATACACAAAGACTCTACCTAGGGAAAAGAAATCGTAGTTCTATCAACACAAAACTTAGACAAACCTTCACAAGCTTCCACCTCAATCACTTTAGAACAACAAAAAATAGGTTACACAACCTTGGATGAAATTAATCACAAACAACTGACAACGTCAAAAGCAATGAAATTTTTTTATGGATGTGGTTATGAGCTTATGAAACAACTTGGATATAGTGGAAAAGGATATGGTGCTTGAGAATAAGGTGTTTGCAACCCTATAGAGCCTAACACATAACAAATGACTCATGGTCTTCGTTATTGTCCTTTGATCAAGATAAACAAACCTTCACTCAACATCAAAAATCTCACACAACATAATCCTAAATCAACCTTAACTGTCATCCATCCTAAACTCATCAACACTAGTGGTCTTGAAAATCATCCTTTACAAAACATGAAACAAAAAAATACAACTTCACTTAATGCCAATTCCATCTTGCAAAACATTCATGATCTGAATTCGTTATATTTTATGCCCTCCTATAATGGAGAGAACAAAATCTTGCAATCTAAAACGTCTTGTGTAGATATGAAAACTAGTACTAAGAAAGCGACATCTTGGTCACAAACCATAGGACCAACTTCTACCATTGATCAAGAGGGTATCTTGTTGAGACTCCTCCAAGATCACTTAATATCTCTTCCCCTAGAACTCAAAAGAAATGTTATTAAAAGACTTCATTTTTTGCATATCATAGAGTTCATGGTCATTCCACCAGTGAATGTAAGGATTTGAGTAGTAAAATCAAACATCTTAAGGAGTTTGGTATTCTTCCCTATGTGGGGGAACCCAATTCCTCTAATTGATACTAATTTTTACTCTACCATTATTTTCCACAATAATTTTGGCTCACCCTTGTTCTACACTAAGTGGGGGCAAGGGTTCAACAACCTTGTCCTCACATGTCACTTGTCATTGCCTCCTTTAGCTACTCATTAATGTTTGAACATGAACATATAAGAGAAAGCTTGGGACATGGATGATGTGCCTTAAGTTGGCTCTCATGTGACATACTTCCCCTTATTCATGACATAGCTTATTGAAAACATATGACTTGGCATAGGGCTTTCTGAGTAAGCTCTCATGTCCTCTTCTTCTACTTTAAAGTAGTTTCTCACAGTATTGGTGTTTGCAATTGCTTTAAAGTTGGGACATACATCACCACTCACATTTCATTGTGCAATTTTATTTTCCTTGAGATTCCCTCTCTAGAACAAATTTGGCAAAATGTTCCCCAGGATGAGACCTTGCACTTGTCCTCTCTTGGAAACATTAAGCACAATATTCCCTAAGATGAGACCTTGCACGAACTAAGAAAAATCACTTTGAACATTCCTTACACTATTTTGCATTAACAATGTCTATGAGTGTCAAACATATGAAGTTTTTATTACCTCATAGAGCTGAAAAATAATTTTCCCTTGTGGCGCCTCATTAAAGTTATTAGGAGGTATAACTTTGGTATGGTTGAGCGGGAAGCCCATCCTAAGGCATGAATTTTCCCATAACCACCTATGTGATTGTGAGTGCATACCAACTAGTGTATGTTTCTCACCTTTTGGGATTTCTCACCTAACAAATAGTGAAGAGTTCCATCACCCCAGAGTAAGTATGCATTTTCTCTTTGGAAAATATCTTAGATCTGATCCACAACTAGCTAGACGAATGATCAAAGCTTGATCCACCCTTTTCATTTTTATCTTTCTCCTCCTCCTAGTTCTTTCCATTGCATGATTATGTATCTTGATGGTTTGACTTAGGATCTTGTATCCTAGGGGCTTGATTTCCTTTTTGATCTTTGTCATTCTTTGTCATCTACATCTGTACACTCAGATCTCTCTTGAATGTCTACTTTAGTGTGAGTTTGAGCTGTTGAGATTATGGATGCATAGTCCCTGAAGCTCCAGAATCTTCAATGGAGGAACCTTTCCAGGAAATATAATCAACCACATAGAAAGTGTTCGAACTTAGGCATGCACAATGGAGATTCTATATTGATCTACATTATGATATTGGATGATTACAAATGTACAAAATGCTTGAATATATAGGTAAAAGAGAAAACCTAAGATGCAAGAGATGTTTCCATGTGTCATGATCTAACAACATGTGACAACATGTGAACCCTATCTAGGAAATTATTAAATGTTGAGATAAGTTCTAGAAGGACAACTCATCTTCTAGAAGGAATCTTATCCCTACAAACAAGGAAGGGAATATTATCCCATTTATTAAATGATTTATTAAAATATAACCTAGGACTAAATGATGCATGGCCTAAGTTAACTTATGCTACTATAATAATTAATTAATTAATTACACTAATAGAAGCAAGTTCATCCTTGTAGACACCTAAAAATGACCTAGGCCTGCAAGCTTCATTTTTACCACTTTCGTCCTAGCATAATTAATGACATTTAATTATGTCCTTGGTCCACATTCGACTATTGATTAAATAATTCATAATTATTTAATTAATTCATGTCACTTATTCTTCATGATTATTTAATAAATAAAATTTTATTTATTTATTAAATACGTCATTAACTATCTAAGTCTTTCTTTAATTAAATAAATTTCTTAATTTATTTAATTCCCCCTTCTACATTTATTTCTTCTTGATTATTAAATAAATAAATGTTATTTATTTATTTAATACGTCACTAATCATCTTAATTAAATAAACAGATTAATTTATTTAATTAATTAGTCTTATCTTCTAAATTAAATAATTAAATTTAATTATTTAATTGCCAATTAACATTCTTCTCATTTTAAATAAATTAAATTATTTAAAATGTCATGTCAATCCTAACTGTCAGTCCCTTTTGATAAATAATCTGAAAAAGATTATTTATTATATCTTAAAATCCATAATTTGAATTATTGTAATTCAATTAGTAATTAATCTTCCAAAAATCAAGTAATCAGGCAAATTCTTGATTTTCCAAATCTGATCTTCAGTTCACATCTTATCTCTTTGATTTTTCGAATCTTGCAAATCAGGCAATCTTATCTTCTTGATTTTTCGAAAATCTTCATTTTTCTAATTAATTGTCTCATTTATTCTTCACCGTCGATCCGATTTTATTCTGACCATTCGATTAAGGATTTTCCCTAACCCTAATTAGGGATTCTCAGGTTTAATCAGGATCACTCATTTTAGGTTCTTGTCATCGATTTATCTCGTCCATCCATTTGAAATGGCCTTTTCTATAAAATGCCATCTTCTTCTCACTTTTCAAACGGACACATGCTGACATTTTGCATAGTTATTATAGGCATTTATTTACTTTCACATTTATTGTCATAGGCAATTTTAGTATTTAATATAGTCATTTGATCAACTTTGGCATTTGTTTTAGGCATAGACATAAGCTTTTAGACATAGGCATTTAGACATATCAAATCCTTCAAGACTTGTTGTAGGACTTAGGCATTTCCAGATTGCTTGAACGATGAATCTGAGGGAAACATTATCTAGGAAGTAAGAAGGTGCTACGAAAATGAATCATGGAGACTTTGGCGATCAGGTATAATAATTCTTTCATGTATTTCCATTGTGTTTTGTAGTTACTTTGGGTTTTTTGTCATTTTGCTTTCAATTCAATTGATCTAATCTAATCTAAAACCTAGAAAATACCCTCAGTTACATTGGTGAACCTGACTCTGTTTTCTCGTTTCCGTACAGTTTTTTGTTGTTTTGCAGGTACAGGTATGGATCAACACAAGTGTCTTTTTAAAAAAAATCATGACGCATTTGATGCGTCGCTACGCATCTACTTATAGAAGTGCCGCAATCGCCCTGACAAGCCACAACTGACAACCAGAATGATGCATATGATCTGTCGAGCCGCATCTGAAGACCTGAATGACGCATCTACCATGTCGAGGTGCATCTGTCTGGTAAAATTTTTCTTTCAGTTTTGAGGTTCTGATTTTTGGATTTTTAGGTTTTTCTAGTTTCTGGTTTTCTGGTTTTCTATTTTTTCTGTGTTTTTTATTTCTGCATGTTGGATAGATTAGATTTTTGTGTTACTAATCTTTTCTTGTAGCATGTGGCGATCTATATTTGTGTGTTGAAGACCATTGCTTAAAAACACTACTAATTCATTGTTTGCAGATTTGAATGTCAAAGAAGGAATAAAAAAACTTTGTGCTTGTTTTTCTTAGATTAGCAAACATTTGATTTTGGTGCACATAAAAAGAACTCATGTCTTCTATGTTTGATTGTGCTTGCAGAATGGTAGGTGAGTATGCTCTAACCTTGTGATCAAAAAACCAGACCCATTCTTATTCGTTATTTACCCTGACTTGGTATATCGGAGTATCCTCTCCCCTCGCACTTTCAGGCGATCTTGGGTGTAAGAGAAACGGTTACCAACTCTAGAAATTGGGCCTGCCTGGGGATTTTATCACCCCAACGCGACTCGAACTGGCAACGGAGCTAAAGCCAAGCTACCCCCAACCGGTATATAAATATAAACCTTAAGGGAAAACCTAAGGTTGTGAGTGCGGATGTGTCATACGGACGGAGTTGTACTCCCTTAAACCCTGTTGAGCTTAACCTCTTCAAGCTGGAGTGCCACCTTAATGGTGATTAATCTCTTGCCCCATGTATGGCCACTCAAACGGGGGTCCCAAACTAAAAACTCTTGTGTAGTAAGCCAAAATCCTTCTATTTGCTAGCGCAACATTGGTCAGTGTGAAGGCATCCACACTTTCACAGTTTGTAGTAGAGGTGATCAACTCGCCATGGGAGTTTCATGGGGGTTGGAAGCTTGGTTGGCCTGAGAAGAGAGTGCACTATAAGGGGGAGCCCGTGCAACCAAGCTTCTGAATTCACATGCTACAGATATGCGGTTGGGGAAACCCACGTGGAATCTAGCGAATATTGTCATGGCCTAACCTAGGATTGTGCTTATCTGATGTGTGTTTGGTTACTTTTTAAAACGCTGTGTTTTTCAAGTGTTTTCTGGTTTTACCACAGTTCAAAACAAAACATCCATCAAAAAAATCAAAATTCCATCAAAAAGGACAAGAAAATCACTTTGAAACTAAACTGATTCGCATTTATCAAACCGCAACTGATTTTATGCAACACAACTGCTCTGCTAAACTGCATTTGAAACTTAGAATGCTGCATCTATATGCATCACAATGCATGTGGCAGTCCAAAAGCTACAATCACAAAACCGAACCGCATTTGCTAAACTGTGACACATTTGCTAAACTATGACGCATTTGCCTGTCAAAATTTTAAACTTCATAGTCAAAACCTGAAGTCTTCAAATTGTCAACCATTTATCAAACATTGTCATCAAGAAGATTCTGTTAGAAACCAAACTCGATATTGCTCAAAGTCTTGTCTATTAGCTTGCATTAGTCACCATAGGTTTCATACCCCATTCCTTTTAGTTTCATACATTCAACATTACGTTGTCCCTAGGTTCACATTTTGCACACTTAGGATTATTAAAATCTTAAGCACACTTGGCAAAGTCATTGTTTTCAAAATTAGACCCTCTTGGACTAAGTTATCAAATCTCCTTTTAGTCATTATCCTCTTTTGTGAAATTCTTCCAACTCAAAAGTCTAGTTAGGAAGACTCACTAGTCATTTAGACCTTGTCAACTTGTCATTTCCAACAAAGTCCTTTAGCAGTCAAAATCAAAAACAAATTTCAAGCTTAGAAGTACTTAGATAACCTTGTCTTACATTGCATACAAATTGCATATCTTATTCACAAAAAAATCCAAAAAACATAGGCTAGTGCCATCCTTGCATTTACTTGTCATTCTCATCATCCTCATTTGAGAAAATCCCTTTTAGGGTTGAGACTAGACTTCAAAGACAACAACGACAAATGGAAAACTTTGGACAAGATTCCAATCCCAACATTGGAATTTTTCTGACCCATTTCACAACATGAACATGCAATCTTCCGTGAACATTCCATATTCATCACTAAATTTTTTTGAGCCATTCATACAAAGAGACCAAAATGGATGAGTATATTTCAAAGACATAGAAGCTGCAGCGCAAAATCCTAATATATTCTCCTTTGTAAAAAAATCAGTCTTACGTGACCCTAAAAGGTATCTAGCCATGCTTTTGGATGAAGGGGCTAAGTTACCACAAGGCTTTGACATAAATACTTTGCCACCATCCATCTACCCTCACCATCAACAATCACTTGACACAAATCCTGCCATTAATTCACAACAATCGTCCACTTATCACCCTTATCCTAACCTTGACAAGGGAAGCCAACTATCAACTAGTCCATTCCAAACCTCCACATCATATTCTAGCCCTTCACCTATTAATCCTGTCCAAGTCTACATCCCTTATCAACCATCTAACAACTCATGTCAAGTCCCCACATCATACCATACCGATCCGGTCCAAGTCTCCATGTCCTATTTCAATCAACCTTACAACAATCCAATCAAAGTCTCCATGTCATATCCTTGTCCTTCAACAGTTAATCCAGTCCAAGACTCCATGTCCTATCTTTGTCCCTCACATGCTAGTCCAATCAAAGTCCCCATGTCATACCCTTATCCTTCACATACTAGTCCAATGCAAGTACCCATGTCATATGCTAGTCCTTCACATACTAGTCCCATCCAAGTCCCCATGTCCTATCCTAGTCCTTCATCCATTAATCATTTTCAAGTCATCCCCTCACAAGCCACATCCAGTCATGAAAATTCTATCATAGTCCAAAGTCAAAACCCATTTAATAAACTTGAGGATACATGTCAAAATGAAAGCCCAAAGCATGACATTATAATGTCACCCTCATGTCAAGAACAAGGTAGTCCACCCCATGACCCTATCTTTCAGTCCATCCATGAAGTCCTTCAAGACAATCATGACATCCAAAACACACCTCTCCTTGACAATGACTCTATTTCTGACTATATCATCCATGACAACCCCATCTTTGACCAAGACCCCATCATTGACCAAGAAGTCCAAATCCATGACAACCCCATCTTCGACCAAGACCCTACCATTGACAAAGAAGTCCAAAATGATCCACTCCTTGACCTTTACGCCATTCATGATCAAACACTTGCCGACCCTATACATGCCTCAACTATTGACACTTCCCACGATGAGACACTGGCCTCCATGGGACACATAGACGATATTCCTCTAGAACAAGAATCTTCCACTAAGGACATGCTTGCATATGATCAAGTTATAGCTAAAATCATTGGGCTCTATGACACTAAAAATAATGATGGCTTCGACATTGCCTTGGAAGCACCAACATAATTATTTGAACCTGACATGTCACATGATCAAACCAAAGATATCAGTCAGGAATATGTCCAACATGACAATGAAGCTAAGACATGTTATCAAATAGGGTCATCTATCTTTGTCAGAGCAGGCTTTCTCACAGATGAAAATATTACAAGTGACAGTGCCCATAGACATCATGATGGGTTAGCATCTTGCTTTCAAAACAATAAATATCCCATCACAAATAGAATCTATCAAAGCATGCAATATCAAGGCAAAGGACTAGGCATACACGAGCAAGGTATTCTTGAACCAATATAGCTTCAGGAAAATTATAGACATCAAGGTCTTGGTTATTCCTCAGATGACAAATCAAACGATGTCAGTGATACCTCCTCAATACTGGGGGCAACTTTGTCAGATACAAATGTCAAAATGGAATCCATGAAAAATCCTTGTCATAAGATTGCTGCCAACACCCCCTCCACCCACACCATGAACCGTCATTCTATCATGAATAAACCTCCCCTTTGGAGCCAACAAAAAAAAAACTCTTACAAGTCAAAAGATCAAAATCAAATGTCAAAGGCCATTGAATCAAATAAAAGGACAAGCGGACAAATGAAATTAAAATGGATCCCAAAGAAAGATGGATCAAACAAAGACACCAAGTCAAATACAAAAGTCAATCACAATGCGGAGCCACAAGACAAGAGGACTCCCACATATAACACATGTCCACCTCCTTCAAAATTGTCATCAATCAATGCATATAAAAGTGTTGGTTCCAAACACCATCCCTCCAAAATCCATCATCCACCATCCCAAGTTTGGAAAATAAAAAGTCATTCGTCCAAACATCCAAACAACCTTTCCACATCTACCATCATCTATCCTAATCCTACATCTCGCCTAAAGTCCAAAAATCCCACGTCACAAATCTGTCACATCATGGCAGCAACTCTTTACCACAAGGACTCTCATGGTACTCTACTATGATGTGCGTATTTTGATAAGGCCAACTCTAGTATCAGAAAGGATCACAATGACATTGATCAGTTATATACAAGTGCGATGATCCTGACAAGACAACTCCTTCAGCAAGGTCATTATTGGCATATCATGGCACCAGTCTCTACATCGGCACCATCAGTGGATTCAGAATAGTTAGTGGTTATCTAAAGCATCTAGGCTATCCACAAAATCAAAAATACAAAAAAAATTAAAAATCAAAAAATCGTCACCCTGATGAAAACCTGGCAAACAGGTGTCTTGGTGACACCAAAAAAAATAAAAAAATTCAAAAAAATAGTAGAGAAAAATTTCATCTAATGGTGAAAACCTGGCAAACAGGTGTCATGTGTAAAATAAATTATCTATGTGGACTCTTACACTTGGGGGCAAGTCGTCTCATTTCCCATGCCTTCCTCATGACATTGACATCCATCTAAGCCCTATCATTTCCATCCATTTTCCCACCTACCTTGGTCTTGACATAAAACTGGCACACATAAATCATGCTTTGGGAAAACTCCTGACATGTCTATCCTTCAGTCATACACGATTAATGAAACATCATGTCATTGACTGTCATAGTCTTATTGTCCTTATATGACATAGTCCTTGAAAACCATATGACATTCCCTTAGTCTCATGTCTCCCGTCCTTTACCAAGGCCACCTTTTGTCCTTTTATGCTTGTCACCTATCTTGGCTTTCCCTTGTCAAACGGTCTAAGGAAACTCCATCATCCCATCTATCCCTAACCAAGTCATTCCAAATGCAACGAGTCCAATTCATACGAGCACATTATCCAAAATTTTACTTGACTGTGTTCCTGGCCCGGCTGTAGACCTCGATACTTTCGTCACATTATCGTCGTTGTCCTCTCGTTGTTTCAGGATGCGTCCTTCCCACGTCAAACAACATTGTCATCACTTGTCAATTGGTATTCAGCTTGACTAGGGGTGCAATCATGTTTTTCCTTAGATTCTCATGTGTAGGCATCAGTCATTTGCATTTGTCATGATCCTCTTAAACGTCAAAATCCAAAAAAAATTATAAAATGACAAAAAGACAAAAACATCATAAAATGTCTTGAAAAAAGAAAAAAACATCATAAAATGTCCTAAAAAAAGACCAAAAACATCATAAAACGTCCTGAAGAAAGACCAAAAAAATCATAAAACGTCCTGAAGAAAAAAACAAAAACATCCAAATCAATGTCAAAATCCTAAAAATGGAGTCAAAGTTAGTCATGTCAGTCAGTCCATGTCATTGTCAAACTATGTTGTCTCTGTGCATTTGCTACGTAGGCAAGGCCATCAGTCAATGAGTCCCCGAGACATTAGGTCAGTCCTTTTAGGTTGGTCCAAATAAAATCATGGCATTTGTCACAATCGTCACATTGGTCAAATACTTCAGACATAGTCAAACTCAAACACAAGATAGTCATTTGAAACGTCAATGTCAAAATTGGTCAAAATTAGACAACACAGTCCAATCAATCGTATAGTCAACATTAGTCAACTTGCCAAAACATATTACTCAAAACAATGTCAGTCTCGTCACTCTTTGGTCCTCTTCAAGATGTGTCCTTCTTGGAGTTAGACCTTGTCAAAATGTCCTTTGCCTTTTCAGGATGTGTCCTTCCTAATAATAGGCCCTGTCAAACCATCAACACCGTCAAATTGGCAAAGCTCTTAAATTGTCAAAACTGTCAAACCGACAAGAATTCAATCTTTGGCAAACAAACATTGGCAAACAAAATAAAATGGCTGTTAATTTTTCTGGTCTATCTTGTCTTATATTTTGACTATCTTGGCTATTTTGTCTTATATTTTTACTATCTTGTCTTTTTGGTCATGTTACTAGCTACTTCGAGGATCTCCCACTAAGGATTTAGAGGTGTGATGACATCTCCTGGCCTATTTTATTTTCTTTGACTGCTGTCTGTGGATTGTCTTGACAAAAAGACTGGGGCAACTTCACCCTTAGTATGAGTTAGGATATTCCTTGTTTGTGACTGTCTGTTTTTCAAGTGGATGAGCTTGCACACCTGGGTCTACGTCATATCATAGTGTTTGTTGTACATTTTTGTCATTTTTACCGCCCAATGATGATTAAGAGCAATAAATATTAAAGTCCTATGGCAATGTTTTTAAGGATTTGGTCTAGGAACTAACATGCATCTTCTTTAGTCTTGTCATTTTCTCTCACTCATCTCATATAAGCATTGCATCCATATCATCATCCATATCTTTTGCACTAATATTTCTTTGTCTCTTCATATTCTAGTCTTCTCATTAATTTCGAGAGCACACCCATGTTCTTGGAACCTGTCTGTCCTCTCGAGGGGGCATACTGCTACCCTCCTCGTCATTCTTCCTCATCTTATTTTGCACTGGGGCATATTTTTGACTTATTTTCTTTGTCACAATGCAACAAGCGACATTATGACAAAGAGGGGCAAAATGTAGACACCTAAAAATGACCTAGGCTTGCAAGCTTCATTTTTACCACTTTCGTCCTAGCATAATTCATGACATTTAATTATGTCCTTGGTCCACATTCGACTATTGATTAAATAATTCATGTCACTTATTCTTCATGATTATTTAATAAATAAAATTTTATTTATTTATTAAATACGTCATTAACTATCTAAGTCTTTCTTTAATTAAATAAATTTCTTAATTTATTAAATTAATTAGTCTTATCTTCTAAATTAAATAATTAAATTTAATTATTTAATTGCCAATTAACATTCTTCTCATTTTAAATAAATTAAATTATTTAAAATGTCATGTCAATCCTAACTGTCAGTCCCTTTTGATAAATAATCTGAAAAAGATTATTTATTATATCTTAAAATCCATAATTTGAATTATTGTAATTCAAATTAGTAATTAATCTTCCAAAAATAAAGTATTCAGCCAGATTCTTGATTTTCCAAATCTGATCTTCAGTTCACATCTTATCTCTTTGATTTTTCGAATCTTGCAAATCAGGCAATCTTATCTTCTTGATTTTTCGAAAATCTTCATTTTTCTAATTAATTGTCTCATTTATTCTCTAATTTTATTCTGACCGTTCGATTAAGGATTTTGCCCTAACCCTAATTAGGGATTCTTAGGTTTAATCTGGATCGCTCATTTTAGGTTCTTGTCATTGATTTATCTCGTCCATCCATTCGAAATGGCCTTTTCTATAAAATGCCATCTTCTTCTCACTTTTCAAATGGACACATGCTGAAATTTTGCATAGTTATTATAGGCATTTATTTACTTTCACATATATTGTCATAGGAAATTTTAGTATTTAATATAGTCATTTGATCAACTTTGGCATTTGTTTTAGGCATAGACATAAGCTTTTAGACATGCATTTAGACATATCAAATCCTTCAAGACTTGTTGTAGGACTTAGGCATTTCTAGATTGCTTGAACGACGAATCTAAGGGCAACATTATCCAACAAGTAAGAAGGTGCTATGAAAATGAATCATGGAGACTTTGGCGATCAGGTATAATCATTCTTTCATGTATTTCCATTGTGTTTTGTAGCTACTTTGGGTTTTTTGTCATTTTGCTTTCAATTCAATTGATCTAATCTAATCTAAAACCTAGAAAATACCCTCAGTTACAATCCTCTCACTACAGTGGGGGCTTAATGTACCATAGAAAAAAGGAAACTTGCCTGATTTGGGCAATAATTGATGATAAATTGGACTTAATGAGGCCTTGATTAAGTGTTGAGAGGTGTTTTTCACATCCACACTAGGTGTTGGACCCTTTCAAATGCATTTAACAATGTCTTATAAAGGTGCTTTAAAGTGTTGTAAAAGAATTTCACGCTTTTCTAGACTTAATGAACCCATTTTCCCTTAATTCAACATTATAAAATGTATTTTAATGCATCCTCACATCAATCTAGAAGGCTTGTAAAATAAACTTAACTTTAATCTAGTGTTGTAATGTGTTTTACACATTCACATTGGATGTTTGCCTTTCTAGGATGTGTGGACCTCATTTTAGTGTTGAAAAGTATATTTAATCACACTTTCACATTGAATTCTGTGTCCCAAGCCCTAATTGACATTCAAATCATCACTAATAGGCCCCTATTACCCCATATTGTGCATCTTGAGGCAATATTTGATGAAATACCCGATGTAGTCACCATAAAAATCTTATTTCCTTACTTCCTAGCATCCTAGCTATCAAATGGGCCCCACTGGGACTAATTTGCCACCTGTGGCAAATGAGTCCCTTCCAGGTGGGACTAATTCACCCAAGGTGGTAAATGAGTCCCATTTGGGCCAATTTTGACCTTTGAGTAGGAAAAACTAAAATTTAAGTTTATTATTTTTACATGTCAGCCTTAGGGATCTAATTTATGGGCTAATAAGGTGAATTTCCTTTAAAATCAACTCTCTAAAGTATAAATCATAACCATTATTCATTATTCATCCATCATTCTTCCATCTCAAGTCAAGAAAGTTAGGGTTTCATCATTTCAAGTCATTAAAATAGCTATTTTCAAACATTCAAGGGAAAAGTCTTCATGTTTTGTTAAAAATTTAAGATCAGTCTTCATGGCAAGGTAATAACTCCATTATTGCATGTTTCATTACATTCTTTCTCTATTTTGGTTTAATTACCTAAAAGGGGTTTGACCAAGGAAAACCCCCATGCCCTAACATCCAACATTCTTCTTTCTTGTCCTGTGTGTTTGTAGATTTAGACATGGGTATGTATAGGATCATCATGGAAAAAAACAAGCCCTTAAGTGGTGAAAAATTTAGAAAAAATAGAGTTAGGAAACTTGATGTAAAAATTTGAATAAGTTATCTATATTATTTCAAAAATATGTAAGAATATAATCTGTAGCAAATTGAATGTAGTTTCTAAACTACTAGGTTTATTTTTTATTTTTAAAAGTATTTGGTGAAAATTTGAAATTTCATTGCAGAGTACTTAAATTTCAGGAAAAAATAAGAAGTAGGTGTCTGTCTAACCACCCTAACCACAATAAAATGATAATATTTTTTTATAAGATTTTAGATATAAGTAGAGGACTCATATTACGATGTGATGCATATTTTTTTGTAATTTTTTTCCAAGTAAATAATTAATTTTCAAATTTTATGATGTTTTGGTGTTTTCTAAGATTTTGACCAAGAACCTAACCTAAAGACCTATCTTAGGGACCTCGAGGGCTGATCAAAGATTAGCTTTGCCTACATTATATATGTAGAGACCACGTAGTTCGAATGACACATACTTGTTTATTGATGGGAAATGAACAATGGATTGCTAGTTTATTGTGGCAGACTCCTAAAGGACCTAACCTAGGGGTCTAGGGGGCTGATCAAAGATTAGCCTTTCCTATGTTATACACATAGACACCACATAGTTCGACTGACACAAACCCATTTATTAATGAAATATGAATAATGGATTGCCAATTTATTGTAATAGACTCCTAGAGGACTGACCTAATGTGTCTTGAGGGCACATCGATGATGGTCTTGCCTATGTTGAAGCTCAGAGACTTGTAGTTCAACAAGATGACTCTATTTTTTTTACTTTTTTTTTACTCTTTTGACCTATTTTTTTGGATTTTTTGATATGTTTTGAATGTTTTTGGATTTTTTGATTTATGAATGTTTTTTGGATTTTTTGATTTTAAGGAATATTTCAAGAATATGCATGAATCCAATCCAATGCAGGTATAAGAACATGCCTCCAATGTGGTGCGATAGACTACTCCAATATAGGTAGGACAAACTAACCTTAGGAATGTGCCAAGTAGTTCTAGGAGGGAACATGATACAAACACAGGATCAAGCTATGATGCAAATATGGATGGGTGATGGAAAGATCAATGGAATGCAATGGATGAATGATACAAAACTAGCTGCCAAGATCATGGTGGATGGAAAGTTCTTATTTACATGAGACGCCTGATTACCAGGTTTTCACCAAGGTACTTGCCCAAAGCGCCATTGAAGTGGTTTTCACTAGAGGACATTTTTTTCTCTTTACTATTTTCAATTCTTTTTCTAATTTTTTTGGATTTTTATATTTTTGATATTTTTGTATTTTTGGATTTACACCTTGGAAGTTTAGACATAATTTTTTTTGAGATTGGAGCTATTGATAGGCTCCAATAGAGGCTCACCTTTGGCTGTAGATAGCTGATATGCTCTTGATTTATAACTTGTGATGATGAAGGGTCCCAACCAATTAGGTTCAAATTTTCCCTTGATGTCTGGATTTTGCACATTCTTATGATTCTCCTTCAATACAAGTTCTCCAACTTGAAATGTTTGACTCCTGATCTTCTTGTTGTAGGTCTTTTTGAGACGGTTCTGATAGAATTTTAGGTGGTTTAAAGTGTCCATGTGCTACTCATCCAATAATTCCAACTCGTTTAATTGTGACACCCAATATTCTTCATCAGTAATCAGATTCTACAATGATATTTTCAAGGATGGGAGCTCAATCTCAATGGGGAGGATGGCTTCTAATCAAAAGACCAAGGAGAAAGGTTTTGCACCTA
Organism: Sequoia sempervirens; assembly: GCA_007258455.2. Taxonomy (NCBI): domain Eukaryota; kingdom Viridiplantae; phylum Streptophyta; class Pinopsida; order Cupressales; family Cupressaceae; genus Sequoia; species Sequoia sempervirens. The sequence goes on along the minus strand of VDFB02373365.1, from coordinate 189,386,884 downwards.
TAGGCATGTAGATACTCGTTTGATAGGCCCATAAGGTGGCGTTCAACTGTAAGTGCTAGTCACGACCAACTTCATTGATTATTTTCTTTAGGATTTTCAAGATGGTTTAATTAGAAGCCTTAGCTTGGCTATTTTCCTTGGGGTAGTATGGAGTGGAGAAGCGATGCTGAATATTGAATTTATTGCATAGTTCTTAAACATCCTGTCTTTTGAAAGTTGTCTCGTTATCTGAGATAAGGGCTTGTGGAACAATATAGTGACAGATGAGATAGTTCTGGATGATTTTGGATATCTTCTTCCTTGTGATGTAGATCATTGGAATTGCCTCTACCCACTTCGTGAAGTACTCAGTGGTGGTGATAATGAACTTGTGTCCATTGGATGAGGTGGGTGTGATTTTACCAATGGTGTTAACATTGCAAACACCTTTGGACATAGTCATGAGCTTCCTTCTCCATTGTAGGCTAGTAGTACCCAATCCTTAGTAGTTTCTTGGCTAAGGCCATACGACTTGAATGTGATCCACAAATGCCATCATGTACCTCAGTTAAAGCAATCAAAGCTTCCTTAGGATTAAGGCATTGCAAAAGGGTTCCTTTGATACTCCTACGATATATGGTGTCTCCTAAGATAACGAAATAGGATGATTTATTGACAAATGTTCTTTTTAGGTTTAGGGTGATATTAGTAGGGAAGACTCCTATTTTTAGGTATGTGTATATGTCATGATACCAAGGATCACTGGGACCAATGATTTCACACACAAACTCAGACTTTGGTACCTTGAAATTTCGCATGAGAAGCTACTCTACTAGGAATTCATGTTTATGGACATTGCGTGGGATATCCAAAAGTGATTCAATTGTTTCCATAACATCAGTTGCTTTGTTGTTTTCCCTTGGTATTTGCTCAAATGTGATTTTGATGAAGAATTATTTGAGGCTTTCCACTTGTTTCTTATATGGGGTGAGTTTGTCATCCTTTTTTTGTATTCATCATTGACCTGGTTGATGATAAGCTGCAAGTCCCCATAGACCATAAGTGCCATAATCTACCATTGTATTGCAATTATGAGTCCTATGACAAGAAACTCCTACTCTACAATTTTGTTTGTGTAAGGAAAAGACAACTTATATGACTTTGGTATGCAATCTCCTTGTGGTGTAATGAAGAAGGCTCCCACTCCTAACCCATGTTGTGTGTAGGATCTATCAAAATACACTTTCCAATGATTTTATATGCTTAGGTTAAAGGTTGATTCATCAGGGAATTCTGATATCAATGGGTTTTTTGAATATATTGATGCCTCTCCTAGTTGGTTTGCATTTACTTATCCTTTAATGGATTTCTATTCTACATACTCAATGTCATATTCTGTTAGGATCATGACCCATTTAGCCATTTTCCCTATGAGTGTTGCTTTAGAAAGTAATTACTTAAGAGGATCTATCTTGGCAATGAGTTTTATCTAATGATCCAACATGTAGTGTCCGAATTTTTGTGCTACAAACACTATTGCTGGGAAATCCTTCTTGATGAATGTGTAATTCAGCTCATGTCCCACCACGGTTCTAATAATATAGAAAATAACTCTCTCTTTCCTATTTTCATCATGTTGAGCTAAGAGAGCCCTGAGGGCTGTTGCTATTGTTGATATATACAAGATCAATGGCTTGTTTAGAATTGGTGGGATAAGGATTGGTGGTGTCAGTAAGTACTCAATTTTATTGAATGCCTAATCAAATTTCTCATCCCATTTGTATGCTACCCCCTTGTGGAGTAGTTGAGAATATGGGATAGCCTTATCTACTAATTGTGCTATAAAATAGTGAATGGACTGGAGCCTTCCTTGCAAACCCTTTAACTGCTTCAATGTTCTTAGTGCTTCCATCTTGAGAATTGTTTTGACTTTGGAAGGGTCTATCTAGATTCCCCTCATAGATACAATATACCATAGGAGCTTCCTTGATTGTACACTGAAGACACACTTCTTAGGATTGAGCCTAACCTTGTAACCTTCTAGCTTGTCAAAGATGGAGCTTAGTGTTGCTATGTGATCTCGACACTTTCTTGATTTGGCTAATATGTCATCCACATAGTCTTCCATAGTTTTTTGAATCATGTCATGGTAGATTAGTATCATAGCTCTTTGATATGTAGCCCAAAATTCTTTAACCCCAATGACATCATGTTCTAGCAATAATTCCCCCATGGACAAGTGAAAGTTGTCTTGTGTTGATAACCCTTGGCTATCATAATTTGATTGTACCCTAAAAATTCGTCCATTAATGATAGCATTTCATGCCCTTCCATCATATCCACAATCATGTCTATATTTGGGAGAGGGAAATAATCCCTAGGGAATGCTTTGTTTAGGTCTCTAAAGTTTGTGTAGATGCAGATTCCTCCAGTGGGCTTAGAAATAGGTATAAGATTTGAAACCCACTCTGGATAATCAATTGGTCGTATGATGCCAACATCAAGGAGTTTCTACAATTCAAGTTTGATTAATAATGATATCTGTGGATGAATCTTTCTTAGCTTTTGTCTTACTAGTTTGGCCTTTGGATAGATGGCTAGATGGTGAACCACAACCTCTATATGAAGACAGAGCATGTTAGCATAGGTCCATGCAAATTTTACCTTTCTTTCTCTTAGAAACAAAACTAGAAGTTCATGTTCCTTGGTCAAAAGTGATTCTACATAGAAGGTGATATGTGGTGTTTCCTTAGTTCCTAGGTTGACTGGGTTGCACTTCTCTGCCAAGATTGCTAATTTTTCTTAATGAATAGCACTAAGGGGAAGATTGAATCCATCATCCTTTGGTGCCTCAGAGAGGTTTTCACCATTGGATATGTCCTTTGTTTTTACTATTTTTGGGTTAGAAAGTGCCACAATGTGGTTTTCACTTAAAGACCAAGATATAACTCTTAAATTTTCTATTTTGCGACCAAGGCATTCAATCATTTCCCCATAGTATGCATGTGTATCCAACTCAATGTTGAACCCAACTTTATGATCTCCACATGGTAGAGTATCTTTCAACCCCATGAATTTTGAGAGAGCCTCATCATTTTTGAATGTGTCTAAGATCGATGGTCCTCGTTGGTCATAATTGATGAGTTGGGGGTAGACAAGTTTTAGGTCATTGGTCTGGTTACTTGGATTGAAAGATAGGGTACTAATCATGTAAAGAGAGGAATCCTTGAATAACATGGGTAGGTTAGTTATGGGGTCCTCTTCACACAAATTGGTTATATCAAAGGTAAAGTTATCTAAACGCAAACCTATGGATATCGATTATTGAGGAGATTTGACTTTTTTAACTGGGGCACCTTTGCCAAATATGGTTATCTTCAGAGGGGTACATCCAAGGCCAAGATTCTTCATACGCTTCTCAAGAATGATAGGTTCTAGTAGGCTGTTATCATTTTTCCCAAGCTTTTCATTTTAATTATAGCCCCATCCTTGCATTAGCTATAGTCCTTTGTTGTCATTGTTCATGGCAAGATTAGGTATGGGCCTTTTATCTTGATATAATATGCTTGATATATCCTTTTCATCTACCACTTCTTGACTTAGGTCCCCCCACCTTTTGAATATGGAGGGGTATGCTTTAAAGGTTTGAGATGGTGTGTTAATCATTTGGGGTTTCCCATGAGATTGAGGAGATTGAGGTAACTCTCCTATTACAAAGGCACTCTTTTTCATTTTGTAGTCCCCACACCCATTGTCTTGGATAATGACCTTAATATTAGAGATGTTCAGAATGGAAGGTGTCTTTGTCTTATAAGTGGAGGATAGGGTATATGGGTCTATATATGGAGATGTGGGTCCTTCATCATTCTTCAGGACTTGGGGAATCTTGCAGTACTTGGCTTCCATATTTTTGCAATAATAAAATGGTTCATGATCACCATGGATTATGACCTCTTCATTTTGATAAAGAAAATTGACACATTGATGGAAGGTGGATGTGACAACTTGCATCCCATGGATCCATGGGCACCCTAGGACGATATTGTAAGGTAGTTCAAGATCAAGGACTTGACATGTAGTTTCCATGATTTCTAGCCCTACTTGAATAGGGAGTGGAATGGTACCTTGAGACACCCATTCTTGATCATCATATGCCCTAATAGTAATACACTTACCTTTTTCAATGAAATCTTTAGAGAATCCAAGATTCTTTATTAGCTTGAGAGTACAAGTATTTAACCTTGCACCTCCACCCACCAAGACTCATTTGAATATATTTTTATGGACTAGGAATTCAATATGGAGTGCACGGTTATGAGATGGTTACTTTCAGAAGTCTTGATCAGAGAATGTTAAGAGATGTGGCATGGTGATATGTTCGACCATAGTTTGGAACTAGTCTGCATCAAGATCTGTGAGGATAGTGGATGCAACAAATGCTTTTTCTAGGATTTTCCTATGTGGGGGTGAGATTTTTAACAATTCCATGATGGAAATCTAAGTAGGGGTCCTTTTCAATTGATCTAGGACATTATAACTGTTGTGCCCTCAGCACACACGCCCCATTCAGAATGGGGACCCTCTTTTCTTTCACCTTGCCGGGTCGTTTTTGTCACTGCCTCATTTTGCATGCCCCATTTTGATGTCCCGGGTGGTTAGCGTACATTCGAAGTCTCATCATAAGTTGACCATACTGCTCCCTTTTAATTTTCTCAAGTTTTGGCACCTTGCGGGGTCTCTCTGGTAGTTTGCCTCTGCCAGCATCCTTGGACTCGGCCGGGCCCGCCCCTTCGGGTTTCCCTAGCTGGGTTTCCCTATTGTGTCTGCCATTCCTGACAGCGAATGGGTTGTGTCTTCCCAGAGCCCGGAGCCCAGACCCTTGTTCTCCGTCTGATGGAAGTTTACGAAGTTTTGGCTGCTTTCGGACCTGCTGGGCCTGAGACCTCAGACTTCCGCTTCTGGAGCTCCATGAGGGTTTTGCCGTTGTTTGACGGAGGACCTCTAGCAGAACTCTGCCCTTTGGGCCCTAACTTCCTCTTTTCCGCCAGCGACCTCTGAGCTGAATTTTCTAGACGGCCGCCGCCCTGCATCCTCCCAACCTTCGGACCCCGGATCTCCCGCCGCTGTCCCCAAATTCAAAATCCATGAACCCAAATGTATATCATACATGCATTTAATGTGACCATTAATGGTGGTTGGGGTATAAATGACTTGCCCAAACCTGTCATTCTCACTTGTTAGTGCTACAAAGAGAGGTCAAAGCTTGCTAGAGAGGAGCCCACCATCTTTGAGACTTTCATGCTCACGCCCGTTGTCGTCGCTTGCTGACCGTTAGTCACTTTTACACCTTGCCACATCACGTGTCTGAGGTAGGTTTTTCATCCACCACCCCGAGCAATGTTTTCATTATTTTTTAAAGCTTAAAATGAACAATAATGATCAAAAGGACATATGAATGATGAAACATGACATAACGTACATAACCCACGTCCTCAAAACTTGAGAAACCTTTAAAAATGACCTTACACTCGATCCAGAACTTGTCCCCTACGTCGGTATTCTTCGCGCAGGGGAATTCACCTCTTTCGGGCCTGAACACTCCCTTCGCCGACCGAGACTTCACGAAATAACCAAAATTTTCAAAACAGCTCCCTCATCCCTTGGGCCTGGAACCCCGGACTTCCTTTGGCGGTTCACCGTCAGGCGTCTCGAACTTGAGTTTTGAAGGTGAAAAGGGACCTCCATTTTGACCTCCCGGGCTCAGGCCTTTGGGATTTTGCATCCAAGATTCTGCTCCTCTCCTGCCATTCTCTGACGATGAAAGGGTCCTGTCCTCCCGGTCCTCGGGTTCTGCCCTTCCAATCGCCGTCTGCTATTGAAATTTTCTGACCGCTCTCTAGATCCCCGGTTCTCGGACTTCCGTTCCCTGGATTTCGTGTGGTCTTCACCGTTGCGAACGGAAAATGATTGGCATCCTTCGGCCCCCCGGGCCCTGGGCCTCCATTCACCACTGGGAATCCCACTTTGAACTCTGAAGGTCCTCGACCATGCCGGGCTCCACCATCCGGGACATCGTCCCGTCTCTACCATTGAAAAATGGAAAATCTTGCCCGCCCTTTTGAGCTTCGGGCTCTACCTTCCCGATCACCGTGAAACTTGTAGTGGAAATCGAGCGTCCAATTAAGGATCCGAGTCCGGTCCACTAGGCTGCCCCCTTTGGACTTTCGTTTGATGATCGTCTTCTCAAATGGCGAAAGCACAATGGCATCCCGACCCCTATGGCCCGATCACTTGAAATTTGGAACATTGCTGGCCGCCCTTGAATTTTCTGGGCCCTGGACCCTAGAGTTCCTCTCCTAGAACTCTGTTTCTACTCTGGTGTTCCAAACAACCATCTCCAGATGGCTTTTCGGTCTTGTATCTCCGGATGCTCCTAAATCAATCTAAATGATCTCAAAATTGAAATATGATCTCAACCCACATGCTTAATTTTGGTCCTCTTCATTACGAACCTTTTAAATTATTGAAGTTCGGTCGTGAGAAATCTCCTGGATCATTCCACCCCATTCGCCTTTCCAAACAACATTCCTACCTGAGAAGTTTGGCCCTTCAGGCCTGACTACCCGAAAGCCCTTAATCAAAAGACCAATGACATAGGGATGTAAAAGTACCATTTTATGAATGATAGATTATTTAAAGTCAATTTTATGGGATTTTGAATAACATAACCACTTTCGTGATCAATCGCACCAACTGCTCCTTTGCTTGCAGAATATATGGAATCGGGTGTAGGACCTTCAGGGGCAACCATCGAAAAGGATAAAAGAAAGATGTCAGGAAAGACTCCTCGAGGAAAAGAGGACAAGGACCAAATGAAATACCAGTTCCAGGGTGAACCCTTTTACTCAAAGGTTACCACATATTGGAAGGAAATCACCGACACCAATATAGGCCATGTCAATATTGACGAATTTACAGAAAGGGTCAAGGTCAATCTAACAACCAAGAATGCAAGACTGATAAGACAAAGTGGAATCGCAAAAGCTGCGGGCTTCCCTCATGGCCCCTGAATTGGTTATGGCCTGTCGGCAGGCCTATCAGCCCGACACAAGGACAATTGTTGACACGGATGGTAACATTCTCGCTGACATGTCGGCTGAAGGAATCACAAAGACCTTCCATATTCCCACATTTCAAGAAATGGAAACACCTACTATAGGGGAATGCCAGGCAGCATGGGATGACAACCTGGTAGGATGCAAAAGGTTAATAAATCAGCATTAGCTTAAAGAAAAATGGGGCAGCACTACGAAGGTTCCTCATGAACTCTTCCGTAGTGACTTCCATGAAGATTACCACAACTTGGTCACAATGCTAAGCAAGGTTATGGGTCTTCCTATTATGGCTTTCTTTCAAGAATGGATGGTGTAATTTATCAAGTAGATCCTTCGTGGGAATGAAGACATTACCACAAAGACCGCATTTTATTGGGGAGGTATAATAAGCGATTGCTTCCATGAGTAGTTTGTCAATGTGAAGAAGAGTTCCAATTTTTATATGACTTCATATCTCGTCTATTCCTTGGCAGATCAGAGACAATACAATAGGTTGTTTGTGGCACCCAATGAGGAGCAGGGTTAAAGACTCAAGGCCTATGATAGATACACCCAGCTCCAGTACCGAAACTTCAAGGAGTACTGCAGAGTAAATGACGCCTTCATCGGCCATATTATCAGAGTGATTTCTGGGGATTTCGAAAGGAGGGTTTCCCACAGTGCTTCAGCATTCTTGAAGCAATATGCCTTCCTCTTCATTCAATACCCAAAGTTCACATACATCCGTGCCCAAGGCTACATTGAAAGGCCAAACAAGTTTCCTCGATACCCCAATGATTGGATCATCCTACTGGAGCTTTCTCGGTAGCTCCAACACATACAGGAAATCTTCAGTGGCAAACACATAGCAGGGATCTCTTATCCCATGACCCTCAGTCAGGGTATGTATAAACTGCAAACTTCCTAGTATGTCGGTAACTCTGAGAAAGAGTTGAAGGATTACCATTTTCACCTACACACTGCTCGCCCTCGAATGGACCCATATGGTCATGTAAGAAAGGTACTAGGGTCGGGATTCACTCATCTCCACCACATTAAAGACTTTTGGGGGGATTGTCAGGATGATAAAGAGGTATGTGCAAGGCACTATATGTGGATGACTACATATTTTATAAGCAAGGTGTAGCTGTTTCCCATACCAGACCAGGTTGAAGAAGATGAGAGCACCATAATGGACCCTAGGTACCCCACAGTCACCAATTTACCAATACCAACAATTGACTAGAATGAGCGAGTCGATGACCTCGATATTATAACCAAGCCAATCTTGGCTCGCACCAAGGAGTGGGTTGATGGGTAGGACATCCAAGTCTCCTTCGGCCACTAGATCCAAGAAGAGGAAAGAGATAGAAACGAAACAATCACCTGACCCCAAGGTTTATACAAGGAAGGATCTAGAAGGCTCACCCTCCAAAAGACTTAAGCAAACATGGGGCATGATGGAGCAGCCCTTAATATGGGAAGAAGAGGCAAAAGATACTGATCAAATAAAACCTATTTTGGCTCTCCCTGCTTTGGCTCCCCCATCATCTACCTCTCTGGCTATGGTCGCCACATTCCCGCCAGCAGTGGACATCTCTATTCATCTTGCCCCTTCGTTGCCGACCGAGGCTGTGATTGTAATTGACTCCTCCTCTACCATGACTACTCCTCCTTCCTCCGCTGCCATGTCGCCCACCACGTCACTCCCATTACCTATAGTTTCTACACCAATATCCACTCCCACCATGCCTAAGGCCCTCATGAGACATATGCAAAATCTCCCCCCCAAGCTCTCCTAGATCCTTATGGATCCCACTCTTTAGGCGGCCCTTGCACAAGTCCTCACCACTGCTCAGCCTTCACAATTACTGACAGGGCCACCAACTATGGAAGCCAGCATGTTAATCTCTGAGGAGTGGGAGAGGTGAGAACAAGAGGCCTCCAAGCCCTTTGAAGAGGAGGCCGATGAATACCATGAGCACCTGGAGTATGAAAATCGCACTATTGACAGAGTGGCCTACGAAGAAGAAGGAACTGGCTCCTCGGAGAGCGGAGATGAGGAAGAAGACGCTGGTGGTAGGGTCATTGTGTAGACCTTTGACGATGACCTTGAGGAAGAAATGGCCCGACAGCTGAAGGATACTAAGGAAAAGGAAGAAAGGCCGCCCCTTGAAGAAGAAGGATAACAACAAGAAGATAAACCTAAGGGGGAGGCTCAAGTTGTCAAGGGCCTCAAAATCGAGCAATTCAAGTAACATGTGCATGAGGTTGAACAAACTAAGGGAAAGGAAGGGGAGGAGATGGAAGAGAAAGAAAGTCCCCTGCAACAATTATCTGCCAAGCCTCCTATTAAATGCCTTGTGTTCATCCAGGATTTCGATGAGGAAGAAGGAGATGCTACCAAGGAGGAAGAGAGGGTCTCAGAAGATAAGAGAATGGAAGCCTTAATTGAGAAGGGAAAGGGTGATCATGAGTCACCTAAGGGAAAGTCTACCGTGCCTGAATGGTTAGAGAAATAGCTTGAAAGAAAAACTCCTATACTAAAGGACCCAAGGGCGAGACTAGAGGCTATCTTAGCCTGAGCTCAGATCATAATAAAGAAGGAGAAGAAGCCTAAGATCCGATCCAGGGTAACGATGGATGCTTCTGGGTCTCGAGCTGTACAAATAACAACACCTGTGGTGGGCCAAGCTGGGGTGAGTTACAACGTCTCCACCATTGACTTGGGAACCACTACCAGGGAACAAAAGGTAGGGCATCTTGAGAAGTCAATGGCCATGGTGGTGCACTTGATAAAGTAGGACAAGATCTCAAAAGATGAGCTTAAAGCACATGTAGCTGCTTTGACGGATTACATCCAGCAATGGTCTTCAGTGGATGACCTACCTACCACGTCCACGGCCCCACCCCAACTGCTATCCAAAGAATAGATTGATAAGATGGAAAGAAGGAAGAACTTGGAAAGAACTATGAAGAGCTGGTTCTGACAAGTCCTGTATGTCGGGAACATGGGAATTAGCTGGGCTGTTCAGATAGCCAACAAGTTCTTGGATCCGCAACAATCTTTGGAAGGCACAAGGAAGCTCTACACCAACTTCCCTGCAACATACGACTCCACCTTTCCAAAGATTGAGGCTATCCTTTAGTTGCCAAAAGCCACATGGGAAAGGGAGCTTGCGTTCAACAAGGATGATCGCTAGTTAATGGATGTGTGGCGGCGAGACTTTGACAACTGGAAGGAAAGGTTGGAACAAATAATGAGCAAAGTGGATCCAAATATTGAATGGATCAAAGAAATCAGAATGGAATGCACCCGATACCTCAAACTAATGATGGAGTATGACATGCCTATGGTGCAGATGGATCTGGAAAAGGTAAAACCTTACTGCCAAAAGAAGATGGAGGACGGGATGTCTAGTGAAATGACGGTAGATTTCATGAGTTTTTCTGCCCATGCCTTCGATCAATTAGAGATATTTAGGGATCAGGGCACAAAATACGATGAGGACTGGAAGAGGTTGGAAGATAATGCAAAAGAGTGGAGCTACCAAGTGTTGCGGTATGAGATCGTTGAGGTAGAAAAACTCCAACCGGTCATCCTAAAGTTCATGGATTACACAACCTCGAAGAAGCAGGAGGACAACCCTGTTGATGATAAAGAGCTCCCCAAAGAGTAGATACAGTAAAACAACAATCAGCTAAAAGACAAAAGGCTACAGTGTTGTCACTAGATGACGAAATAGGGAAAGGACAAATGTTGTTTTTAAATTGTAATATATTGAGGGTTGGTGAAACCCTATTTTGTAATGAATCTTGGCCACACAATGAGAATTAATCTTGGCCATTCATTTGACCTTTTGGGCACTATAAATAGGGCTCTCCTCTCATTTGTAAAGGGGGTTGAGTTGTTGTAAAGACATGCTGCAGAAATTTATAATGAAAATACATTGACTTGGTGCATTTTCTAAGTTTTTCACATGTTAACTTGATTCAACTTCCATTGTTAGATGCTTGACTTAGATTCGTATTGCTGTTCTAGTTAGTTGTATTCTTGATGTGATAGATTTTAGAAATGTTGTTATGTGGTTGTGAAAATTCCTGCTGTGTAGATGCCTTCTTAGTCCATACTTTTTGCTGTTTGTTGATGGTAGATAGCTGTGTAAAGTTAGTCTGGGCTTAAATTCAAAGCTGCTTCACACTTTCATCTTTTTTCATGCATGCATATGGTGAATGAAAGATGAAATATTCACAGACCTTAGAAGATAGCACAAATTCCATGAGACTATGAGATTTCTGGTTAAGTGGAATATTGTTTCCAGGAAGCTGTCCATTGCAGGAACTCCATTATCACTGTTCACAGTTAGTTGCAGATCCAGGAGCCTTCTCTCTTCCCCACCCTTTTTCCTTTTTTTACAAAGTACCTTAGGAAAGGTTCTTTGCACATTGTAAAGCTAAATCCAATAATAAAATGGAGTTCAAGACTACTGTTTGAACCTACAACAAATGCACAAAAACTCCATCTTAGGAACTCCATTTCAAGATCCAACTTCCCCACTTTGTAACTCATCTGTAAGTCCACCTTGTGATTCCAGTAAATCACATGAAACAACTGAGATATTCCAAGCACTGTCAAGACCTGACATTAGAGACCTTGGGATAGTGTTTTGCAATCTGAGTGTGGAAGATTGTCTTTCAAGAGAGGTAGTGCACCTACACACTGCCTGTGTTGAGAAGTGCATAAAAAACACATCAACAATAACCATTGGGAATTGACTTTGGATATGTGGTGGATGCCTTGGATGGTTGGGATGGTATTGGAATGGTAATTTTTCCACCACGTGTGGTGATTCCATAGTCAGCTCTAGATCCTTAAATAATGACAATGGTAACCACTCATCTAAGGATACAACAACATGGTCGTAAAAATGGTTCACATTATTATACTTTGCCTTACCATTGATGTTTCCTTTATTATGATCTAGCATAAGATTCATGTATATTTTTAGATCTTGATTTCTTATGGGTTGTTCAATGATTACAATTTTTTCATCGATGAGGTCTTGAATCAGATTTTTAAGTCGCATGAAACTAGCTTTTATGTGTCCCTTTATTTTGTGAAAATCACAGAGTTGTTTCTCATTATACCATGGTGGTTTAACTTGAGGCTCTTGATAATTTTTATAAACTATGATCTTGATGAGATTTGCTTGTACCAACCATTACATGATAGACTTGATCAGTTCCCCAAGTGTCATGTATTTTTGTTTAGGGGTATACTTGTTCCTTGGGGGTGGTCCCCCTTGAGTATTCAGGTTATTGACCACTTGATTGTTGGGTTGTTGTGATGATGTGTTGGCTTGTGTGTTGTTTTGGTTATTGACTTGTGGTTTTTGATATGATTCTATGTTTTTCCTTGGGGAATTGATAATAACTTTGGCATCAACCACACCATCGTTAGTAAGATTCTTGTTCTTTTCCCATGTGCTAGGTTTTTCATTACAACTAGTTGATGGACGGTTGTCTTGATAAGTAGGTGTCCCCCCTTGTGCAATAAGGGATATTTCAATGTTGAGTGCCTTGGGGATCAACTAGTCACATGTTGTGATGCATTGCATTTTTAGATGGAAGGAAAAGGTCCCTTCACAATTAGCGATGATAGTACTTATTTGTTGTTCTTTTGGCATAGCCCATTTGCTCCTGTTGGCCCTGGATTTCCATTGTTGCAAGAAGGATGCAAATGCTCCCCCCTTGGCTTGTTTTAGAGTGGATAGTTCTTCTAGACTCACATTCATGCCTATGTTGAATGAATAGTTATGTATGAATAAGTCCACAATTTCTTGGAACTTCTTAATTCTGAGAGGAAGGTGGGAGAACCATTCCATTGTTGGACTAGCCAAACTCTGATGGAATAGTAACATTAGATAAGAATCATTGTATGCAACTTCCATACAATGGACATGAAATTCCCTAATTTGATCTTTAGGGTTACTAGTCCCATGATATTTGTTAGATTTAGGTATCTCGAACCCTTGTGGGAATGGAACCATCACAATGCTTTTGTCAAATGGATAAGGGGACAAATTCCCTTGTGTTTTTGTTGTTTTTCCTTGGAGGTCTAGCACTTTTTGTGAGAGTAATTTGATTTGTGCAGACACATCACTTTGTGGATTGGGTGGTGTGATTGTATTTCGGGGTGGTTTGATTGCTTGAGTGACAAGTGGGTTGTTTTGTGTGTTCATGGGAGATTGCTACAAGTTTTTGTTGTGCCACCAATGCTTGTTGGTATTCCTATAATTATTGTTGTGCCAACAATTCTTGTTGTTGGTCTTGCTACTATTGTGCCAACAATGCTTATTACTGGGATTGTAACTAAGCTGCTTGTTGTTGTGCTTGGTATTGTTGCAAAGCTTGTTGATAAGCTTGTTGTTGTAACAAGGCTAGCACTTGAGATTGTTGCACTTGATATTGAAAATATGCTCGAGTTTGAGCTTGTTGGGTGGCTTGTGCAGCTTGTACTACTTGCATAACTTGTGCAACTTATGCGGCTTGTTGTTGTTGCAATAAAGTGTGTGCTTGTGCTTAGGCAGCTTGTTGTGTCTGTACTTGTTCAGCGGCTTGTTGTGCATCTTACATGGCTTGTTGAGTTTGAAATTTCTAGAATGCTTTTTGATATGCTTGCTGGGTAGCTTATAATGTGATGCTATATTGATTTCCCACGTTTGGATTCAGTGGTGGAGGTGGAGGATCCAAAATGGTGTGAGAAGGTGTGATGAGATTTTGTTGAGATGGTTGTGGAGGTGTTGTTTGAGTGATGATAAGGGGCTGTGTGGTGGATGGTGTGGTTGATATGCTAGGTCCTTGGGAGACCATATTTTGAGATATTTTAGGTGTTGTAAATGGTGTAGTGATTGATTGTGTTGTTTGGATTGGTGCCACCTAGTGTTACGATATCAGTGGCATGCTTGGAGGATTTGGTATGTTGATTTGATTCACGATTGAAGGATTATTTTGTTTTGGTTGATTGAGGATTGGTAAAGGAGGTTTCCCTTAACCAAGGATTGGTGTGGATGTTGATGGTAGAGGGGGAAATGGTGGGAAGATTGGTGGTGTGTTTCCTTGAGAAAGTTATGATGAGGGATAATAGATTCCCCCTTGTCCAAATAGACCCACTTGTCCTTGTCAAGTCATGGGGAGAGATACTTGTGTATCAAGGGAATATGTCGGTGATGTGATGAAAGTGGAAAGATTTTTGGTGTCATGAAAGATGAGTGGGATGTATGGATGCTTTGGATCTTGAGAAATGGTATTTGGTAGACCCAAGATGGTGTTTGCATCTAAGTATTGGTTATTTACAAGGGGATGTGTTTGAAGAGCATGACGTAATGAACTTCCCTTGGTAACCATTGGTTGACTTGGAGAATGAGATGATGTTGGTTGTATGATGGGTTGGATGACATTTTGGAAAGAAGGTGTGAATGATACCAGTGGCATAATCCTTAGAGGTTTTTCCACAATAGTGCTCACATCATAATTAAAAGGGAGGTTAGCCCCTTCCTTTGCTAATGCTAACATGTATTGTGAAGGATTAAGCCTCATCATTGTGTTGACAATTTTGTGGTTATCAAGATTTTGGATTATCTCCATGATTTCATCTTGAGTCATTCCTAGGAAATTGTTGGTAATATCCTCCAATTGGAAACCTCCCTCTTGAAGATCTTATGGTAGTAGAGGAAGGTTGAGTGGGGGATTGTTAGATATGATGGGATTGATTTTAGGTGTAGTTTGACTCAAGTCACTTGAAGTGGATGTTTCTTTGTTTGCTTCCATGTTTTTCTTGTGTTGAGATCTAGTTTGGACCATAAAATAAGGATCAACTTTTAGGAATATGGGAGGTAAACCTCTAACTCCTTAGGTTGGTCTAACATTTAGGTGCAAAAAATAAAATCTAAGATGTTAAGGATCAAACGATGGTGATGAGATAAATCAAAGATGGATGATGTGAATTATTGAACTTTTAGGAAACCTTGGAGGGATACTAGACTTTAGGATTTTTGGGATTTGTTGACTTTGGATTTGATTTGGATTTTGGATAATGAACTCATAAACCCCAATATGTTGGATGTTATCTAGTTGGAATAAAATTTTCCACAAGGATGATAATTTAACTAAGTGTATGAAGAAGGATTCATCCACACACACATAGCCAAACAAGATGATTTTTGATTTGAAGTATTATCAAAAGTCTAGCATGAAGGATTTTTCTAAGATTCTAAGAGTTGTTTGTGAGATGGGATTTGATTGATGTTTGGGGATGGATGAAAGTGTTGATTTTGACCCTAGGTGAACCTAGAGAGACTTTTTTTTTTACAAGACCTAGGTATTGGAGAACATGCTATACTTCTAAAGAAGTGGTTCAAATTGAGCATACATATCTAGATTGTTCAAAGGAACGAGTCTATAAAACCTTGTGAACTTCCTTATCTTGAGATGTTGTTTTTGGTTGCACTTCCTAATGAGCTTTTTTATGGATTTTTGAGTATGACACCTAAATTTGAAGCTTTTGTACAAAGACTTTTGTTTTCAGATTTTTACCTTTTTGGAAATCATGAGAACAAGCACATGTGTGGGGTTCATTTGTTATTTATCTTTGCTTAATGGGTTCTTTTTAACACAAACACTTTCTTGCTTAGCTTTTCAAACTGAATATCTATGTATCAATCTCTTTTCATCCCAAAAGGTCCATTATGTGGAAATCAAGAGAATCAAGGAAATAGTTCCCTAATGTTGACTTTAGAGAGAGAAAATTGAGATATAGGCCCAAATATTTAGAAGCCTCTGAGGATATAATCCCTTGGGACAAGTAGTAATACTTGGAACTTTCAAAGATATTTTCTCTTTCTAAAGGGTTTAAAATTTGACGACCTTATTGAATGTTTGTTTTCAAGATTTTGGATCCAAGAAAATTATGTAATTAACTCACAAACTGCACAACCGTATGATAGAAAATAAAATATTTGTTGAATTCCCACTTGGATTTCTCTAGCTGTGCTTATTCAAAGCAGATGATTAGAAGCTTGACCACACTGTCTCCCCTCCATGACACTCACTTCTTCAGGTCATCCAAGCTTCGAGTTCTCATGAATCTCCCATGACAAACTCTTCAACTCTACTAAGAACCACAAGTATGTGGGATGACTTCAGAGGTCCGACCTATTGGCACCAACAAATATTGGGGATTTTTGGCTTCTACACAAAGGTTCCTAATAAGGGCATCCAGTTTATGGGGTGCAATGATAAAATCCTTATGAGAGGTCTCACAACCCTTAGAACAAGGGATTTACACATCATAAAGATACTGGGGGAGAGCTATCATGCACTGCTTCCCATTGTTTACGATTTTCATTGCAACCACAAATTTATATAGCAATGTGGAAGAGCTTGGCTTATGCTCATTACCGCTTGGGTCATTCCCTTGGGGTGAGTAATTTTTCCCACTAAGGAAGACCCTTTAAAAGTAAACAATAGTGAGTAAGTACATTAGTAGTTTGATCATCTTTGTTTGTGTGAACAAATACATAACACACCCTATGCCTTTTCTCATACTAACAAGATTTGTTCAATTTTAAAAACCCAAATTTGAAATGTGGAGGAAATCTTTTAGACAACCTAATGTTACTGAAATTCTTTTGATTCTCAAGATAGTCGTGAAGCATGAGAGAAGTGGATAAAAATTTGAATGACATGAGTTTGTAAAGAAGATTACAAAAAAAGGAAAACACAAATTATTTTTGATCCTCAAAGGCAATAAATGAGTTCTTTTTATAGCACCAAATTTGAGTGTGAAAGTTGATTGTTCAATTTTAGACCAAAATCAAAATTCTAGTATGTGTCTAAGGTTCAATTTTAACCAACTTGACAATGCTTGAGTTGTAGGTTAATTTTAAGCCCAAATTGAATCTAGTTGGTCCTAGGAAATGAATTGTAGAAATTAAAGCCCAAGATTATCACAAAGAGCATTAAAAAATGCTTTTAAGACTTCAAATTTTGATCCTCCCCTGGATCCTGCATATACGACTCTCAACTGCAAATGCAACACTCTAAGCTATTTGGTGCTAGAAAATGAAAGAAACACAATGGTGAATGCAAAAGTGGCTCTCTACAAAAATAGAGAGTGCAAATGTAGGGCAATTACAAAGGTGGCACTTTGTGGAAAGAATGTAAGACATAAGAAAAAGAGTGTGTATGCAATGGTAGATCAGAAGTAGCACAATAGAAGCATGCATATGCGATGTGATGTAGCGAAAGTGATGTTGTGGAAAAAAAGAAACACTCTATAGCATCACATTTGTAGAAAGGTGACATCACATTCCCGTGTCTACAAAAAATGAGAAAATCAAGTAAAATTCAACATGTTAAGCTGGTTGGCCCTCCTTCTAGTGCCAAAATGTGAACACCAAACCTATACAAGCTAACAAGAAATCAACAATCCAGTGTCAAACATGTTAGAAAGAATATCTAATGTTCCCTATGAAATTATTTAACCAAAATGACTAGAAAACATGAAAAAACAAGAAATTGAACAAAATAAAGCATGCAATCTTAGTAAAATCAGCTAAACCTCCATCCCATAGGGTGAGTGTGCTCCTTTGATGTGGAAAGAAGCCCCTTCCCAATCCATTTAATAAGCTTGATGAAGTGTAGATTATCTAAGAGTAAAATTGACTATAATCTAGCTAAATTGCTTGAAAATGATGAAAAGCTATGGAGTGAAATGCCTACAATAGAAATGCTCTAAGTTGTGGATCTATATTATGAAAAGGAAGCATTTATCTATAGAAGCCAAGGGTTGAAGAATGAAGGAAATTGGTGAATGTGGGATAAATTGAGAGCCAAAGAGAATGTTTCAACTGTCACAATTCTATTGGAGGAAGTTGGGGCACATTTTGGGAAATGTGTGAGTGGAGGAGGATGGAAGAGAAGTAAATGCTGAGAGTTGAGAGTTTAAAATTGGTGTAAGAGGAATTGAATGAGATTTGAGAGGATGTAAGAAGATTTGAAAGGTTGTAAGAGAAGTTATTGTAGATGAAAGGTTTTTGAAAACCTTTGGAGGGAAATTGAATGAGAGGTGGTTGAGAGGACTATTCCTCAAAATATTCCTTTGTGAGGATAATTCAGGCAATTATATAACTAGAAGAAATTTATTTTATGTGCAACCTGGTTAGTTGACCATGGTTGATTTAACTCTTGAGGAGTTAAAAGATGAAGGATTTGATAATGCTGATTAGAAAGCAAATTTAGATTTAATTAATACATAAGAAAATTTAGATTTAATTAATACATAATTAATTAATCAGAGTGAATTAGGAGATGTAACATTTGATTTGATTGATTTAATCAAATGAGAAGACTTAGGGGGATTTAATCAAATAATTTGATTGAATTAAATAAGATGAATAATTAGTTAGAAGAAGGATGAATTAATCAATTAATTTGATTATTTGATTAATCACTGAATTTGTTTAATTTAATTAAATAATGTTGATTATTCAATTAATTGATGAATTTGAAGTGATTTAGGAAGAAACAATGTTAGTTGATTGGAATTAGATGCATAGTATCAGTCAAGACTTTTTCGGTGTCTACAAAAGGTATTAAGGTAGATTTTTGAAGAATATTGAAGTAGAAATATAGATAATATTCATTTGGAGGTTGGTTCCTCGTAATTAAGGAGGTTAGGAGGTTGGTGCCTCTCATTACAAGAGATTAGTTCCTCTTGCTAGGTTGGTTCTTAGTAGTGGGGATTGGTTTCTCTAGTGGGTTGTTTCCTACAAATTTTTTAAGAGAAGTTAAATATAAGAAATATTTTGTTGTGGTTTCTTCCCAAAAGGGTTTCCACATAAATATTGTGTTCTTCTTGTGTTACATAATTGTTATATCATGTGTTATTGATATTGTTATTGTTTTTAAGTTTTGAAAAAGAAAAAGATTTTCTTATTTTAATTCAACCCACCCTTAGTTTAAGTTTGTGCTCATCAAATAGTAACTTGGAAAATTTAAAAATTACATAAATACTAAATTATAGGGGGTTATTCTTTATAGATTTGTATTGTAGGTTCATAATGGAGAATATTGGTGTAAATCTAATCTCATCATTATGGTCAAGGTGTCTGAGAAAGTCATATTATCCTTTTGATTTTTCCAAAGCGGACATGTGAGGCTAGAATTGCAATGTTTCAAAGTTAGAAGGTGATTACTACATCCATTAGGTAATTAAAATTTTGCATAATTTTGGGTCAAATCTAACCCTACCACCATGTCCAAACCAAGAACTTAACTATCAATTCATAAAAAATAGACACCTTTTCTCCAAAAATAAGATATTTTTTGCCCATCAACCATTAAGATCAAATAATAAATTATATGCCTATCTAGGAATTATGTAAGTAAAATCTTGGATAGCATGTGTAGGCATCTATGAGTTTTCAATTTTATCAAGCAATTAAAAAATTTAATCCCTATGTTTTTTTTATTTTTTTAAAATAATAATAACTAGGACGAATGGTAGCATCTACTATAGGGTTCCTAAAATTTAGTGTAGGGGTGATACATGGTGGAAGACACATGGAACACCACCTACCACTATCCAATAATTTTTTCAATTCAATCATAGTATTCATGAATGAAAGTTGATAGAAAATATGTAATAAAACATTTCTATCTATCTATAAAAAAACCAAAAACTATAAAAGTAGTTTCCTACATAAAAATAGGTAGTTTTTGTTAGATGCACAAGAAAATTGAGAGGGGGGTTGAATCATCTGTATATTAACTTTCAAACACTTATCAAAATTGAAACCTTCATTAAGCATTAACAGAATGGAAGCATGTGAAACAGTAATGCAAACACAACCATGCACAAGAAAACACCAGACTTACATGAAAAATCATAAGTAGGGAAAAATAATGGTGAGGATTAGCTCACATATATATGAATAAAAACAAATACAATTAGACTCACTACCAAGGTCCAACTACCCAAAAAAGAATAAAGGCTCACTATCAGGTGGCTCACTGCCAAGGAAAAAGAAGAATAGAAGAAATTGTTATAGATGGATTCACTATCTCATAGCAACAAAAAATCCACCACTGCAACTTTGCACCATAAACAATGTTTGGATCATTGCCTCCAACAACTTCAAGCACACTGAAAATGTAGAAACCTTCTACTCATTACATTTGGAGTCATAGTAATTTAATCTCACACTCAAATCACCACACTTGATCACATTTGCATCATTCACACTTCAAAAAATTTCCAACAACTCACCTTGTATTTATACAATCCATAGCCTAAATAATCTCAATTAGATCAACCTCAATGAAATGTATGGACCTCAAAAAAGCAACGCCAAAATAGGTTGGCACCAAACACTTCTTCTATTCAAAGAAGTGAAGGGAAGCCATGCCAAGGGTTAACTAGGACCCAAATATATATTTACATGATACTCATCACATCCACAACCCACAAAGTACCTTCATAAATAGTGCTAGATCAACCAAACCTCTATTAACAATACAAGAAACCATATACATGCTTCAACAAGTTGACAAACAACATGCGGACCACACAACAACACCACACGACATCCAAGAGTATTCTAACATCAACATATTGTACTATAACACTGTTGCAACCACCTGAATCAAAGAATACTTTCATCCTACGCATTAGGATGGACTACCACTAAACTTCAACTTAAGAATTGGACTTTTGGAGCAACTCAACACTAAAAACTCAAAGGGAAGATAAATACAGAAAATATAAGAATGTTTCTAAATCTGAAAGATAGGAAACATGGAAAAATGTGGAGAAATTTTATTTCTCCCAGACAACCTTCTTCATAGGTAAACACACTATCAAACAAAAATTCTATTGTCACATGATCCAAAACATAAAACTTTATATATAACACCTCTAAACACCTCTAATAATCATATCAAAACTTCACAAGCATATCTTCAACCATGAAGAAATTTGGAACATAATACAAAACACACCTTTGTCACACTACACACTCTTTTATTCAAATTTTATCAAAAGAACTTGGAAACTAAGTGAAGTACCTACATCAGAAACACCAAAACTATATATCTACAACATCTACAACACCAAAATTATATATCTACAACATCTACAACACCAACAATATCCATGCTAGGGGTTGACATCAATGTGACATCAAACCACAACATATCAACACTAATAACAACACCACCAACTACTCCAATACTAGCAATATCCAACTATCTCCATACTATTAATATCAATGACAACACCAATATCATACTTGCAATAATCCCCCCTTTGTTATTGATGGTGTAGTGTCAAAAAAATTCGTTGCTAACATTTTCACACTTGTTTGGTCTCTCCTTATAAAATTGAGCCTAATTATGCCTTGACTTAGTGTTGTAGTGTGTTTAACACACTCACAATAGGTCTTGGGCCCTTGTGAACTAACGAACATGAATGGTACCTTGCTAAAGTGTTGTGAAGTGTTGTAACACACTTTCACACTTTTCTAAGGTTTTATTAATTAATTACACATAATAAATCTCCTTCTAACCTTAATCCTACCTTATTTAAAGTTTTGTAAAGTGTTGTGACACACTTTCACACTTTTCTAGGGTTATCATTAATAATTGGGCTTCTTTATGCTCTAATTGGCCTTATTTTGCATCCGCAAGCCTCATTTAATGCATCTTTTCAAGGTTAATCCTAACACAAATCAACATCCAATCATAATTTAGGTGTTTTTAGCTTGTGTGACCCATGAGAATGAGTCCCACCTATGTTTTTGGGTCCCAAACCTAGTTTCACACCTTTCTAAGTATTTTTAAAAATGGTCCCAAAAATTATGCCTAATGAGACTCATTCACCACCTTGGGAAAATGATTCATGTGTGGCCCAAAATAAAAATTAATTCAATTTTTTGGCAATATTTTATCCTCTTAGATCTAATGTCGACTTGTAGTGTTTTATTTTTTGGAATTCTTGCATAATTAAGTATAAATACTAGTTTCTTTCACTCATTTTCACCTAAGAATTTTGTGAGAGCATTCCTAATAGCAAGTTTGAGTTCACAAGAGAATTCAAGCACTAACAAGAGCATTCAAGTGCCTTAAATAGTAGATTATGAAGCATTCTTGAGCATTATTCAAGCATCAAGGATCATGCCAAATATTTCAAGCATCGTGTTTGTTTTTGAGCTAACAATTCTGATGTAGGATTTTGTGATTCAATCTAGCATTTCATTCAAGACCTATCCCATTCAGGAAATAGTCAAGATCTACATCCACTGGATCCACTTCATACATGTTTGCAACACTTTACTGCTATGGTTTAGTGAGTTGCAACATCACATTTTGTTCATTCATCATTCTCCATTCCTATTTCATTATATTTCAAGGTTTGAATACCAAAATGGGGTTTGACCAAGGCAAACCCCTTTCCACTAATCAAAAACATTTCCCCCTCTGTCTAGTGTTTGATTTGTGGGTTTGGATTGAAGAGACAATGAGGAGAAAGTTTGGAGAAAGTTGTCAAAGTTCCTAAAGTCATCAAGGTTGTCATTTAGCATTGGAGAACATTGAAGGATACCTACAAGTTGATTTATAGAGATTTAGATCTAGAAACTTGCAGAAGCAGATTGAGTAGACTGAGGAGAGTAGATTCAAACCTTGAATTTTTAGAAAACCCTAACTAGACTAATTCACCACTTCTAGTGAATGAGTCCTAGTTTTGGTCAAAATTTAGATTTCTGTAGATTCAGATACCCATTTGCCAGATTCCTGTTCCTGCATAGAAATCCATATTTTGGCCTAATTCGCCCAGCTTGTTGAATGAGTCCCACTCAACATTAAAGTCATATTCTATAGAATTTTAGACCTCCTTCCAACCATCTCTAGATTTCCAAGTGCACATATCCCCTCTTACAATTTGTTAATATATTTTGCATGTTTTTCTAGGTCATTTTGTAAGTCATTGCATCATATAAGGATTTAGTGTTATATCTTGCATTGCACTTGTCTTTCCAAGTCTTAACTTGGTGGTGAACCCCTCATTAGTTTACATTCAGCCCCTAGGACAACCCTATTGCAATATTTCTTTCTTCTTTGCATTGAGATCTCTAGGGTTTTTTCTTGAATGGGAGAGAGTGAAGATTGTCATTCTAGGTCCTAAAACTCAGAAAAGCCACAATTTTCCACCTTTCAGATGGAAATACTAGCTCTAAAAAACCATCAACAACAAAAAAATATATGCATTAATCAAAACACCCCTTACCAAGGTACATTTCACTCTCTGTTATTCTCTCCCCCTATCTTAACGAGTTCTTTAAATATTACTCCCCCCTTTGACATAAATTATTTCCTTGTGTTTTTTAGACTTCACTCTCCCCCCCTTTGATATCAATGGAAAATGAAAAAACCTACATACTTCACTTCAGGTAGCACCTACAAGCAACTTTCTCTCACCTTCTCCATTACTCTTTCTCCACACAATTCTCACTGTTGTGCATGTATACTAGACTCTTCAATATTCTTCACTACTCTTATTTTTAATTCTCTCCCCCTTAGGGCCACAAGATATGATCCACCTAAATACACCAATCAATGACACTACTACCTACTCCCTTAAGAGGTAGCCTTCAACATCAATCTAGGACCAAGAGTGCATCTTGAAATTCTTTCCTAGATAGATGCACCACTTATGCATCTAATTGAAAGGGGGGAAATAACCCCTAACTCCTACGAGAGATACTCAAACGTATCTTTTGGAAGAGCCTTTGTAAAAGTATCTGCAATTTGATCCTTTGTAGGAACATACTTGAAATTCGCTTCATTCTTTACAACCTTCTCTCTTAGAAAGTGATATTGGATAGAGATATGTTTTGTTCTTGAATGTATTATTGGGTTCTTTGAAATATTGATAGCACTTTTATTATAAGATAAGATATAAACAGGTTCATCATATGATACTTTGATATCCTTCAATATTTGCTTCATCCATAACACCTGTGTACAATATGATGGTATTTTACTCTACTTCTATAGTAGATAATGACACTAAATCCTTCTTTCTACTCAACAAAGAAACCAACCTGCTTCTAAGAAAGAAAGAAACTCCAATTGTACTTCTTCTATCATCTGTATAACCTACCTAATCTTCATCTGTATATACACTCAAAGAGAAATTAGTATCCCTGGGATACCATAGAACAAAATCTAGAGTTCCTTTCAATTATATAAATATCCTCTTAATTGCTGCAACATGTGACTCTCTAGGATATTCTTGAAATCTCACCACAAGACATACCGCATGCATAATATCAAGTCTAGTAGTAGTTAGGTATAACAGTCCACCAATTATTGATCTATACTTTCTTTGATCAACCTTATGAGATTCATTATTTTTTCTCAACTTACAACCAATAATCATAAGAGTGCACATTGGTTTAGAATCCTCCATTCCAAACTTCTTCAACACTTCCTTGACATACTTTGATTGTGAAATGAAAATACCTTTTTCTGATTGATCAATTCATAGCCCAAGGAAGAAATTCATCTCCCCACACATTGACATCTCAAAATATCTCCTTTGAAAACCTCTTGTACATATATTCATTTCCTCCAAATAATATGTCATCAACATACACTACACAATCAAGATTTATTCTCCCTCAACCTTGAAGTAAAGGTTGTTATCTTAAGTACCTTTTTGGAATCCTTGCTGCAACAAGTACTTATCCAACCTTGCATACCAAGCTCTAGGATCCTATTTAAGTCCATACAACACCTTCTTCAACCTGAAAAATATATCAACATCATTTGATAACTGAAAACCTTTCGATTGTTCATTGTACACTTCTTCTAACTCACCATTCTAGAATGCAAACTTCACATCCATCTAATATACCTTGAAGTCTTTATGTGCTATAAAATCCAAAAAAATCCTAATAGATTCCATCCTTGCCATTAGATAAAAATTATCTTCAAAATATATTCCTTCCACACGTGAGTAGCTCTTACACACAATTCTAGCCTTATTTTTGACAAATTTTCCATCCTCATTCAACTTGTTCCTAAAAACCCACTTATTTCCTATCACATTCTTTTTTGCTACTCTTGGGACCAATTCCCAAGTTTGATTCTTCTCAATTTTTTCCAACTATTATTTCATACCCTTGATCCAATTCTCATCTTTGCATGCCTCAGTTATAGTTTTAGGCTCTACCTCTAAAAGTAAACAAAAGTTTACTTGTTCTTTTGTTATGGAAACTTTTCTCCTTATCAACACACCTTTTCTCTTATCTCCAATGATTTGATATTCAAAATGATTCTTTTTCACATACTTAGGAGTCTTACATATCTTTTTTGAAGTTTCATCCTCTTCAATAGGTATCTCTTTTTCTTTCTCTTCTTCCTTTTCTTCTTTACTATGACAAGATTCATTAGATTAATATCTTTCTATCTATATAGAACTCTGATGTGGTTCTTCATCCACTTAGACACTTGCACATTCAACAATCTTCTTCAACCTTTTATAATAGCACCAATATAATTTGTAAAAAAAAAGTTCCACCACTACACCAATACATTTACACTCTTTGAAGAATGTAGACAACTTCTACTAATTGCTTCCAATACTATTAGTCATTAAAGCTAGCACTACACTTCACACTTTCACATTTCAAATCACAATACACATCACTCAAACTTCACATTCATCCTCTATCAACTCAACAAGTATATATATCCATTGCAACCTTGAAAATAATTCACAAGATCAACTATGCACCTCAAACATACAAATTCAAATTAGGTCAGCACTAAGAATTCCCATAGTGGAGAGGAATGAAAGTGAACCACATCACACTTTAACTCGGACCTAAATCCACACATATATGCCACACCACACTTTTAAAAACACCAAAGAATTTCCACAATTAGTGTAAAAACCCAAGGTCAATCAAACCTATGTAAACACCATTAAACATTTAAGTACACACTTACTTTGATCCAAAGAAAACTCACAAACCACACATAACAATCAAACTTAAACACAATTTGGAATATTCCATCAAAACTATGAAATCTAACAAATTCCTTCACAAAAAATTTCACTTGAAGAATATATTCATCCTATACCCCCAATTAACCATCCACATACTAAAAATAATGATTCAAACCTTGCAAAGCACAAAACGTCAAATAACTTAGATTGAAGATAGGTATGAGAAATGTAAGCACACCCTCAAATCTGCAAGACTAGAAACCACACTATAGAGAAATGTGCAACAAAACTATTTCTTGAAGACAACACTGCTTTCATAGTTCATACACTAGTGAGCTCCACTTTCTCTACAGAATGATCTAGGAAAATAAAATATGGATGCAACACCTTTGAACACCTCTAATCAACATATCTAAACTGCATAAGCAAATCTTCAATATAAGTGAAATGCGAAGAAAAATCTAGAACACTACTCTACTACACTAAAGACTCTACCATACTATTTCCTCTTTTGTTCAAATTTTCTTAAAATAATTTTGAAACCAAGAACCAAAAACATCATCTCATCATATGAAACATTTTCTCATCACCACCAAACCAACTACAATACAAAAACTCAACCATACACATGCTTATCAAGGAAACACTAGATGTTGAAACTAGAGAGACTAGTAATGACAACATAATGCAACAAATCAAAGAAAATCTAAGGTTGACATCAATGAAAAAATATAGATTTGTTTACATAAATGTCAACACAAACTATATATACTTCCAAAAATAGGTTGTACCATACCCTAGATGAGTTGATTCATCAATATATTTTCACACTTAGGTGCCTCTGTGTCTACCCTCTACCTTTCTAGGTTTAATCACGCTTGAAAATAGGCACAAAGCAAGACACATAAACACTATAGAACACATCCAAATTTTGAATTCAACAAAAACAATTTATCATTTTGGGGTGCATCACAACCTAGACTTGTCAAATTTAACCCAAATTTGGATCACAGGTTTATTTTTGTGTTTCCTATGTGATTCTAAATTTTTATTTTATAGTAGAATTTATTGTATTTGTTGTCATTATTTTATATTTTCCTTTCATATTAGGGTTACTCAAGTATTTTAAAACTCATACGATCTTCATAAACTAGTGTCCTACTATGAACACGCCATGATATGTAGCTTCAAACTCATGGCCTCTAGCACTATAATCACAATCACTATGGAGATAGAGTCCTTTAACTCTTTCACACAATATATTATCAATACCTAATCTATTTTAGGAATCCATTCCTAATCCTACATTACCTATTAATTCCTTACAGCCTAACATACATGTGGACATAGAGGCCACTTTTACCCATGTACTTGAAGATAAGTTAAAATAATTGGATAAGGATTTAGAGATTCTTTAGGAATTTTTAAGTACTGAACCTTAGTTGGAGAGATAGAACTCCGATTGTCGATAATCTTAGGAAGTTAATCAATGATTCCTAGGGAATAGAGGTTTCACATAGTCTAGCTCACATATTAGATGTTGACATACCTATGAAAACTAGTTGCACTCAAGCATTCACAAAATATCAAAATCAAGTAGAAAAACAAATTTCCTCTCCCACAAGCATACCTTCTAGATTTCCACATTCACACCTCTAGTCGTAGCATCAATGGTACAATATACCAATGGCATCAATCCAAGCTTAGGGATTCCTAGTGGGAATCCTTATAGTTTTTCCACATCACCCATTAGACCTTTATATTCATCACCCCTCCTAAGCATGCAACATAGTAGCCTACCAATCACTTACACCACTTCACCATATTCAATAAACTATCAAAACATGACAAACAAGGATCTAGTCATAAACAAACATTTGCAATATGACAACACTTCAACAATAAATATCTACATTAAATTAAAATGAAAATGGTAAACCCCACAATACCTCACATATAACCCATTGTTAGTAGCACTATCTTAAAAAATCCTATACGTAAAATATTGAAATACCTATTCAATATTGTGGTTATGTTGTTGATATGTGGTTTCCAGTGATGTCAACACTATTAGCATTAATTCATTAGAAGTTGTATATGTCAAGGATATTGAGAAAATTGTAATGGAATGAGTTGCAGGTTGTTAGTGGTGAAGTGAAGTTCATTTTGTCAGTAAGTTCTGTAAGTTGATTATTAGAGGTTGTGGACTAAAAGGTTTGTTGCTGAGTGTATCTAGTTTATCCACATTGAGTTTCAAAAATCCGCATGAAGATTTGATCGAGTTATGAAGTTTTATATTTTGACAGTTTTTCTATTGCTTCAGTTGGTGTTCCTGATTGAAGATGATGCGATCTGAGTTAGTTCAATTTTTTTGGATGCTTATCTAATGATTTGTGATGTTTATGGATGTTTCTAGATTGTGCTCTATCTTTGTTGCTGTGAACCCAAATCCTAATACCTGCAAAACACAATGAACATAACACATTTATAAGATCGTATGCAAGTTAGAATAAAGATTCCCCATAGAATCCATTTAACCATATTCAAAATAAAAATAAGACAAGAACACAATGAAGGAAGATGAAAATAAGCTAAATCCTATTGAGAATATGCAAACTCTTGATCTTATGGGGGAGTTGGTGCCAATTTGATGTGGAAATTGGCCCTTTCCCAACTCCTTTGCAAGCTTTGATGATGAATGGTGATGAACTTTGATTCAATTTTGATGATGAATGATGGAGACTCCAAGCCAAATCTGCAAAAGAACCTAGCTAAGAACTCAAATGATGGATGAAAATGGCTAAGTATTTTAGCATGGTGACTTTACTTGGAATGTGGATTATAAAATGAGGAGAGGAGCTCCTCATTTATGGATGAAATTGAAGGATGATTGTCCACATTTGGGCAATGTGGGACTAAAGATCCACCAATGAGGAGAGGCCACTTGTTAAATGATGATAGGCCAATGGTTGTGCAAGATTTGGGAAGTGTGCCCATAAGAGGGAGTTTCAAATTTGAATTTGAGAGGCAAGATGAGTGGGGGACAAGAAAATGATTAAAAAAATGTAAATGTTGGAGGGACAAATCATTTTGGGGGGAGATTTCAAACTTGGAGGAATATTCCCTTTTTGATTTCATTTTGAAAGTAAATAGGGAATTATTAAATCAAATAAATGATTTAATTGTGCAAGTTGCAAAATCCATAGGATTTGACATGAGATTGGATTAAATTAATCAAGGGTTAATTAATTTAACAAGAGATTAGATGATGTGACTTATTTGATTTAGATTTGGTTTATTTAAATCAGATAAGAGAGGAATATGATAATAGGTTAATTAAATAAATATTTGATTTATTTAATTTAATGGATGAACATTAGAGTTCTAATCAAATAAATTGATTATTTAATTAAATAGGAATAATTAAATCAGATGGATTGATTTAATTAACAGAAGGAATTGACTTAATCAGATAAAATGATTTATTTAATTAAGAGATGAATATTGATGAATTTAATCAAATAAGGGGATTTGATTAAATGGTTAGACTGAGGGATGATTTAGGAAGAATGATGTTAGTAAGTCAGGATCAAATGCATGATGTCAATTAGTATATTTTTGATGTCTACATTTTGCCCCTCTTTGAAGCAATGCACTCGTTGCGTTGGTTCCAAGAATAAATGATCTCAATCAAAGCCAAAAGGTTTCAATATTCAAAAGCTTTCCCCACTGCCACATGGCGAGAGAATATGCCATTATAGTGCCCCCTCGAGAGATCGGATGAAAATTTCAATTTTTTGGGTGATCTCACAAAAAAAAGGTGACAAAGCACTTGGTAGGTCTGAAAGGGGTCCAAGAGGCTAAAAACATGTCTAATGCAATAAATCGATGAAAAACAAGCCTCAAACGGACGAAAACAGGTTTGGGGGGTCACAACCTTAACGGGACAGCCCTAGATGGTAAAAAAAACCCTAATTTTTAGGCTTAAAAGGGGCCCAAGGGGTCACTTTCAAGTCATTTTCACACACCTCCGCTAGCAATTTCAAGATTTGAGCTCTGACCTCTTGACGATATGGCGCAATGACAACTTCCCCTACACATTTTTGATCGAGTTTGGACCTACCTGCGGCCACTTGGCATCGGTGCCCTGGTATGTGACCCTAACTGAAGCTTCATTTTTTCATTTTAACGCATTTATTGCACATTTTAGAGAGAGCTCACCTCTAGCGGCGCTATTATAGCATCTCTCGGTGTTCAAACTGCACCGGTAAATGCCATTTTGTGAGTAGCAGCACTGTTTAGTGCCGCAATGGTGGAATTTGGAGTTTAAAAACTCTGCCGCTGAGATCGAGCTTAGCTTGGACTCGTGGGCCAGAATAGGAAAAGTGCACTACGGCGGTGCCCTTTTTGTGAAAACTATGACGCTATGGGTTAAACTGCGTCATGGCATCGCCTTTTGGCTAAAATCCAGTTCCAACGTCGCTGTTTGAGAAAAGTAAAAGTGTGACGCCTTCACAAAATGCACCGCTTGAGGTGAGTTCGAGGCGTTACGTCAAGAATTTTTCAAAAAAATTTAACATGTTGACCTTGCATGATACAGGATGGGCCTAGGGAGCTCTATTCTAGGGAGCACCGATCGCGAGATTTGGCGACTGTTCTTTAGGGTCTCAACGACAGAGACCAGGATCAACTGGGAGCTGCAGGGTTGTGGCATATTGCCTATGTGACACCTGTACACACCCACCTTGGGATGTTGTCAGCGCTGGCGGAGCGATGGCACATCGAGACGTCGTCATTTCATCTTCCCACTGGTGAGGTGACCATCACTTTGGAGGACATCTGGAAGATTTTGTTATTGCCGATTCACGACCACTGGGTGATTTACAACCTGGAGGAGGGATGTGCCTACTACACCTGAGTCCTCGACACTAGAGACATCATCTACTACGAGGGGAAGATTGAGATTAATAGGTACAGAGTGATAGCACCTCCCTTCCGCTAGGCGATTGCAGCAATTATTTCTGGTGTGGTTGCCCCAGACAGACGAGGGTAGTATTTTAGTCCTGGATGGGGATACTGCTGGGAAAGGATGGTCCGAGACAGACCAGTCTAATTTGCGTGGGGGCCCGTGTTGTTGGCCTCATTGTACAGAGATTTACACGAGTATGTGTATGCAGATGACAGAGTGCTGGGAGCCCGAGTCACCTTGCTGCATGTATGGGCATGGGAGCACATCTCTGTGCTGTGTCCCTGAGTGGTTCCAGTTCCCCTAGGGCCAGAGGATGCCCTTGTGGCACTATATAGAGGGGGTGTTTCTTTTACACACACCAGAGAGAATGGGATCCCGTACTGGAGGTGGGTTATTGATGAGATGCTCATTTTTACATGGAGACTGTATCTCGGTCGGCCCGGGTGGGCTGATGATGCAGACCAACTTTTTTACTGTTGCCAAGATAGGTATATGCAGGGCTGTGAGCACACTATGATCGAGTGGTACCTACCTAGGCATGTACATCATCAATTCGGAGAGCCACAGGATTGGCCAAATGATGACTACGTGGCCATTTTTGCACGAAGTATGACATAGGTGGCATGGGGGCCAGGTATTCCTACAACAGTGGCTGTTGATAGCTTCCGACATTTGGTGGCATGACCTTGGGCCTATGATCAGGGTCCAGCAGATCCAAGGACCACACAGGCCTACATAGATTGGTTTAGACCACCTCTTCGGTTGACCATTCCAGGCGAGGACCGAGGATTGAGGTCCAAACTGGATCTAGTAGGTGTGCCCCTAGTTTCGCTAAGTTAGGGAGATGTCCCCATGTAGGACCAGCAGTAGGATCTGCCAGTCCCACCACCATGAGGGGAGGGTGAGGCTCTGGCTTGAGTACAGCCATAGGTATAGCCACAGGTACAGGGAGATGGATGGGATGCCTTGATCTTGTAGTTACAGGCCCAGATACAGGTAGTGACGATAGAGAGGGATTAGGCTCGAGCTGAGAGAGATAAGCTCAGAGCAGAGAGAGACCAGGCTGTATAGCAGTGACAGGCGGTAGAGCTACAGGCAATGACTGAGTTAGGCCGTAGGTAGCAGATGGAGAGCATGACTGCCTCGTCATCTCAGGGTACAGTGCCGGTCTGATCATACAGAGAGGCTGTTTGAGAGGCCGAGTATTACTACCGAGCTTACCACGATATAGTACCTAGAGTAGCCTGGGTTCCAGAGTTCTCCGAGTGAGCCAGTCAGAGACCACCAGAGGGTCACGGTGATAGAGGTGAGGGTAGCATCCACGGAGACCGGGGTTGATCCAGATCCTTATGGTGTACTTTTGTGCCGTATGGGATCCTTTTTGATAGCCTGATGGGCATTTTGTACCAATTGACATACATACATTGATCTGACATTCTTTTTGTACTATGACAGTGATATAGATGATACGATATATATATGAGCCGATTTTGATGTGATGACATGTGTACCCTTATTTATGCATGATTTATTTTTATATGTTATGGATGTATTGATTTCTAATGGTGTTTATGCAATGATTATGACCTATGATATGATGTGCAATGATGTTTAGAAAATGCTTATATATAAGATGATCTATGATGTGATGGATGTGATATGATGCTAATGAAATGGTAATATGAGATGCAAATGTTATTATTCTAAATGATAATGTATGTAATGATATGTCTAGTGATTTCAGATGCTTATGTGCCTATTGCTTATGATTATGAGATGCTTATGTTCATACTATGCGATGATTTGTGAAATGGTTATGTGAAATGTTTATGAAATGTAATGAGTGCTTATGCAATGATCAATGCAATGCCATGAGATGTGATGTAATGAGTGGAATGCGATGTCATGAATGTACCTATTTAAAATGTGATGTGTATGTTTTCTAGATGATATGATTATGCAATGGTTTCTATGTGTTATGTTTATGCAATATGTTTAATGATTTTATGGATGTAGGATCGATAATGATGATGGTGATGGTGATCAACTGTCATAGTACCTTGTTAGTGTGATAAGTAAGAGATAGAAGAAAACAAGAGATTCCAACAAGACATGAGATGATGATGATGATGATGATTACTTGCCAAGGATTTGGGATTTTCAAAGGGCCAATTACCTTATGTTTGATAACACGCAGTATGATGCATCAAGGTATTGAGAACCAGGATGGTGTTGTACCTAGTGTGATTGACTTTGACTTGACAAATCAGATAGGAGTATTCTTGTTCACACCTGACATATGGAACCCTGTCCAGAAAATAGTTCAAATATTTCAAATATCTTAGACCAAAACATAGGAAGGTGAGCCTTTCTATGTGGTCAACAAGAAACTTAAAACACCTTCACTATGGACTAAACAAAAGCATGCATGACCAAGGTTATATTACAAAGATATCCAACAAGTATAGCAGACAAAAGATAATGATCGTTACCCCATTCCTATCTCTCTAAATCCTTTGTTCAGACATCATTGAGAGGTCCTTGGAATGAGCACAATGAGACAAATCAAACAAGATAAAGTGAGAAAACAAACTAATGTTCTTCGTACCATTAGCCGAGAGAAACGATGTTTCAAAAGATGGTAGCCGAAACTATTTGCCAAAAGGTAATGTCCATTGTCGGAATGGATCCTAGGACATGTTAATGACACATCATTTCATTTACCCAAAGTGGTTGGTTTGATAAAAGTGTCCATTGTCAGAACGGATCCTATGACATGCTTTTATCCAATGATTGATTTATGATTTATATGCCATTGATAAGAAAAGAGTTGACCAACTTGTTTGCTGACTGACCTGTACTTGAGATTTTGACAGTTTAGGTTTCCACATTTAACTGCTAGACTTGTTTCTGACTATTTTACCAAAGGTTGAGGGTGATGATGATTTTATTATGGATGGTGTTATTGCGGGTGCAAGAGAGATGAAGCGAATGGAGTTTTTGCAATGTTTTGAGGTTGTTTTTGGTATTTTTTCAAATGTTTTCAAATGTTTTGATTTTCAATTTTCCAATGTTTTGAGATTTTTTGAGATTTTGACCAAAAGACTAACCTAAAGACCTATCCTAGGGGCCTCAGGGGCTGATCAAGAGATGAGCCTTGCCTACGTTATACACACAGAGACCACGTAGTTTGACTGACAACCTGGCCGATTTACAGATGATGATATACATGTTGAGATGTCAGTTTATTATGACGGACTCCTATAGGACTAACCTAAATGTCTCGGGGGATGATCAAAGATCAACCTTGCCTACGTTCAAGCTTAGAGACGACGTAGTTCGACTAGACGACTCTATTTTTGACTTTTTGACTTGTTTTTGGCTTTTGATATGTTTTGAATGTTTTTGGATTTTCTGATGTTTTGATCTTCACGATCATACATGAATCCGATCCGATGAGAATGTGCCCCTAGCGTGAGGTGATAGACTACTCCGATATAGGTAGGAAAAACTAACCTTTTAAGTGGGCCGAGTAGCTCTAGGAGGAATCGTGACACAAATGCAAGACCAAGCTATGGTGTAGATGCGGATGGAAGTGTGAAATGTGATGATATGCGATGGGTGAGTTAATGATGCAAAGCAAGTCACGAAGACCAAGATGGATGGAGAGTGCTTATTTACACAAGGTGCCTATTTGCCAGGTTTTCACCAAGGTACTTGCCCAAAGTGCCACCGAAGTGGTTTTCACTAGAGGATGATTTTTTCTCTTTACTATTTCTTTAATTTTTTAATTTTTTTGTTTTTCATCCAGACGCCTGTTTGCTAGGTTTTCACCGAAGTAACCATTTTTTCAGGACATTTTATGATTTTTTGGATTTTTTGGTTCTATACCTTGAAAGATTTAGGCATAAAACTTTTTGAGATGGGATCTATTCATGGGCTCCTATAGAGGTTCCCCTTTAGGTGTTGGTAACTGATATGCCCCTGATGTATAGCTTGTTGTGATGACAAAGGGTCCCAGCCAGTTGGGTTCAAACTTGCCCTTGCCATTTGCGTTCAAGACATTCTTTTGATTCTCTTTTAGCACCAATTATCCAACCTGGAAAGTTCTGCTTCTGATTTTCTTGTTGTAGCTTCGTTTAAGTCTATTATGATAGACTTGTAAATGATTCAAAGCATCTATCCATCTCTCATCTAGTAGCTCTAGCTCGTTCAATCTTGACACTCGATATTCTTCATCTGTGATGAGGTTTTGCAATGATACTTTGAGGGATGGTAGCTCGATCTCAATAGGCAAGATGGCCTCTGATCCGTAGACCAAGGAAAATGGTGTGGCACCGGTGGGTGTGCAGATTCTGGTTCGATAGGCCCAGAGGGTAGGATTAAGCTATAGATGCCAGTCATGACTTGCGTCATTAACTATTTTCTTAAGGATTTTCAAAATGGTTTTGTTTGTGGCTTCTGCTTGGCCATTGCCTTGGGGATAGTACGGGGTGGAGAAGCGATGTTGGATTTTGAATTTCTCACACAAGTTGCGAACCTCCTGGTTCTTGAATGGTGTCCCATTATCTGAGATAATGGCTTGTGGAACACCTTAGTAGCATATGAGATAGTTCAGGATGAACTTTGAGATCTGCTTTCCTGTGATATATGTCATGGGTATGGCTTCTACCCATTTTGTGAAGTATTCAGTTGCAGTTATAATGAATTTGTGACCGTTAGATGAGGTGGGTGTGATTTTTCCAATGAGATCGAGTCCCCACTGTGAAAAGGGCCATGGTGTGACAATTGAATGAAGCTCTTGAGCTGGAGCATGGATGAGGTCTCCATGTTGCTGACATTGTAGACACTTCTTGACGTATTCATGTGCCTCTCTTTCCATGGTAGGCCAGTAATACCCACTCCTCAGCAATTTCTTAGCCAAGGTCATGCCACTCGAATGAGAACCACAGATGTTGTTGTGTACCTTAGTTAGGGCAACCGAAGCCTCCCCAGGGTTAAGACATCTTAGTAAGGTTCCTTCTATGCTTCTGCGATATAGGGTTTCTCCTAAAATGACAAAGCGGGATGCTTTCTTGATAAAGGTTCGTCTAAGGCTTGAATGTAAATCAGTGGGAACGATACCTATCCTAAAGGTATGTGTAAATTTCTTGGTACCACTGATTGTTCAGACCAATGATTTTGCCCACAAATTCTAACTCTAGTACTTTGAATGCTAGTACGAGAAGCTACTCTACCAAGAAGTCGTGTTTCAGACCATTTTGAGGGATCTCTAAGAGTGATCTAATAGTTGTCATTGCGTCTGCTGCTCTATTGTTGGTTCTTGGCACTTGCTCGAATGTGATGTCAACAAAAGATTCCTTGAGATTTTCCACCAGCCTTTTGTATGGAGTTAGCTTATCATCCTTTGTTTGGTACTCATTGTTCACTTGATTTAAATGATAAGATGCGAATCTCCATACACCTTCAATGTCATAATGTTTCATTGTACTGCTATCCTGAGACTTATAGTTAAAGCCTCATATTCTGCAATGTTGTTGGTACAAGGGAATGCTAGTTTGTATGATCTTGGTATACAATCCCCTTGTGGAGTGATGAAGAAGATACTAGCTCTTGACCCATGTTGTGTATAGGATTCATCAAAGTATAGTTTCCAATGAGTAGCTATGTCAATGTTGAAAATGGATTCATCTGGAAATTCTGAAACAAGTGGATTCTCTGCATAGACAGGTGCTTCTACCAGTTGGTCTACAATGACTTGTCCCTTGATTGCCTTGTGCTCCACATACTCAATGTCATATTCTAATAATAACATTACCCACTTATCCATTCTTCCCGTAAGCATTGCTTTTGAAAGAAGATACTTTAGGGGATCAATTTTAGCTATGAGTTTGATCTTGTGTGCCAACATGTAGTGTCTGAATTTTTGGGATGCAAACACCACTGCTAGGCAAGCTTTTTCAATGAATGTATAGTTTAACTCATGGCCCACCATTGTACGGCTGATGTAGTAGATGGCTCTTTCTGTTCCATTTTCATCATGTTGTGCTAGGAGAGCACCAAGGGTTGATGCAGTTGCTGAAATATACAGGATCAATGGTTTGTTTTGAATTGGAGGCCTTAGTACTGGAGGTGTTAACAGATATTCCTTTATTTTTTTGAAGGCTTGTTCGCATTTGTCATCCCGTTTGTATGTTACCCCCTTGTGGAGTAAGTGAGAGTAAGGGATTTGTTTGTCTGCTAATTGTGCTATGAACCTGCAAATTGATTGAAGCCTACCTTGGAGACCTCTCAGTTGTTTCAATGTCCTAGGAGCTTCCATTCAAATATTTCTTTCACCTTTGTCAGATCAATCTCAATGCCTCTCATTCACACTATGTAGCCCAACAACTTTCCTGATTGTATGCCAAAGACACACTTCTTGGGATTCAAACGAACCTTGTATTCTTCTAATCTATCAAAGATAGCACTCAAGACCGATATATGATCCTTCCTCTTTTTGGATTTTCCCAGGATGTCATCGACATAGTCCTCAACTATTTTTTGGATCATGTCATGGAATATTAGTGTCATGGCCCTTTGGTATGTGGCCCCAGCATTCTTTTAGCCGAATGGCATTACGTTCCAACAATACGTTCCCCAAGGACAAGTGAAAGTTGTTTTATGTTGGTCTTCCTCTGCAATTTTTATCTGATTGTAGCCTAAAAATCCATCCATCAAGGAAAGCATCTCGTGCCCCGCGGTCATATCTACAATCATATCAATGTTAGGCAACAGGAAATCATCTTTTGGGCAAGCCTTGTTCAAGTCCCTAAAGTCCTTACAAATTCTTATGCCCCCAGTTGGTTTTGAAACTGGTACTAGATTGGAGAACCACTCAGGGTAGGTGATCGTTCGTATGAATCCCACATCTAGTAGTTTCTGGAGTTCCATCTTGACTAATAGAGCGATCTATGGGTGCATCTTTCTCAGCTTCTGTTTTACAGGTTTAGCTTCAGGATAGACTGCCAAGTGATGAACCACTACCTTTGGATCCAATCCTGGCATATCAGCATAGGTCCACGCAAAGTTTATCTTCCTCTCCTTTAAGAAGGTAGCTAACTCCTCTTGTTCTTTGCATAATAATGACTCAACGTAGAATGTAATATGAGGAGTTTCTTGTGTTCCCAGATTGATGAGGTTGCACTTTTCTGCTAGCATAGCTGACTTTTCTTGGTGTATAGCTGTAAGAGGAAGATTGAATCCCCCATCCTTAGGCACCTTAAAGAGGTTTTCACCATTGGATGCATCCTTTCTTTTTACTTTTTCAGAGTTGGAGAGTGCCACAAGGTGGTTTTCACTCAAGGACTTGGAGATTATTCTCAATTTTTCATTTTTGCGACTGAGGGATTCAATTGTTTCTCCATAGTATGCATGTGTATCCATCTCTATGATAAAACTTGCTTTATGATCCCCACATGGAATGTCATCCCTAAGTCCCATGAATTCTGAGAGTGCCTCATCATTTTCAAACATGTCAAGAATTGGTGGTCCTTGTTGGTCATAATCAATCAGTTGGGGATAGACTAATTGGATTTCATTGCTTTGGTTTTCAGACTCATAAGACAAGGTGCTAATCATAAGGACGTTTGTATCCTCAAATAGCAAAGGTAATCCTATTTCTGGTGACTGAGTTAAATCAATGGACATTCCTAAAGTCATGGAGGATTGTGGAGTAGCTATGGATTCCTGAGGAGGCGTTCGGTTCCATCTACCATGGGCACCTCAACCAACTATAGTTACCTTAGGAGTAGGATGACCAATGACAAGATTTTTCATTTGCTTCTTAGGTATAATGGGTATTACATGCCCATTATTATCTTGACCTAACCCTTGGTTCCGGTTATAGCCCATTAAGAACATCATCTTCATACCTTTGTTTATTTTGTCCATAGGAAACTCAACTACCAGTGTATCATCTCGATAGAGGAGATGAGATAGGTCTCCCTCTAATGTTTCCTCACCAAGATCTCCTGTACTTGTGAAGGTGGGGTTTCATTCATAGGAGCCTTGAGATGTTGAAATTTCTTGTAATTGTGGTCGTCCTCTTGATCTAGGAGATTGTGGTAGCTCTCCTACTACAAAAGCATTCTTAGGCATTGAATAATTTCCACAACCATCATCTTGTATTATGACCTTGATATCAGAAAATGCGAGGATGGTGGGGATGGAGGGTGTCTCTATCATAGAAATGAGAGTGGCAGGATCCACGTAAGGTGTTGATGGGCCTTCATCATTCTTGGGTACTTGCTAGATTTTGTAGTATTTTTCCTCTAGATTTTTGCAGTAGGAAAATGGCTTAGGATCTCCATGGATAGTAACCTCTTGACCTTCATGTGTGAATTTCACACACTGATGAAAGGTTGAAGCTATAGCTTGCATTGCATGTATCCATGGTCGCCCTAGGAGAATGTTGTATGGTAAATTGAGGTCCAAGACCTGACAGTTGGTTTGCATGATGGCGGGTCCAACTTGGACAGGTAGCTGAATGGTGCCTTGGGATACCCTTTCCTGGTCATTGTATGCTCTTATTGTGATACCTTTTTCCTTTGTTAATTGAATCCTCTGAA
Organism: Sequoia sempervirens; assembly: GCA_007258455.2. Taxonomy (NCBI): domain Eukaryota; kingdom Viridiplantae; phylum Streptophyta; class Pinopsida; order Cupressales; family Cupressaceae; genus Sequoia; species Sequoia sempervirens. Next base: position 189,347,158 of record VDFB02373365.1, on the reverse strand, counting down.
ATGTTCAAATTATTTAGAAGCTTTAAGGAGCAAATATTTAAGCCTGCACATCCATCCACCAAGACTCTCTTGACTTTCTTTTTATTTACGTATGCCTCTAGATGAAGCGCACAGTTGTGAGATGGTTGTGTGGGGAAGTCTTGTTCAGAAAATGTAAGAATGTTAGGTGTGGTGATACTTGTGACCATAGCTTGGAATTGTTCCACATCTAGATCTATGGGGATAGTGGATGACGCCAAATCTTCTTCTAGAATCTTTTTGTGTGCAAATGAGATTTTGAGTAACTCCATGATGGAGATATGTGCAGGGGTTCTTTTTAATTGATCCAAGACATTATAGCCACTAGGATTAGACCTTGGATTGGATGTGGAATTTCTACTTGGTTGGGATGGTGCTGTGATGGTAACCTTTCCACCTCTTGTGGTGACTCCACAATCGGCTTGGGCCCCTTTGATGGTGATGACTCCACAAAAATCATCTCAACAAGTGACAACACTCTCATATGTGTGGTTGATGTTTTTATAAGCCCCTTTTCCCTTGTCTTGATCTTTGTTTCCTTTGTTGTCATGATTCAACATCGGATTCGTGTAAATCTTGAGATCTTTGTTTCCTGATGGTGCTTCCACATCTATGATTTTGTCATCTATGAGGTCTTGAATTATATTTTTGAGCCTCATGCAGTTGTTTGTCGTGTGTCCCTTGAGTTTGTGGAATTCGCAAAGATAATTCTCATTATACCATGGTGGCTTGACCAATGGTTCCTGATAATTATTATGTGTAGGGACTGTTATCAATTTTTCATCTACCAATCTTTTCATGATTGCTTCAGCAGGTTCCCCAAGGGGTGTGTATTTTTGTTTGGGGAAGAATTTATTTCACTGTGGTCCTCTCTGATTATCAGTGTTGTTTGTGTTTTGGTTATGGGATGGTTGGGCCACAGTGTTGACTTGTCGATTGCTTTTATTGGTATTTTGGTGTTGTTGTTGAGGTGGCAGATTATTTTTCCGTGGGGTACTAATGACAACTTTGGCGTCAATGACACCATCGTTGGTTACATTACGATTCTTTGCCCATGTTCATGGTTTGTCATGATAACTGGATGATGAGCTACTTTCTTGATATGATGAAGTTTCTCCCTGTGTGGCAAGAGCTCGTTCGATATTGAGTGCCCTAGGGATCAACTGGTCATAAGTGGTGATGTTTTTCATTTTGAGGTGGAAGGCCAAGGGCCCATCAAGATTTGCAATGATAGTTCCTACTTGTTGCTCTTTAGGCATGGACCACGTGCTTTGATTAGCTTTGGATTGCCATCGTTGTCAGAACGCACCAAATGATTCATTTTTTCCTTGTTTAAGAGCTGATAATTCCTATAGGCTAACCTCCATGGGAGTGTTGAAAGAATAATTTTGTATGAAGGCATCTATGATTTCCTAGAATTTTTTGATTTGATGCAGGAGCATCCAGTGGTGTAAGGGCAATTTTGCATCACCCAAAAATAGTTAAATTTCAAGTTTCTTGGTTTTTAGATTTTTTTTTCATTTTTGGATACCCTTTTTGTCATAATGAAATTCCCAATTTATGGTTTTTATTTTCTATTCCTGGGTTGAAAGATATTGCAGTTTTAGTTTCCCATATTTGCACCTGAAAATCTTCTGAGTTAGATTTTAGGCACTTAGAGTTCCCGTATCAGCCCCAAAACTTTCCAAAATTGGCGTAGCTAGTTTTGAGCACGTTGTTGACTTTGTGACCTTTCCAACGGTTCAAATGGTTCGCGAATCGGAGACCTGGATCAAAAGTTATGGCCCCGGGAAGTTGGCGCACTTTTTAGAAGATACAATTACAAATGCTCTTT
>VDFB02373365.1:189314639-189340700 GCA_007258455.2 Sequoia sempervirens | reverse complement strand
ATTTTAGGGTTTTCCTCCACCATGTGGGGAGATGATGAGGGGTCACTTCTCAAATTACCACCAGGTCAATACGTGCAGGAGCATGGGTGGTATGGGAACTAATCTTACCATCACCAAAATAGTTAAATTTTAATTTTCTCAATTTTTAGATTTTTACATTTTTGGATACCCTTTTAGGTCATAATGAAATTCCCAATTTATGGTTTTTTTTTCTATTCTGGGTTGAAAGATATTGCAGTTTTAGTTTCCTAGATTTGCACTTGAAAATCTTCGAGTTAGATTTGAGGCACTTAGAGTTCCCTGGATCAGCCCCAAAACTTGCCAAAATCAGCATAGCAATTTTGAGCGCATTCTTGACTTTGAGACCTTTCCAACGGTTCAAATGGTTCACAAATCGAGTCCCGGATTAAAAGTTATGGCCCGGAAGTTGGCACACTTTCTAGAAGATACAATTGCAAATGTTCTTTTGAAATTTGAACTTCAAGTTGTAATTTTTCGGTGCCAAACTGCCTAAACTCAAATTTGAATGTTGTTTTGGCTCAAAACTAAAGAGGACCTCTATTTATGGGCGAGTTTCTAATTTTTGGAAAACCTTTTGGGGACAAGCTCACATATTGTGAAAGGGTGATTCTATAGCTTTTTGTAACTTGCATGTGTTGTAGAACTTGGGGATTTGAGATCCTCTACATGTAAGAAGCTCCATTTTCTGAATAATAAAATTATTCTCTTGTTTGTGGGTTATTTTCTAAGTCTCGGGTTGCGCCCTCATCATGATTCCAGAAAGTTGAGAAAACCAATCAATAGTGTTTCCAGCTAAGCTTCTTGGGAATAACCTCATCAAGTATGTTTCATCATAAGCCACCTCCATGCAATGTACTTGGAATTCCCTGATGTGATCTTCAGGGTTACCCGTTCCACGATATTTGTCAAATTTAGGGATCTCAAACCCTTTTGGGAATGGTTTCTTTACTATGCTCCTATCAAATGGATAAGGGAATAGGTTTTTTTGTGGTTTTGGTGTCCTTCCTGATTGAAGGTCAAGCACTTGTTGTGACAGAAATTTTATTTGTGCCGTGACGTCCGATTGTGGATCAGGAGGTGGAATGAAGGTGTTCTTGGGGGGTGGAGTGGGCGTTTGAATGGGTGGAATGTTTGCTTGTTGTGCCATGTATTCTTTCAACAATGCTTGTTGTTGATCTTGTTGTTGTTGCTCTAATAGAGCTTGTGGTTGTGCTTGCTATTGTTGGTCCAACAATGCTTGTTGTTTGTCAGCTAGGGCTTGCTGTGCTGCTTCTTGTTGCTCTTGGTATTGCTCTAATGCTTGTTGATATGTGAGTTGTTGGGCTGCTTGTTGTTGCAAAAAGTATTGCGCTCGTGCTTGGGCATCTTGGGCTTCTCTTGTAGCTTGAGCAGCTTGTGCAGTTTGTGTGGTTTGTGCAGTTTGAGCAGCTTGTGTAGCTTGAGTAGCTTGTGCAGCTTGTGCAGCTTGTTGTTGTTGTTGCAACAAAGCTTGGGCTTGTGCCACTCGTTGTGCTTGTTGTTGTTGCAGTGATGTTTGAGCTTGATTTTGTTGTGAAGCTTGAGAAGTGTGTGTGGCTATAGATGCTTGCTAAATTGTTTGATATTGTTGGAGAAATTGTTGGTATGCTTTGAATGCCATGTTGTAATGGCCTACTTGGCTTGGTTGCAATGGTGGTGGTGGTGGAATTAGAATTTTTTTGGATGGAGTGGTGGTAGTTTGAGATGTGTTTAGAGCAATGGTGGTGGTAGGTTGCGATGTAAGGGGTGTGGCGGGGGTAGTGGTTTGAGGTATAGTGGATGTAGTGTTTGGAGTGAATGTGGTGATAGGTGCGTTTGGGATGGGTGAAGTGATAGGAATGGTGGGACTAGGTGAAGTGGTAGGAGTGGTAGAGATGAGTGAAATAGTGGGTCTTTGACAAACCATATTTTGTTTAGCTATCATGCGTTGGTTTGATGTGGATGGTGTGTTTGAAAGATGTGATGTACCCCCTTGGTTGAATGAATTGATTTGGATGGGGTGATTTATGTTAGGGAAAGGTGGATTTTTAGGTAAAGGGGAGATCCCTGAACCAAAATATAGTGTTGATGTAGTGGGAGGTGTGAATGGTTTGAATGGTGGAAAATTTTCTTGTGCAAATGAGGAGACAAATCTGTAAGGTCTCTCTATTTCGGATGAGCTTGCTTGTACCAAAGTTCTAGACACTTGCGTGTCAAGGAAAAATGATGAGGTGTTATGGTAAGGAACCTCAGATGTATCAATAAATCCAAGTGGGTTGTAAAGTGAATGCGTATTGAAAAGGGTACCATCCTCATTGATAGTAGGTTCTATGGTGGTAATGGAAGTGGTTGATTGTGGAAGGGTGTTTTGGTTATTTGGTACAAGAAGCACATCCTCAACAGTGTTGAGAATTGATGGATCTATTTTAGTCATTGCACGAAGAAACTTTTATAGTTTTGGTTGTTTGAGCATCTCAAGAACTTCTTCCTCACTTAGTTCTGTTGGTGTGATGTCTTCCACCAAGACCTCTTTTTGTGGATTGTGTGTAGTGATAGTGAGGTCTGGAAGTGGTGTGTTTTGGATTTCTGGAATGTTTTGGCTTAGATCACTTGTGGTTGATGTTTCTTGATTTAACTCCATGTTCCTCTTGTGTTGTGATCTTGTTCGAACCATAAAAGAGAAAAACTAGGATGTGTAAAAGATCAAAGATGTGAAGATGAAAGGTGTATGATATATGGATGAGAATGGATGTTTTGAATTTGTATTGAAAATCTTGATGTGATGCTAGGTACTTTGGGTTTGCTTTGATTGATGTTTGTTTGATGTTTAGACTTTGAATTTTGTCTTTTGAATGTTGATGTTTGAGCAAGAGATATCCCCAAGATGTTTGGATGATGATCTAAAAAGATAACTAATGCTCATAAAGGATAATTTGATTTAGGAGTGAGAATAGGATGTGTCTACTCACAAGCTAACCAAAAGATAATCCAAATTAATGATGGGAGAAGGATGCATCTATCCACCATTAATTTGAACAAAGTGATAATTCAACTAAGCATGTGGAAAAGGATTCATTCACACACACTTGAGTTGAACAAGTTTGATGTTTGATGTTTGAAGAATTCAAAGTATCATGTTTGAAAAGTTTTGATGTCTACCAAAGGAGCCTAGCATAGTTGTGTCAAGATTTTCTCAAAATGTTGGTGAGATATTTATGGTTGATGATGTTTTTGATGGATGAATGTTTGTTTTGATCTTAGAATGACCCTAGTTTAGACTTTTATTTAACAAGACCAAGGTATTGAAGAACATGTTATGCCCTAAGCAAGGTATCCAAACTCTTGAAACAATCTTGGATTTCATGTGTAATAAAATGAATACAAATTGGGGTTGTCTCTTGAATCATGTCTATAGAAATCAGCCAACAACTTTTCTCTAGAATCATATAACCTTTCGAGTCTTTGTTGATGTTGTTTTGGGCTAAGCTTCTTTTTCTTGGGTTTTTGTATCTTGACCTTGTGAGAAATCATTGAAAAGACATGTGTGGGGTTCAATTGCTTATCTTTGATTTTAATGACTTCTTTTTACCAAATACACTCTCTTGATTATGTTTTCAAACTAAATATGTCCTATGTCAAAATTCCTTTTCTTCCCACAAACTGTTGTGTGGGAGTTCCAAGAAATTGAGGCAAAGGGATTTCCTAGGTTAACCCTAGTTAGAGCAAATGACAATATAAATTCAAGTGCTAAGAAACCTCTAAGGACATAATCCCAAGGGCAAGCTACAACACTTAAATTTGTCAAAAGGTATTTTCTCTATCAAAAGGGGTTTGAAATTTGCATGATCATGTTTAAGTGTTTGTTTTCCAATGTTTACGAACAAGCATGTGTTTTCAAACAAGCAATGTAACATCCTAGCTCAATTGGTACGTTTTTCTTGGTGGGCTTGCCTCATGCTCTTCGTAGTAGAAGAGACGACTTTACATGCAACCAAGGATAAAATATAAAGGTATGTTAAGAATGAAGTCTTAAGCTCTATATTTCAACCAAGATCGGACATGGCAACTAACTTCTTGGAATCTGAGTTCCAATGCACCACTTCGATAAACTCGTTGGATGGACTGGTTGGCAACTACAAACAAGGTTCTTAATGACACAACATCAGGGACATGGCACCTTGTGAGTGTCCAGCAAGCCACTAAAGGATTTAATAAATCCTACTAGGGGCTCTTATACATTTTACGATAGTACCCCGTTCTGAAAGACACTGTACGACTAAGGCCTACAAACCTTGAGGACTTGATAGTTTAGTCTTATCCATTTATATACCGGCCCGAATGAAAAACCGGTTGGAGTCACCTTCGAGTTCTCCTTTTGGATGTGTCTCTTAAGCAGACCCCTCTAAAGGTAAACAATAGCAAGCAAGCACATTCGTAGTTTGATCAACCTTCATTTAGAAACAAAGGGAAAACACACGCAATATACCTAACTCACACTCACAAAGTGTTTTGTTCAATTTTAAAACCCAAATTGTAAATGTGGAGGCAATATTTTATGCAACTTAATGTCACCAAAAAGACTTTTGATTCTCAAGATCGCCATGAGGCATGAGAGAAGCACATACATCTTTTTAAGCGAAATTAATTTGCAAAAAAGATTACAAAAACACAAAAGCACTTGTTCATTTTAAGCCTCAAAGCAATGATGAGTTCATTTTAGAGCACCAAATCACAAGTGAGAAATTTGTTCAATTGCTTAATCCATAAACGAAATCTAGCAAGTTGTAGATCCTAAGGTTCTTTTTAAATCCATTTGTGAGTAATAAACAAAAAGAATCCTTTTTTAAACCCAAATGAAAACTAGTGTTCTAAAGAATGAAAAAGATGACAAATTCTTTGAAGAAGTGTTAAACAAACACTTAAGTGTTAAAAAACACTTTGATTAGATAAGATATCATCATCATGCTCCATTTTCCTTTGCTTTTGGTTTCCAACCTACAAAGAAGAAATAGTTAGATTCTAGAAAAAAATAGAGAAATTAAAAAAGCAGAAAATAGAGGAAAAAGCAATCATTAATTAAAGCACATGCTAAAAATTTAAGTTTTCCCTTTTACTATTTTCCAGCGTCGCAACTCGTGAAGGCGTCACTATTTTTTGCTTCCAGCGTCGCTCTTACAGTGCCACTTTACTAGTCAGCGGCACTCTGTGTTGGGACAGAGAGCACGATTGCGTCACTCTTTTCATCCAGCGATGCGATCCTTGAAGGCATCAGAGTTTTAAAATTTTTGAAACAGGGTGAGATCGGCGAGTCTAGCGATGTAGTTTTGAATTTGAAATTTTTGGCGGGATGAGCCCAGCGGGGCTAAAACAGTGACGCTGACGAGCCCGCGGTGCTGAAACTGTGATGCTAATGAGTTTGTGGCGAGAAAACAACGACGTTGATGAGCCCGCGTTGGAATTTCCTATGTGTCAACAAAAATGCATAATTTCCACAAAAAATGTTAGAATAAATGGGATGCTACCCTCTTCTAGCACCAAAATGTGAACCTAAATCCTAATACTTGCAAAACACAATGAACATAACACATTTATAAAATCATATGCAAGTTAGAATAAAGATTCCCCATAGAATCCATTTAACCATATTCAAAATAGAAATAAGACAAGAACACAATGAAGGAAGATGAAAATAAGCTAAATCCTATTGAGAATATGCAAACTCTTGATCTTATGGGGGAGTTGGTGCCAATTTGATGTGGAAATTGGCCCTTTCCCAACTCCTTTGCAAGCTTTGATGATGAATGGTGATGAACTTTGATCCACTTTTGATGATGAATGATGGAGACTCCAAGCCAAATCTGCAAAAGAACCTAGCTAAGAACTCAAATGATGGATGAAAATGGCTAAGTATTTTAGCATGGTGACTTTACTTGGAATGTGGATGATCAAATGAGGAGAGGAGCTCCTCATTTATGGATGAAATTGAAGGATGAATGTCCACATTTGGGCAATGTGGGACTAAAGATCCACCAATGAGGAGAGGCCACTTGTCAAATGATGATAGGCCAATGGTTGTGCAAGATTTGGGAAGTGTGCCCATGAGAGGGAGTTTCAAATTTGAATTTGAGAGGCAAGATGAGTGGGAGACATGAAAATGATTAAAAAAATGTAATGTTGGAGGGACAAATCATGTTGGGGGAGATTTCAAACTTGGAGGAATATTCCCTTTTTTTGATGCCATTTTGAAAGTAAATAGGGAATTATTAAATCAAATAAATGATTTAATTGTGCAAGTTGCAAAATCCATAGGATTTGACATGAGATTGGATTAAATTAATCAAGGGTTAATTAATTTAACAAGAGATTAGATGATGTGACTTATTTGATTTAGATTTGTTGATTTATTTAAATCAGATAAGAGAGGAATATGATAATAGGTTAATTAAATAAATATTTGATTTATTTAATTAAAAGGGATGGTGTTAGATTAAATCAAATAAGGTCTTAATTTATTTAATTTAATGGATGAACATTAGAGTTTTAATCAAATGAATTGATTATTTAATTAAATAGGAATAATTAAATCAGATGGGTTGATTTAATTAACAGAAGGAATTGACTTAATCAAATAAAATGATTTATTTAATTAAGAGATGAATATTGATGAATTTAATCAGATAAGGGGATTTGATTAAATGGTTAGACTGAGGGATGATTTAGAAAGAACGATGTTAGTAAGTTAGGATAAAATGCATGATGTCAATTAGTATATTTTCGATGTCTACAATTGAACATCCGCATTGCTCGTTGTGCTCATGGTTGGCAATTTTCTCTTGCATGTTCATGTTTTTCTTGTTCTTGGCCGACATGGTGTTTGCAGTGTGTTGTGGATATTTGAGGAGTAATTAATTAAAGTGTTTTCATATTGGAGATTTTGATTTGGGTCTCACTAAGTTGTGGATGACCTTGGTTGATTTGCATTAATAATCTTTAGTGTTTTGGGCTGACAGTTTATATTCATTTTATTATTTTGTTGAAGCTGACATGTAGGGAATAAATTTCTTATTGTGGATATATATAAGTGATTGTTTATTTGAATTGAAGTATGCTAGTGGATTCTGAGTGAGTGTATGTATGAATAAATTCCTAATCATTCAAAGGCAAAGTAGATTGTGAAGAAGAGTGAAGAAATGTTCATGTGCTTAACCGGAACTGTGATTAGGCATTAGCAGATACTAATTTATCAGTTCAAATCCATGTGGATGTAATCCAATTCTTTTTGTATGATAGCATGTCTTTCTTTGGGCAGTTAGCCTTGTTGTAATTGACTAGTGAGCTCTAGGCAGTGTGCCTAAATGCATGTGCATTCCCCATATTTAATTTCTTTATACTTTTAACAAGGTATAATCTTATGGACTAATCTCCACCATGGTTTTTCCCCTAATAGGGTTTCCACATAAAAAATCTTGGTTTTATGTGTGTTTCTGACATGTTGATGATTTATGCTTTCATCCTTAATATCCAAATCTGAGAATAAGGTTAATAAGTTGAATAAGTTTTAAATTTCTAGGACAACTGATTCACCCCCCTCTCAGTTGTCTACCCTTGTGTTGCCAACAATTGGTATCAGAGCAGGTTCCTTGGAAGAAGTTTAATAGCTTGAGGTGATTTGGGATGGTGACATACAAGAAGGATGGTCCAATATTTGATGGAACAAATTATTCTCTATGGAAGACTTGAATGGAGTGTCATCTAAGATGCATTGGTGAACCCTTCTAGAACATTACAAGTAATAGGTATCTTATTCCTCAGAATGGTCCTACTACTACTGCTGAGATTAGAGATGTTGAGTATAATATCAGGGCTAAGGAAGCATTGTTGAGTAATTTGACTAATTCTAAGATGACAAATATTATGGATTTGAAGACTGCTTATGAGATCTGGAAAAAGTTGGAAACCTTGTATGAAGGTGATGCTAATGTGAAGATTGCCAAGTTGCAGAGTCTAGAAGGGAAATATGAAAAGTTGAGAATGGGTGATGATGAGAACATTAATACTTTCATGCAAAGAGTGAATGGACTTGTGTGTGGTATCAGATGTGATGGTGGATAGATACAAGAATAAGAGATTGTTGCTAAAGTGCTTAGATCCTTTCCTGATTCTTACAAAGTCAAACCTAGTGCTATTGAAGAGCTTTAGACTATTACAAATGCTACCAGAGATATGTTGGTTGGTAAGCTTAATGCTTTTGAGTTGAGTGAATTTGGCGATTCCCTTCCTAAGGTTGAATTTTCATTTAAGGCTACTACTTCTGGAAGAGATAGATGGAGATATGATCTAGGTGAGAGTTCATCTAGAAAGGAATTCAAGTATGAGGATGAAATCAGACAGATTGAAGAAGAAGAAAGAGATTTGGAAGAGATGGAAGCACTTATTTTCAAAAGAGTATTGAGTGGAAAAGGTAAGTATGAAGGAAAATTTCCTCTTAAATGTTTTTCTTGCAATAAGATGCGTCATTTTGCATCAAGGTGTCTAGAAAGAACTCCTAAACCAAAACATAACAAGCCTAGATTTCAAAAGAAGTGTTACAATGCTGCTAATGAAGGTGTGACAGATGATGAATTTGATAAAAGAAATAGAAGTGATGATGAATGGGTATTTATTGCTATCAAGGAAAATAGTCATGTATCTACTCAATCTGCTAGCTATACAAATGTGGAGAAAGCCCTAGATGCTCGAGTTGAAGAGAAAGATGAATGGGTGATTGAAAATGGATGTTCACATCATATGACAAGAGATAAAAATAAGTTTGTAAGCTTGGAAAATTATGATGGTGGTGTTGTGAAATTTGGTGATAATACAGCTAGTGTGATCCATGGTAGAGGATTCATTTCTCTTGGTGGTAAGCATAATACTGATGATGCCCTATATGTGGAAGGCTTAAAGAATAATCTTTTAAGTGTTGGTCAGATGGTTGATAAGGGATACAATCTTTAGTTCAAGGATGGAAAGTGAAAAATATTGAGCTCTAGAATTGTAATTGCATCAGGTACAAAAACAAAAGGTAATATCTTTCACTTGAGTACTATTGGTAAAAGTTGTTTGATTGCTCAAGTTGATGAAATTTGGTTATTACATAGGAGAATGTGTCATGTTAACTTTGATAATATTATCAAGATAAGTTCTAATAAGGATATGAGAGATCTACCTAAGTTCATGAAACCTACTAATTCCATATGCAAGGAATGCCACTTAGGAAAGAAAAATAGAATTTCATTTCTAAGCAAACAAAATTGTTCAAATGAATTGTTGGAGCTTGTGCATACTAATTTGTGTAGTCCCTCTAAGGTTAGAATTTTACAAGGTTACAGGTATTTCAAGTCACTCATTGATGATTATTCTAGAATGGTGTTGGCCACTTTCTTAAGGGAGAAATCTAAAGCACTAGAAAGTTTCAAGATCTTTAAGGCTATGGTTGAGAAAGAGATAGGTCTAAATATTAAATGTTCGAGATTAGATAGAGGTGGTGAACTCACTTCCATTGAATTTAATTCTTTTTGTGAAGAACATGGAACAAAGAGATAATTATTTGCACCGCAAGCTCCTCAACAAAATGGAATTGTGGAAAGAAAGAGCAGAACAATTGAAGATGCTGCTAGAACTATGATGCTAGAAGGAAATGTCCCTCATATCTATTGGAGAGAATCTATGAGTACTACTATGTACACACTCACCAGGTACAAATAAAAGGTGATACTAGTAAGACCCCTTTTGAACTATGGACTAGTCAAAAGCCTACTGTTAAATATTTCAAGATATTTGGAAGCAAATGTTATAGCAAGAGAGATGAAGATATAGGAAAGTTTGATGCAAGGAGTGATGAAGGAATCTTTCTGGGTTATTCTACTAAAAGCAAGGCCTACCGGTGTTACAATAAAAGATTGAGGAAAATGGTTGAAAGCACAAATGCCAAGGTTGATGAAGACTTAGGTACACCATCCAAAACCTATGGATATGACTCTGATGATTAGAATGATAGTACAAACAAAGGAAAACAAGTTCAGACTACAAATCAAGTGTAATTCATTTCGGTGAATTAGGAAAATCAAGAGGAAGAAGAAAATAATGAAATTGTAGAAGAGAGAACACAAGAGCCTAAAGTTGAAGAACATCCTAAGAAGACTCTAAGGTATGTAAGATTGAATCATTTAGAAGATCAGATTATAGGTGATAAGAAATATGGTGTCTAGACTAGAAGAAAGATTGCAGAAGAATACTACTTGATTTCAAAGACTAAGCCTACTAGTGTGAATGAAGCATGTAAAGATGAAAATTGGGTTGAAGCAATGAAAAAAGATTTAAAGAAAATTGAGAAAATTGATACATAGATTCTTGTTCCTAGACCTAAGGATAAAAATGTAATTCATACTAAATGGGTCCTTAGAAACAAGCTGAATGAGGAAGGTGAGGTTGTTAGAAAAAAAGCAAGATTGGTATGTAAAGGGCATTCATAGATGGAAAGAATTGATTTTGAAGAGACTTTTTCCCCTATTGCTAGAATTGAAGCTGTAAGATTATTTCTTGCCTATGCTTCTTACAAGAACTACAAGGTTTATTAGATGGATGTCAAGTCAGCATTTTTGAATGACGAATTCGAAGAAGTGTATGTTGAGTAACCTAATAGATTTTAGTTGACTGATAAGGGAGATATGGCATGTTAGTTGAAGAAAGCATTGTATGGACTCAAGCAAGCCCCTAGAGCATGGTATGCTAGATTGGACGAGTATATGTTGAAGCTTGGATTTAACAAAGGTACTGCTGATAGGAATCTTTATTTCAAGATTGATAATAATAAAGATTTGATTGTTAAGGTATTTGTTGATGATATCATTTTTAGAGGAGATGATGGTTTGTGCATGAAGTTTTCTAATGAGATGCATAATGAATTTGAGATGTCAATGATTGGTGAGATGAAATTATGTTTGGGATTGCAAATTACTCAAAGCCAATCAGTACACCCATGGTGACTGGATGCAAGTTGACAACAAAAGATGATTCTCTAAAAGAAAATTAGACTAGATACAGATCAATGATTGGTGGATTGTTGTATTTAACTTAAACTAGGCCTAATATCATGAATGCTATATGTATTTTTGCAAGATTTCAAGCTGATTTGAAGGAATCTCATGTGACTGTTGTGAAGAGAATTTTTAGATACTTGAAGTGAATAGTTGACTTTGGCCTATGGTATCCTCAAGATGGTGATCTTACTTTGAGCACCTTTACTAATGCTGATTGGGAAGGAGATGCAAATGATAGGAAAAGTACTAGTGGTGGAGCATTTTTCTTGGGTAAGAAGTTGATTTCATGGTTAAGTAAGAAGCAAAATGTCATTTCCTTATCTACTGTAGAGGTTGAATACATTGGAATTGCTAACAATTGTACTCAAGTCCTATGGATGTAACAAAAGTTGAAGGATATCAGAGTTGTGTATAATGAGCCTATTGCTATATTCTATGATAATTCAAGTGCTATTAACATTTCTAAGAATTTAGTGTTGCATTCAAAGACAGCATATATCTATTAAGTTTCACTTTTTGAGAGAAAAGGTGAGTGAAAAGGAAGTCAGACTAGAGTATGTTCCTACTAAGGAGCAGATTGTAGACATCTTTACCAAGTTGTTTCCTAAGGATAATTTTGAGTATCTTAGAGTGAAGTTAGGGGTGATTAACCCTCCTAATCAGAACTAAGGATGCATTTCCTTGCATCAGTCTATGCATTTCATAGTTATATCTTGATCCAAATTGATGTTGTGGTGGCTGCTACTCAGTGGGAGTAGTCAGATGTTTAGATGCTCAGATATGTGGTCCAGATTTTGTGTGGAGGTTAAAGATCTTTGTCATTGATGTCAAAGAGAGAGAAGATCATGTAAAAAAACTTTCTGGGGAAAAAGAGCCTTGTGGGAAGAAGTCCATGTGAAAGATTTGAGGAGAAAATGAGTTAGAACCTAAGGGGGAGTAAGTGTCAAGAGTTAGTTGCATTGATGGTGTCTTTCACATCATGTGTTACCATCAATGCCAAAGGGGGAGATTGTTGGATGTTGTGGTTGTGTTGCTGATATGTGGTTTCCATTGATGTCAACACTATTAGCATTAATTCATTAGAAGTTGTATATGTCGAGGATATTGAGAAAATTGTAATGGAATGAGTTGCAGGTTGTCAGTGGTGAAGTGAAGTTCAGTCTATCGGTAAGTTATGTACATTGATGAAAAGAGGTTGTGGACTAAAGGGTTTGTTACTAAGTGTATCTAGTTTATCCACGTCAAGTTTTAGAGATCCGTGTGAATATTTGATCGAGTTATGAAGATTTATATTCTGACAGTTTTTTTGTTGCTTCAGTTGGTGTTCCTGATTGAAGATGATACGATCTTAGTTAGTTCTATTTTTGCAGATTCTTCTCTAATGATTCATGATGTTTTTAGATGTTTCTAGATCATGCTCTATCTTTTTTGCATGTCTTCATTGATCATTGTGCTCGTGGTTGGCAATTTTGTCTTGCATGTTCATGTTTTTCTTGTTATTAGCTGACATGGTGTTTGTAGCATGTTGTGGATCTTCGATGAGTAATTAATTGAAGTGTTTTTGTGTTGGAGATATTGATTTGGGTCTTCAATAAGTTGTGTATGACCTTGGTTGATTCTCATTAATAATCTTTAGTGTTTTAGGCTGACAGTTTATATTCATTTTATTATTTTGTTGAAGCTGACATGTACGGATGAAATTTCTTGTTGTGGATATATATGAGTGATTTTCTATTTGAATTGAAGTATGCCAATGGATTCCAGTGAGTGTATGTGTGAATAAAGTCCTAATAATTCAAAGGTAGAGTAGAGTGTAAAGAAGAGTGAAGAAGAGTAAAGAAATTTTCATGTGCTTAACTGGAACTGTGATCAGGCATTAGCAGATGCTAATTTATCAGTTCAAATCCCTGCAGATGTAATCCAATTCTTTATGTAAGATAGTGTGTCTTCCTTTGGGTGGTTATCATTTTTTTAATTGAGTAGTGAGCTCTAGGAAGTGTGCTTGAATGCATGTGCAATCTCCATATTTCATTTCTTTATACTTTTAACATGATATAATCTTGTGGACCAATCTCCACCATGGTTTTTCCCCTAACAGGGTTTCCACATAAAAATTATTGGTGTTATGTGTGTTTATGATATGTTGATGATTTATGCTTTCATGGTTAATATTCAAATATGAGAATAAGGTTAATAAGTTGAAATTTTTTAAATTTTTGGGACAACAGATTCACCCCCCCTTAGTTGTTTTCCCTTGTGTTACCAACAATACCTTGATTTGAGAAGTAGAATGGTTAGGGAGATCCTAACAACCATGTATCTCCTTTTATTGCATTGTGTGGTGACTTCATTTTTGAAGACAAGATCCTACCTAAAATATTTCCTAGATCATTGAAATATATGGCCTTGGAATAGTTTTTCTAATAGCTAAATAAGTCCATAAAATCATTCACCCAATTTGTTAGCAAATTTCTCCAACATTTTAAAGAAAATATTGGTCCTTAAGTGACATTAACTAACTTAGTGCATTGCAAATAAGAAACTAAGGAAAAAATAATATCCTTTATAAGAGGATACCAATTTCTTTACTCTCAAATCTTCTATTTCCTTTTTGATGTTGATATTCAACAAGTATTTGTGAGAAATTTACAACCAAATATTTGGGATAAGATATTACTAATGAAGTATCCATATTTTCAAAATTTGTAAATGACTCTTCATGATTATCAGATGTCAATTAGTTAGTATTAAGGAACCGCTTTATCAACTACTTTTTACCAAACCAAATCTATAACTAAAAATAATTATCCATCATTTAAAATGAAAAATAAGAACTTCATAAAGATACACTCTTCAAGACACTTATAACATTGAAATACATCACAACCACAAGTACAACCCCTTATCAATTTAGGTTGAGATATAGACAATTTACATAATTTCCTAACTCTCTTCATACAATATGTTACAATATCTAAATAAGAACTTAATCTAATTACCTCCAATTAGGCCCATAGATACAACTAAACCTTTACCTCAAAAATTCAATGTAAAGCATTGTGTCAATACCATCATACACCTAGAAATGATATAAAACAATGTATGTGTCGTAAGAACCAAGTACAAGAACTCATTGATTGTAATCACATACCATTAGCTGATGTTAATGATAAAGAAAATAAGTTTGTCACACCACCTAACCAAAATTTACAAATCTTCACAAAATTAATGCTAAATCATATATCTAGCTTTGTGTGAAGAAGTGATCACATACACGATGATGATGATCTATCTAATATTGTAAATATAAAAGAAGTTTAACCTCATAAGGGCCAAACCACTTTGTTTCCTGACATTTATTTTACAAATATTGATGCATCCATAATTTCACCTAATGATACTCTCTATATCAACAGTTGTATTAATGGAAAACCTACAGTAGGGATACTCATTGATCCTGTGTTTAGAGAATGTGATCATTGAAGAATTCTTATTTGAGCATGAAATTTATAAATATTCTTATGAAAAATGAAAAGAATGGCTAAAGAATCATTAAGGTTCTTTTTTACCTATGATAGGTTTGATAAATCTCCCACTCAAAGTTGGACCAAAACAATTGGATATTTCATTCACCATAATCCCCATTTCAGATCATTTTTTTGCAAATCTAGGTTATCCATGGATACACTCAATGAATTTGGTCCCATTGGTAATCCATAAATGCATAAAGTTTCCATTTAAAGATGAAATATGCATAGTTTAGCATAGTGAGTTTAAGCCTTTGGCTTCCCATGGAAAATTTTCACAAGATTATTTTTGGGCTCAACCTATTGAATCCATTAAGCCTTTTGAGGATTACTTTTTCATATCATATAATTTTTTTAAAGCTAAGCATATAGTCGATTTATCCCTTGGTAACATCCCACTAGAGGTTGATCAATATACTATGACTTTTGTGGTTGTTACTCCCACCCCACAAGTCATGGATGAAACCATTTATGAACTGAGTATCCTCCCACATATACTAGGAATATGCATTGTGGTTCCACCTCTGACATCCTATAAATGAATAAGAGATAATTGTATAATTAGCCTTGTTCCTCTCAAGGAAAAAAATTATATACCTAAGGATACAATGGTTCCCCAACCTATACTGATCCCTTTAGTTCATCCTCCAAAGGAAGAAAAGAGAAAAATGGTGCAGAAACCCTTTATTACGCCTTCACAAGCTAAAAAACATGCAAGCAGAAATAGAAGTGCAAAGGAGCTTGTGTAGATATGATTCCATTGCTTGCTAGTTGGCTAAAAAATAAAACTCTTCCCAATGACCTACCATCTATCCAAACAGACTCCAATGAATTACCTTACACTCATCCATCCACATCATCATTTGAATCCACTTTTCCATCCTCATAAAACCATGCAATTGAATAGTTACATGTCTCAACATAAACAAAGAATGAAAAGTGAACATATGAATAATATTATTCTTAAACCACCTATTGTTATAGAATTGGATAATGAAGATGAAGATGATAAGATAGATGAGCAAGTGTATAATTAATTATCTTTATCATTTTCCAAATATATAGACTTATATGGGGGAAACCATGATGATCATCTTGATGAGTGTGATCCCTAACATGTTGAACCCCTTGATACTCCTTGTACAACACTTGTTGTAGTCCCTTTAGCTAACTATGCACCTTCCATATATGATGAGCAATATTGGGATGTAGACAAATTTATTTATTTGGAAACATCATTGGCATAGGAATTTATAATAAGCTTCCATTCCTTTATCATATTGCATTTATTATTTTATTTCTATGTTAAAGAAATTACTCATAGTTTGGTTTTAGCAATTACTTTAAGGTGGGGGCATGAATTCCATTATGTGCTTCATTTCACTCACACACACTAGACTTAGTGATGTTTTGGCTTTGTGTTTTAATTATTTTTGTATCACCTTATTAAAATTATTAGGATTATAATTCTTGGTATGGTTGGAATGGGTACACACCTAGTGAAAATTGATCCTCACTAGCCCTTATGTGTTACTCTTTTTCTACCTTCAAAAGGCCTACCTAGTGAATATCAAACATCACTAGCCTGTGATGTCTTGGTTCATGGTTCACCTAGAAAATATCATAATTTTTTAGCATTGTGTGATTCATGAATGCCTTGGAAATGGATCCTAGTAGCAATTCTATGAAGCGTGCTATTATGTGATTGTCATACTTTCCTTTTTTCATATTTGCATCATGTTTGCATTATGTTTTGTTTGGTTTGTATTGTGTTTTCTTTTTGTTCCTATGTTGTGTGTTTGTTGTGTTTTCTTCATGTTTTTTCATGTTGCATTATATATCACACATGTGTGTTCCTTTTTCCTTATGTTTTCTTTTCATAGGATCTTGAATCTATTGGAAACATAAGGGCAGACAACTAAGAGGGGGGGTTTAGTTGTCAGAAAATTAAACTTAGTAAACTTATTCTAAGATTTGACAAAAGAATATTAAAGCATAAATCATCAACACATTAGAAACACACATAGCACCAAGATTTTTACGTGGAAACCTGTTAGGGGAAAAACCACAGTGGAGGTTAGTCCACAAGATTATATCCTATTAAAAGTATAAGAAAATAATATGGGGAATGCACATGCATTCAAGCACATTGCCTAGAGCACACTGATCAAATACAACAAGGCTTACTACCCAAAGGAAGACACACTGTCTTACAAAAACATTTAGATTACACCCATAAGATTTTGAACTAAGAAAATAGCATCTCCTAATGTCTGATTATACTTCTGGTTAAGCACATGAACACTTCTTCACACTTTGCTCACTCTTCTTCACACTCTGCTTATGTCTTCTAAGGATTAGGACATTATTTGTGCATCTAATACCAACAAATTGAATAAACAATCGCTTATAGATATATGCAACAAGAGATTACTTGACTTCCAAAAAATAATAAAATGTACAATTTGTCAGCCCAAAACATAAAAGATTATTGATGTGAATCAGCCAAATTCGGAAACAACATAGTGAAAACCCAAAATAAAATCTTCAAACATGAACCACCTTCAAAAATTATTCCTTGAAGATCCACAACACGCTACAATTACCTGGTCAGCCATGAACATGCAAGAGAAAATCACCAATTGCGAGCACCACGATCAATGTGAACATGCAACACAGATAGAGAACAATCTAGAAACATAAAAAAGCATTATGAATCAGTAGAGGAGCATCTAAAACAACTCAAATTAGTAAAATCATGTCATCTTAATTCAAGAACACAAATTGAAGCAACAAAATAACTGTCAGAACATAATTGCTCATAACTTGATCAAATCTTCACATGGGTCTCTGAAACCTGACATAGATAAACTAGATATACTCGACAACAACAAATTTAGTCCACAACCTCTTATCATCAACATACTGAGCTCACCAACATACTAAGCTTCAGTGCAT
The DNA here is from genome assembly GCA_007258455.2 of Sequoia sempervirens. Taxonomy (NCBI): domain Eukaryota; kingdom Viridiplantae; phylum Streptophyta; class Pinopsida; order Cupressales; family Cupressaceae; genus Sequoia; species Sequoia sempervirens. The sequence continues at coordinate 189,323,116 of VDFB02373365.1, read as the reverse complement.
CACTGACAGCCTGCAACTTATTTTATTGCAAATTTCTCAATATCCTCAACATATACAACCTTAAAAAATTAATGCCAATAGTGTTGACATCAATGACAACCACATATCAACAACCCAACCACAACATCCAACAATACCCCCCTGTATTGATGGAAACACATGATGTGAAAAAAACCATCAACACAACTTTCTCTTAGCACTTTCTCCTCCTAAGGTTTTGACTCTTTTCTCCTCAACTCTTCTCTCCACAAATTTTTTCACATTAATCTTCTCCCCCTTTGACATCAATGACAAATATTACGTGTGTATTTCTCCACACAATCTCTAAACCACATATCTAAACATCTGACTACTCCACCTGAGTAGTAGCCACCACAACATCAATCCAAATCAAGATATGACTATGAAATGCACAGACTAATACAAGTCAATGCATCTTAGTTATAATTAGGAGGGGTAATCACCCCCAACTTCCCTTTGAGATACTAAAAAGTATACTTAGGAAATGGCTTGGTAAAGATAGCTGTAGTCTGTTCCTTAATAGACACATACTCCAATATGACTTCCTTTTCACTCACCTTCTCTCTCAAAAAGTGAAACTTGATAGATATATGCTTGGTTTTTAAATGTAGCACTAGATTCTTAGAAATGTTAATTGCACTTGAATTATCACATAATATAGCAATAGGCTCATCATACACAACTCTAATACCTTTCAACATCTGCTTCATCCACAATACTTGAGTACAATTGTTAGCAATAACAATGTATTATGCCTCTATAGTAGATAAAGAAATGGCATTCTGCTTCTTACTTAACCATGAAATTATTTTCTTTCCCAAGAAAAATGCACCACCACTGGTACTCTTTCTATCATTCACATCTCCTGCCCAATCAACATCAATAAAGGAACTCAAAGTAAGGTCATCATCTTTAGGATACCACACTCCAAAATCAATTGTCCCATTCAAGTATCTAAAAATCCTCTTCACAACAGTTACATGAGATTCCTTAGGATCATCTTGAAATCTTGCAACAATACATACGATATTCATGATGTCAAGTCTAGTTTGATTCAAATAGAGCAATCCACCAATCATGGATTTGTATCAAGTCTATTTTTCCTTCAGAGAATCATCATCTTGAGTCAACTTACATCTGGTCACCATAGGTGTACCAACTAGCTTTGAATCTTCCATAACAAAGTCCTTTAACAATTATTTCACATACTTGGACTAAGATATACTAGGTCCCTTTATCTAGCTAAGTAATTTGCAATCCCATAAAGAATTTCATCTCTCCAATCATTGGAATCTCAAACTCACTTTGCATCTCATCAACAAACTTCATGCAAAAACTATCATCTCCTCCATAAATGATATCATCAACAAAGACTTCCACAATCCAAACTTTATCATCATCAATCTTGAAATAAAAATTGCTATCAGTAGTACCTCTAGTAAATTTGAGCTTTGGAAAATACTTGTCCAATTTGGAATACCATTCTCTTGGGCCTTTCTTGAGTCCATGTAGTGCTTTCTTCAGCCGAAAAACCATATCTCCCTGATTAGCCAATTGAAATCCATCAGGTTTCTCAACATACACCTCTTCTTCCAATTTACCATTTAAAAATGCTAACTTGAAATCCATTTGATAAACCTTGAAGTTTTTGTAAGTAGCATAAGCAAGAAATAGTCTCATAGCTTCAATCCTAGCAATAGGAGCAAAAGTTTCTTCAAATTCAATTCCTTCCATACGAGAATATCCTTTACACACCAGTCTTGCTTTTTTTCTAACTACTTCTCCTTGCTCATTCAGTTTGCTTATAAAGACCCATTTAGTTCCAATTAATTTTTTGTCCTTAGGTCTAGGAACAAGAATCCTTGTATCATTCTTCTCAATCTATAGTAGTTCTTCTTTCATTGCTTCCATCCAATGTTCATCTTTGCATGCTTCATTCACACTCTTAGGCTCAGTCTTTGAAATCAAATAGTATTCTTCTACAATTTTTCTCCTAGTTTGAACACCTTTGTTCTTATCACCTATAATCTGATCCTCTGAATGATTTAGTCTTACATACCTTGGAGTCTTGGGATGTTCTTGAACTTTAGGTGCTTGTGATCTTTCTTCTGCACTTTCACTAGTTCCTTCCTCTTGATTTTCCTAATTCACTGGAATGATTTGAACTTGATTTGAAGTCAGAAATTTCTTTCCTTTATCTGAACTATCATTCTGATCATATGAATCCCATCCATACGTTCTAGATGGTTTGAATATTTCTTCATCAACCTTGTCATTAGAATTTTCAACTACTTTTCTCAATATGTTATTGTAGCACCAATAGGCCTTGCTTTTAGTAGAATAACCAAGAAAGACACCTTCATCATTTATAGCATCAAACTTTCCTATATCTTCATCTCTTTTGATATATCATTTACTCCCAAAGATTTTGAAGTATCTAACAGTAGCCTTATGACCATACCATAGCTCTTAAGGAGTCTTACTAGTGTGACCTTTTATTTGTACCTGGTTGAGAGTGTAAACAACAATACTCACAACTTCTCTCCAGTAGACATGGGGAACATTTCCTTCCAACATCATAGTCCTAGCAGCTTCTTCAATTGTCTTGTTCTTCCTTTCCACAACTCCATTTTGTTGAGGGGTCTGTGGTGTAGATAATTGTCTTTTTATCCCATATTCTTCACAAAAATAATTAAACTCATCGGAAGTGAATTCACCACCTCTATATGATCTCAGACATTTAATCTTTAGACCTATCTCTATCTCAACCATAGCCTTGAAGATCTTGAATTTCTCTAGAGCTTCATTTTTATCCCTCAAGAAAGCAACCCACATCATTCTAGAATAATCATCAATAAGTAACATGAAATACATGTATCCTTGTAAACTTTTGACTCTAGAAGGACCACACAAGTTAGTATCCACAAGCTCCAACACTTCATTTGAACAATGTTGTTTGCTCTGAAATGTAAATATATTTTGCTTCCCTATCTGACATTCCTTGTATATAGTATTAGTAGGTTTCATCAACTTAGGAAGATATCTCATAGATTGAGTAGAACTTATCTTGATAATATTATCAAAGTTAACATGACACATTCTCCTATTCCATAACCAACTTTCATCAACTTAAGCAATCATACAACTTTTACTAGCATCATTTAGGTGAAAGATATTTCCTTTTGTTTTTGTACCAGAAGCACACATTTTTGAAACTCCCCAATATTCTACACTTTCCATTCTTGAATTGAATTTTGTAACCCTTTCCAACCATCTATCCAACACTTAAGATATTATGCTTCAAACCTTCCACATATAGAACATCATCAATATTATGCTTACCATCAAGAGAAATGGATCCTCTGCCATAGATTACACCTGCTTTGTAATCACCAAATCTTAAAATACCACCATCATACTTTTCCAAGGTCACAAATTTACTTTTATCACTTTTCATGTGATGAGAGCATCCACTATCAATCACCCATTCATCTTTTTCTTCAACTTTGGCCACTAGGGATTTCTCCACATTTATACAACTAGCATATTTAGTAGGGGTTGGATCATTTTCCTTGATAGCAATAACTACCCATTTGTCCTCACTTGCATTCCCTTTATGAGATTCATCATCTATCAGACCTTGATCAACAACATAATATCACTTTCTTTGAAATCTATGCTTGTTAGGTCTTGGCTTAGGGACTCTTTCTAGACACCTTGATGCAAATTGACCTATCTTACTACAAGTAAAACATTTAATGGGAAATTTCCCTTTATACTTACCTTCTCCTCTAGCTTCCCTCTTGACCATAAGTGCTTCAAGCTCGTCTAGTTTTCTCTCTTTTTCTTCAATCTCTCTCATTTCCTCCTCATACTTGAACACCTTTCTAGAAGAAATTTCACCTGGATCATATCTCTAATTATCTTTTTTGAGGTAGTAGCCTTGAATGCATATTTTTTCTTAGGAAGAGTATCACGAAACTCACTTAACTCAAAAGCAATAATCTTACCAATCAACATATCTCTGGTTACATTTTCCATAGTCTGGAGCTCCTCAATAGTAGTAGCTTTGACTTTGTATGTAGCAGGAAAGGATCTGAACACTTTAGCATCAATCTTTGATTCTTCCAATGTTCCACCAACACATTGGATACTATACACAAGTTCTTTCACTCTCTACATAAAAGAAGTAATGTTCCCATCATCACCCATTCTTAACATTTCATATTTCCCTTTGAGACTTTGCAACTTAGCAATCTTCAGATCCTTCATATTTGTCATCTCAGAATTAGTCAAAGCACTCAACAATGCTTCCTTATCCCTGATATTGTACTTGACATTGTTAATCTCAGTAGCAGTAGAAGGACCATTGTGTGGGATAAAATACCTATTCTTTGTAATGTTCCAGTAGGGTTCACCAATATATCTAAGATGACACTCCATCTGAGTCTTCCATAGAGAATAATTTATTCCATCAAATCTTAGAATATCCATCTTGTATTTCACCATCCAAATCACCTCAAGCTATTAAACTTCTTCCAAGGAACCTACTCTGATACCAATTGTTGGCAACACAAGGGAAAAAAACTAAGAGGGGGGGTGAATTAGTTGTCATAGAAATTTAACTTATTAAACTTATTCTCAAATCTAATAAAGGAACATTATAGCATAAATAATCAACACATTAGAAACACACATAACACCAAGATTTTTACGTGGAAACCCTGTTAGGGGAAAAACCATGATGGAGGTTAGTCCACAAGATTATACGCTATTAAAAGTATAAGAAAAAAATATGGGGAATGCACATGCATTTAGGCATACTGCCTAGAGCACACTGCTCAAATACAACAAGGGTTAATTCCTAAAGGAAGACATACTGTCTTATAGAAACATTTGAATTACTTCTGCAAGATTTTGAACTAAGAAAATAGCATCTACTAATGCCTAATTACAGTTCCAATTAAGCACATGAACACTTCTTCACACTCTGCTCACTCTTCTTCACAATCTTCTTTTTCCTTTGAATGATTAGTAAATTATTTGTACATATCATACCATAAAATGGAATAAACAATCTATATATATATGCAACAAGATATTACATCGCTACATGTCGACTTCAACAAAATAATAAAATGTACAATCTGTCGGCCCAAAACATAAAGGATTATCAATGTGAATCAACCAAGGTTGGCCATAACATAGTGAAGGCCCAAAATAAAATCCTCAAACATGAACCACCTTCAAAAATTATTCCTCAAAGATCCACAATACGGTACAATTACCATGTCAACCATGAACATGAAAAACATGAATACACAAGAGAAAATCACCAATCACGAGCACCAAGATCAATGCGAATGTGCAACAAAGATAAAGCATGATCTAGAAACATCCACAAGCATCATGAATTTCTAGAGAATCATCCACAACAAATAAAGTTACTATAATCACATCATCTTAATTCAAGAACACAAACTGAAGCAACATAATAACTCTCAAAACACAATTGCTCATAACTCGATCAAATCTTCACATAGATATTTGAAACTTGACATGGATACACTAGATATACTCAACAACAAACCCTTTAGTCCGCAACCTCTTATCATCAACATACTGAGCTCATCAACATATTGAACTTCAGTGCATCACTGACAACCCACAACTTATTTTATTACAATTTTCTCAATATCCTCGACATATACAACCTTAATGACATTAATGCGAATAGTGTTGGCATCAATGGCAACCACATATTAGCATCCCAACCACAACATCCAATATAATCCTAGTGGCTGGAACATCCCCTAGATTCAAGGTCATTCCATCTCTTCAATATTTGGATAATTGAACCCCTCTTGACATATTCTTACTTTGGTGTGAGTCTAAGCATACATTCATACTCTCATTAAAGTGAGGGCTAAATGTAGCATCAAAAATTGTGACCCTTGACAATTTTACAATAGGTTTAGCTCCCTGTATGTGCTTGGACCTAATTATGCATTTAATTAACTATTTTATAAACATCCTTAGAAATTAACACATAGAAGATAGAATTATGCATTTAATATATTATCCCTAAAACTTTTGGCCCCCAAAAATCATGAATCTAGGGAACCCCACACCCTAGACCAACATTTTTGGCTCCAAATTTAAATATGTCGATGCCAATATTTTATTATTTTAAAATTTGAATTACTTTGTTGGCCATTAGGTATTAAATTTCATGAATTATATTAATTTTTTCTAAATACATATTATATTCACAATTTTAATCCTATCACTTTTTTTTTTTCTAAAAAACACTTTCATTGAGGAAAATTGATCATCCTAAAAGCAATATTGAGTAGTCAAGAGTAGAATTGTTAAGATTATTACAAAATTTCATCATTCAAACATCATTTCATATGTTATGTAAGTTTTTTCATGTTTTTCATGCATTTTATTTGTGAGAACTAACGCTTGTAGGTCTTCAAATCAACTACATTAAGGCAACAATTGGTCTTTGAAGGTGATGAGTATTGCTTTAGTCTATTAAGGAGACCATATTTAAGTGGTGAGTTGTATAAATTTGTCAATTCATCACTTGTTTATCATTAGTGTTTGTCCAACCAAGGATAAGGTCTCTTTTATATCATAATTTTTCATTGTGGAGATAGGAATATAACAAGTTTTGACATAGGAAAGCTCCTATGTGTCACAACCCTCCCCCTCTTGTATTGTGTGTAGGTTATAGATATGAAGTGAATTGGAGGAAGATTAAAGGCTATTTTATCATTGATGTATTGGGTAAGTGCACAAAGATGGTTCATAAAAAGGGGACTTAAGTGGCCACTTTTTTTTTTTTTTTTTTTTCTGAAATCAAGAAATACTGACCTTGGATGTGAAATTGAGGATAGTTACACTCAAAATTTTGAGATAGAACAAAAACAAGGATTGAATTTCTTTGAGTCTACTTTCTAAACTACTAATTTATTTTGAAAATGGTTGAGATTAAGGGGTTTAAATAAGGAATGTACACAAATTGGTGTTGTTTTTGTCAAAAAACATAACATAGCAACTCTTGTACAACCCTAGCATGGTGAACTTTTTTTTAGTATTTTTAAAATCACTATAGTCAGAAGTTAGCTAATAATATGTAGTTGATGCATGATTTTTTTGATAATTTTTTAATGAATATTTGATTTTTTACTAATTTTTGAAGTGGACACTTCTTGAAAAACACAATTTTGGTCGTGCTAGCCCCACAAATTTTGGAAAATAATTGAAATTTTTATTTTTTAAATTTTTTAGAATGGAGTCTAGTTTCTAAAAATGTAATTTATTTGAAATTTTGATGAACAGTTAATTTATAACGAAAAAACACCAAACTATGTTTTTTTCCAAAAAAGAGACATACAAACAAAAGAAATTATGTATGAAAGGCTTAACATTGTCAGAAAGTGAAAAAAATTACATCTTTGGATAGCTAAGAGAGAACCTAACATTACCTAGATGTTTGATTTGTTTGATATTGAACCACATGCAATCTTGATGGTGAGCATGGACCCGATTATGTAAAATATTGTAGAATTTGCAAAAACACATCTCTAGTTGTTGGGAATGGCCTCCAAGCCTTTGGGTTGGTATTCTAAGGAAAATACCAATCCCAAGGCTTGGGGATTCCCAAAGCAAGATATAATGTGAATGCATTATTACATGAGTGCGTTATAACATGCTCATGTTATATCTCAATTTTGACATGGTCTTTTTCATTTGTGGGGAGCATTTCTAGCAAGACATAACATGATCCTGGTATAATGTTCTTGCGTTATGTCTTTCTTTATGTTAAATACTACTCTATCGAATGTATATTTATATATTTGTATGTTTTTATGTACATGTATGCTTGTATGTCATGTATGTATGTATGTATGTATGTATATATGCCTGTATTTATCAATGAATGTATATTGTATGTATGCCTATATGTATGTAAGATTGTATCTACACATTTACATGTATGCTTGTATGTATGTATTTATGTATGTATTTAGAGGGAGAGAGATCTAGAGTTTTCTAGGTAGGGTAGGAGGGGGGGAGGGAATGCGAGATAGAGAGAGAGAGAGAGAGATGTATGGAGAGAGGGAGAGGGGATGGAAGTGAGAGTTTAAGAGAGAGGGAGTGGGAGAGAAGAGGTTGGAGTGAGAGGGACTTATCTTGGTAGGGTGGGAGGGATATAGGGAGGGAGAGAGAGGGAGAGAGAGAGGGGGGAGAGAGATATAGAGAGAGAAAGATAGTTATGTAGGTAGGGTGCCAAAGGGAGAGACTTGAGAGTGTGAGGGGGTGAGAGGGAGAGACTTGAGAGATAGGTAGTGAGAGGGAGTGGGAGAGAGAGTGAGTGAGAGTGAGAGACCAAAGAGAGGGATAGGGTATGGGAGGGAGTGACCTAATAGAGGAAGAGAAAGAGG
>VDFB02373365.1:189220353-189313481 GCA_007258455.2 Sequoia sempervirens | reverse complement strand
AAAATGGTAAAAAGTTCAATATACCCATGATCTCAAGGCCCACATTTTGTATATTCTCCTAGTTCTATGTGTGCTCTGACAAAAAGTAGCTTTTTGATGATGTTGTGAAGTGTGCATGCATGTTTTTCACATTCCACCACCCTTTTCATGATCTTTCCACCACCTTTGTATGAAAGCACAAAGTTTTCATGTTGAAAGGCATATAATATCAATTCAAGTTTGAGTTCTAGTGAAAAATGATATACAATTGAAGTTTGGAGAGGAACAACCTTTTGAAAAAGTTAAATTGTTAAGGAGTTTGAAGAAAGAAGAAGCAAAGGCTACATAATTGGGTAGAACTCCTCCATTTGAAACTATAGTTTTTTAGGTATGTAAAGTCTTTACACATTTTCTTTCATTCTATTATGGCTTGCTTTCATTTTTGTTATTTTGCATATTCCATGTTGATTATTATTTGTTTGTCATTATAACCTTAGGTTGTCAATGTACATTTTAAATTCCACAATTCTATAAGCTTGCCAATTACATTTTTAAACCACATCTCTTTGAGGCATTTTTTTATTTAACAATTGACTTACCTTTTATATGCTTCCACATTTTTTATAAACATATATATGACATAAGTTTTAAGGAAGTAAAATAAAACATAATTTTTTAATCCTTTATTATGGATGTGCATACCACTCTATGAAGCTTTCATTGAGGAATTTTTTCAAACAGTTCTACCAATTCAGCTAATTGCCTTGTTTATGCTACCAAATTTTCTATACATGTCTCTAAAAATTTGGAATATACTCCCACACTGATGGATCTTAGTAACTATTTTGGTTTTCATCTCTATTTCAAAATTTACTTCTTCACTAAACCTACCTTATCACTTATGTTGTGATATATTTTAAATTTTCCCTTGATTAGTCTACCTACAAGGGATTCCAACCCTTCTCTCCATTGTTACAAGACTCTTTATTCAAGGCTAAGTTAGCAACATGGGGAAAGGTGCAGACTATCTTGGAATCATGGCTCAAAATGGAAGCATGGAAAAAGAATTTGGATTGTTTGACAATAATGTTTTCATATAAATGTATGCAAAATGTGGTAGCATTGACAAGCTAGTGAGATTGGAAAGATAGTGAGCTCACTCACTAGCTTGCTAATGTGGTAGGGTTGAGAAGGTAGGGGTAGTGTGTTAAATAGGTGCACGACAACTTAGAGGGGGGGTGAATTAGTTGTCACAAAATTTCAACTTAAAACTTCAGCACTTATTAATTCCACAACCACACTATTCTATTACTAAGTATGAGCATGAAACACAAATAAAAAAATGTAAATCAACACAATGAACACTAGATTTTTACTTTGAAAACCCAATAAGGGAAAAACCATGGTGAGGGTTAACTCACAATATAAAGAGATAATAAAATTGAATACAGAGGCTCACTACCAAGGGCTCATTGTCTAGAAGAGGACTCATTGTCTGAAAAAAATGCTCACTGCCTACAAAAAGGAATCATTGTCCAATAGGGAGGCTCACTATCCAATAGGGAGGCTCACTGCCTATAGATACAAAAGAGAACAAAAGATCCACCAGAATAATTAACACACATCCACAACCTTGAATAAAGGATTTCATAAACCTTTAGCTCACTGCCTTCAGGAATCCAACACAATGAAGAATTGCTGCCTCAACACACTTTCACACACTTCTGCTCTTATGATTTATGGCTGATTTATGGCTCACTTCATTCACTTTGCATCACACTGTCATACAAATCTTCACAATTCAACTTTAATTTATACCATTTTCAACCTTAGAACATTTCTCCAAGGTTGACCACAAAAACTTTGTTTCATAAATTCAAATTAGGTTGGCAACTCAACATTCTCATGGTGGAAAGGAATGCGAGTGGACCAATAATTTTTTATCCAAGACCAAAATATAATGTCTTGGATCAACCACACACTTTCTTAATTAAATTTTAATTCTCCAAATGAGGTGTAAACACCAGGTCAACTAAACCTAATGAAAACACAAATGAACATTAATGTACATGCTTCCCAACAAGAAAATGACACATGGATGAAATAGAAAGCTTCATTATGCATGAGAACACATCTTAGATTACTTTAGATACATTCACAGCAAGTGCAATACTCTTAAAACACTAAACACCTTCCACCAGTCCATCTAGATTATGCAAACACACACAAAAACATTGAAACATGACTTTCGAACTGCCAAACCTCAACCTTCTTTGCTAGAACCCAGAGAACACCTTCACAAGAAATATCGTAGATCAACAAGATCTAAAAAAAACAATAGAGGACTATAGAGTAGAAACATTTATCCCATTCCATAGAAGACCAACTCTATCAGAACAACTCACACACCGGTGAATGTAACTTTTACGTACCATCACACCAAAAGCTAAAACTTAGGAAATATCACCATTAGATCATCATTATCGAACCTTCAGATCCACACAAGTATAGGATAAACACAGAAGAAACACAGAGAACATACCAAAGAACATTTTGAACACACTCAACATTTTGACTTCTCTTCTTTATTAATTTTCTCAAAAGCACTTGGAAAAACACCAATTCAGCACATCTGCAACATCATAAAGATAGCTTTATGTACTCACAACATTTCAACAACATCTCACTATACATGTACAATCTGCAATATACTGAACTATGTTGAAATCAATGACAACATTAATGACAACACCACCAAAACATCTCATACTTGCAATAATCTCCCCCTTTATCATTGATGACAACACATGATGTGAAAAAACATCAAGGACAACATCATTTAGAATATCCCAGGAGAACACATTCCCTTCTTCTACAACTATTTTTCACATGACTTTCTCTCCCCCTTTGACATCAATGGAAAAGAAAAAACACTCTAATCACTCCCCATTAGGAGTGCACTCACACTACAACAATGAGAACCTTTTCTACTCGCCCTCCAAAGTAGACCCATTTATTAGTCCAGATGAATGAAGAACCTGTATATCCACTAGCCTGATGCACCTTCATGTGCATCTAGTTCAGAGGGCCAATGACCCCCAACCTCTCCCTAAGATGCTCAAAAGTATCCTTCAGAAGAGCCTTAGTAAATATATCTACAATTTGTTCCTTTGTTGTCACATACTCCAGTCTGACTTCATTTTCCAGTACTTTTTCTCTCAAGAAGTAATATTTGATAGATATGTGTTTTGTTCTTGAATGCATAACTAGATTCTTTAAAATATTTATAGCACTAATGTTTTCACAGAAAATAGGAATAGGATCATCACATATTACTCCAATGTCTTTTAGAGTTTGCTTCATCCACAAAACCAATGTGCAGTAGGATGCTGCAACAATATATTCTACCTCTATAGTGGATAAAGAAATTGAGTCTTGCTTATTACTCAACCAAGAAACCAATCTTCTACCAAGAAAGAAAGCACCTCCACTGGTTCTCTTCTGGTCATCCACACAACCAGCCCAATCTACATCAGTATAAGCACTTAGGGTGAAATCAACACCCTTAGGATACCATAAGCCATAATTCGGTGTACCTTTAAGATATATGAATATCCTCTTTACAATTGTAACATGTGCCCGTTTAGGATCTACTTGAAATCTAGGAACTAGAAATACTACATGTATAATATTCGGTCTAATAGTAGTAAGATACAATATTCCACCAATCATAGATCTATATTTTCTTTGATCATTCTTAGCATATTCATCATCTTTGCTTAGTTTGCATCTGGTTACCATAGGAGTACTAACCAGTTTTGAATCATCCATCCCAAAATTCTTTAACAACTCTTTTACATAGTTAGATTGTGAAATGAATATCCCTTTATCAATTTGATTCACTTGTATACCAAGGAAGAAATTCAATTCACCAATCATGGACATCTCAAATTCTTTTTGCATCTCTTCAACAAACTTTTTACACATGCCTTCATTTCCACCAAAAATTATATCATTTCCACAAAATTTTTACACATGCCTTTTTTTACCTTACACTTTGAAGTAGAGATTCTTGTCAGCAGAGCCTTTGTTGAATCCTTACTTTGTCAGGTATCTATCCAATCTTGCATACCAAGCTCTAGGAGCTTGCTTCAGTCCATACAATGCCTTCTTCAACTTACAAACCATGTCTGGTTTGTCAAACAACTGAAATCAACTTGTTCCATGTACACTTCTTCCTCCAACTCACCATTTAGAAATGTTGACTTAACATCTATTTGATACACTTTAAAATCCTTATGGGTAGAAAATTCTAAAAACATCCTAATAGCTTCCATTCTAGGCTCCACAAGGGAAAATGTTTCTTCAAAATCTATACCTTCAACTTGTGAATATCCCTCGCATATAATTCTTGCCTTATTCCTTACAACTTGAATCCAATTTCATTCAGCTTCTTCCGAAACATCTATTTTGAACCAATTGCATTCTTATTCATAGGTCTAGGGACTAGTTCCCATGGCTGATTCTTTTCTTTCTGTTGCAATTCTTCTTTCATAGCTTTTATCCAACTCTCATCTTCATATGCTTCACTCACAATCTTAGGTTCAATTTTATAAAGTAAACACAAATTTACCTTAGCTGCTACTTTACTTCTTATCTTCATACCTTCACTTTTATCTCCAATTATCTGTTCCTCTAGATAATTCTTCTATACATACTTAGGAGTCTTAACAATAGGTTTTGGCTCATTCTCTTCTTCTTCAATCTTGTTGGTTGTTTTTACAATGAACCAATCAGGTCTTAGTAGGTACCTATGAGTTTTCCAGGCTCAATTCTTGAATATCTAATAGACAAGTGGCCAACTAACGAGATATGGCACCAATAGCTTTATCTCTTGCACTTCAAGCTCTACAAAACCTAGGAGGGTAATCCCACAATGTGTATTATACCATTATTCTAGACAATTCATGTGCACATTGTGTATTTAGGCAAATATAATCTCACCCATAGCTAATAAGTTAAAATTATAGAAGAAGTTAGCAATTCCTTGAATGAACTATGTAGCTCAAGCCAAGAATATAAAACAACACAAAATACAAAAAATTCAAGATAGATCAATAATTATTTAAAATATTATTCTCAAGTCGGGTAATTGGAACCATAAGAAAGACTTAAAATAGTTAGGATTAGTGCCATTATCTATGGGATAAGAGTCTAAGAAAATTGAAATATAAGGTTTATTTAATTCTAAACACCCATGATACAAGTGTTACTACTTTACAATTCACTAATTTGTAACCAGAATCTATAGACTACTTATCAGATCCAATGACCTTGCACATGAATTCATGATTTGATTCAAGCATTTTAACTCATTCTATGAATGGGAGCTAAAACCAAAGCACATATCAAAGTATGAACAATGAAAATTAATGAAATGATCTATGATTAGAATTTTCATTAATAATTCAAATGCAAAACCAAAATGGAGAGACTATAGACTCAAAAAATCTTCATTATCCTCCAGAAATGTTCAAAAACCGTACATTTAACAAAATTTACCTAGACTTAAAGCATTAGACAAGGACTCCATATGTTCACTCTGTATTCTCAATTTTCACAATTCAACTCCAGAATTCAACAAAAGACTTGCACAAATGGTCCTGAATTCCCTTTTATAGAATAAGGGAGCAAAAAAAGGCTTTAGGAAAAGTTTACACATGTCACATTTTGATTGGACCGCTACAAGAATATTCCCTAATTCAGTTATATTTACATTCTTCAAAGTGGGGGGAATAGACATGAGACAAAGATCATTTACATTTGTTGTAAGGAGCAGCTTTTCCTTCCAAACAAAACATGTCAAAAAGGATAATCTTCTTCATCATAGCACATCCATTTCATCGAGCAAGATGACAAAATGATGTGGACCAAAAGTGAGCTAGCATCTTAGTCAGCATTCCACATCATCAACAACTGATATTTTCTTGTGAAACATATGTTTTATACATTGTAACTGCTAAGGCTAGACTTGTACAATACATGACCAATTATATGTTTCACACGCATGTTTACAAACCAAATCAGCCAACAAATACCCTTCCCCACTCTTCATATTCCTCATCAGATGGCTAGTTGAAGTCGATAACTTTATCTAGTGTCTTCTTGTATGGGGAGTACTTGGTTATTAAAACATCAAAATCCTTGTCAAAATCCTCCAAAAAATTGACAATAAAGGTGAACTTTCCCAAAGTGTCATTAAATACATTAATATCAACTTCCTTGCAAATTTCATTCACCTGGGAATCAATAACCTTATTCATTTCTCTTTTCCACACTTGCAATGGTTTCAATTCATAATTAGTGAGTTGGATGTCTAGAAATGGTGACAACTCTATCAGATCATATTGAGCTATTGATTCTCTTATCTTCTGTTCTAGTGGGGCTATGTACCCTTGAAACTTTTGCTCACTTAACTCGCATACAAATGTATAAGTTGGAAACACATGAGGGTACTTATCTTCATGCTGGCCAGCTCCAACTAATATTAACTTTAATCTCTCGGCTCTTGGGATCCATTTGTTCAAGATTGGCATGGCCAACTATTTAGTCCTTTGGGACAATCCTATTGCTCACATCATCAGAGAATAGTTTCCATGCACACTATTAAGTCTAGTCTAGATCTTCTCATTAAGATGCTTCAAGACAGTATGAAATTTTTTGATACATTTTCATACATTGTGTCCTTAGCCATTTCCATCAACTTCTTATATGTTTCAACTTGTAGACATAGCTGCTCTCTATTAGATGAGCTAGAGCCTAGTTTACTCGATTCTTCCACTAAAAGTGATCCTTGTCCCAAACCATATGGTACCATTGCTAAGGCTTGATCATGAGGTGAATGTTGGGAAGATATAATTGGAGACATTGGAAGTGGGTGGCTTGAGCTGGGCTGACCCTATTCTCTTTATGTTTCTCCTCTTTGTTTATAAAATTCCAATTCCATTTCTAATACAACCACCTTCTATTGCTTTTTATCATACTCATTGAGGAGTTTGTGATATTTATTCCTGAGGTCATCTCTCTCTAGGGTGAGACTTTCCATAGTGGCTCTAGTGAACCTAGCAACATTGAAAGCCATGTCTACTACCTCCAAAGTTGGGGTGTCAACAACTCTCTTCATAAGAAGTTGTCCACTAAAATTTGATGGCTCTACCAGAGTTGGTTTCCTAGATCCCACAGATAGTGACCATATTGCCAATGCATCCCAATCCTCACTAAATGCTAAACTTGAAAGTGCCAATTTCAGCTCTTCTTCTATTTGCACTAGAGGCCTTTCAACCCTTCTTATGGAATCTAAGACAATAGCATTAGAAATGTTCCATTTTGGTAGTGATAGTACACCACACTTCTTTACAAGCTCTTTTCCCTCTTGGGCATTAATCTTCTGGAACTCATTCTTCATAATACTTATTACATTTTTCTAAATGACACTTTCAGGAAACTTAGGATGTAGGTTCCTTTCAGTGGCCACCTTTTCTGCATATTCTATAGCTTTGGATCTCCACTAGAAATCCTAGAATGCAGATGTTTCAATGAAGGAGTCATCCTCCATAAACTCCTTACAGGCCTCTACTCTCAGATCATCTACAATACTTAGTCCATTCATGTCAATCTTTCCTAATCTAAGACTACTTTGTCCTGAACTCAAAGCAATTGAACCTTCATGAGGAGGCATTCCTAGCTTCATTTCCTTAGGAGGGATGTAGATACCATCTTCATCTGTGTCAGAGTATTCAACCACTCCTCTTGCCTCAGTTCTTTACTTCTTTAGAGGTGGCTTCTCAGGAGGAACATGACTTCTAGGTGGTGAGTCAAGATCAATTACAGGAAAAGGAGCCTATGTAGGAGGGGGTGGCAATGCACAATAAGGAGAATTTTCCTTTGGCACTTCAGAAGTGATAGGGACTATCAAGGTTTGTTCTTCATTTGTTGATTTCTTCCTCTTGGAGTAAATTCTCAATTGCTTTGGTGGTTGATATGTAGGCCTTTCTTCCAATGTAACTTCATGGTGTATGATAAAACTCCAAAGGTTGCTTGCACTGCCTTTTAGGAGACTTTCCACTGTCTCCTACCTAGAACCTGCTACAAAGGGTTCTTTTTGAGCTTAAAAGACTACTCTAGTCCTACTCCAACTCTTCTCAGAGAGCTTTCAATCTTGTGCTTTACCTTTGAAGACTCAACACCTTTTGAAATTGCTAATCTCCTTTCAACACCTAGAATAGTCTAGATGCTAACTTCAACACCATGCTTGAGTTACTTGTAGGGGAGGTAGATGCTCTGTTTTCATGCATTTCACCACCATTGGAATGCATATTTGAAGTTCTTTAACATTCACTTTACCCGATCTCCAAATCTTGCTTAGAAAAGGCCTAGTTTCTACTAGCCCTTACCAGTCAATATTCTGCTTTTTTTGCCCAAAATCTCCATACAACCTAGCAAAAAAAAAACCTTTTATGAAACCCTTTTGGGATTTTTAAATCTTGCACTAGCTTTCTGGCCTTCTTCTGTTCCGTATAGTGCCTTCCTATGATCTTGGAGAGGAGGCCTAATTGCCCTATCTTCTAGGGTTTTGTTGATCACTTGCCTATTTCTCACTCAAGAGAATTGATCAAGCCTTCATCTCTCTGGTGTCCTTGTGTCTAATCATATTCCACCTAGAAGTGTACTTTTTCCATACAAATGTACCCTCCCTTGCCTGTTCTCTTTACTTTTCCTCTTCCAAACTCCTAACGGGGTTACATTAGCTCGCCTAGGGTTTGGAATAACACATATTTGCTTGGCTTTCTAGCATTCCTAATCCTAAATATTTACAATGGACTGGTCCCCCTATCATTTCAATCCAGTCTCAGGGTAATCCCGTGGTTGGACTTTATGGGGGAGCCATTTTTAATACTTGATTGCCCAAAACTGTATTTACAAACCTCTAAACTCTAATCTAAAGATTCAAATAAAAAAATCTACACAAACAACCTAAATACAAGATGAGTATTGTTCTATACTATCCTATGAGCATGAACACAGTGTTAAATCAACAAATATAGTGCCTACAAAAACACTGTTTCTCAAAATGCACGGGCAGATACAGGAAATACAGTATTCTGCCAAAACAGGAATAAAGACCTTTTACCACCTAAACTTTGGACACCAAGCACTATCAACACTCAAATAAAATTTCATATACAAAGAAACATACTAAATCTGCTCTGTAAATACAAATACAATGCAGTTTCAATATACAACACCTATAGTAACTCTACTATGCAAAACACACGGGGTTTTCCAGTAAACACAAATCTACAATCTACCTTCTATTCTTTCACCACAAAACTTGATTACAATGCTAACTTCTGCTTATTACGAGCCATCCATTAATTTTGATGCCTTTGCCACTATTCAAGGGTAGTTTCTCAAGCTTTTCCCTAATTTCAAGGGATTCCCAATGCCAAGTAAAGGGCATGCAACCAAACAAGTTCATCATGCAATCTTGCAACTCTACCTTTAACCTTGATTATAGGACCTTAATCTCCTTAAACTCGAACCAACAGCTCCTTAACTACCCATGGCATCTCCAAACAATGAGGATAGCACACTAAATGCATTATATTCTACCAAATGTTGTCCAAAGCTTAATAAAGCAAAATTTAACAACTTTGACAACCTAATGATGACATTAGTCCTAGAGACTAACTTAACACACAAATGAAACCTTCTAAGGTCAAAACCAAACTCACAAGCATATTAACATCCCTGACTTGGCTAAGGTCAGTACAAGCCAAAACTGTTTTCAAACCAAAATGGAGGTTAGCTTAGGTGCTCCTGCACCATCCTCCCCAAAACAGAAAACTTCAATCCATCCTTGGATTGAGCAAGTTGGGATCAATGCCCAACTTCTTGAACTATGCCTCCTTGATCCATATTGCATCTACCTCAGGTTGTCCATGTCTTTGGATGAGGTGTTCTTTATATTCCTTGGTCCTAGTTCTCTTGTAAACTCTAGTGTCCAATACCTTATCAGCTTGCTTGACTGCAGTGGAGGGCAGTTTGAGTCCTTCTACATCTTGTCTAACTTCATGGATGGTCTGATCCAAGTTTAATGGTGGTCCTTTGTAATGTACCAGGTCTGCAACATTGAAAATAGGGGACAGTCCATTGTCATCGGGAAATTGCACCTTGAAAGCATTGTTGCCATACTTCTCCAAGATAGGACAGGGACCTATCCTCTTCATTTGCAGCTTATGAGTAACCCCTTTCTGCAATCTAGCCTTGTTCAAATGCACCATGACTAAGTCTCCAACATTAAACTAAACCTCTTTCCTATGCTCATCCACCGTAGTCTTATGCTTCATTGTGTTTTCTGCCAAGGTTTTTCTCACTGTCTCATGAATTTCCTGCATTGCATAGGCAAAATCATCTACATATCCACTTCCCTTGACTCCATCCTTCAACTCTCTCAGCTCATAAACACCTCTAGGGTGCAGTCCATAAACAATTTCAAAACAACTCTTCCCTGTGGATCTATTCACTGTATCATTATAGGCATATTCAACCTGCCCAATAATCTGATCCCATTGTTGACCATACTCCTTGGTCAAGCATCTCAAGAGGTTTCCAAGTGTCCTATTCACAACTTCGGTCTGACCATCAGTTTGGGGATGGTATGCAGATCCAAAGGACAAATTGGTGCCCATTCTTTGCCAAAGAGTCTTCCAAAAATGACTCATAAACTTAGTATCCCTGTCTGATACAATGCTGATTGGTAAACCATGAATCCTGACTATCTCCTTAAAGAAAAGAGAGGCTATTTGACTGGCATCATTGGTTGTTTTGCAGGGTACAAAGTGAGCCATTTTGCTGAATCTGTCTACAACAACATAGACACTGTCCATACCTTGCTTTGTCTTGGGTAAACCAACTACAAAGTCCATGCTCAAGCATTCCCATGGCCTAGAAGGGATAGGCAGTGGCTGGTATAGGCCTGCATTTGAAGAAGTGCCTTTTGCTTTTTGACACACTACACAACTCTCTACATACTTTCTGACATCTAGGTTCATCTTAGGCCAAAAATAAAACCTTTGAACCAGTTCCTGAGTTTTAGTGATCCTAAAATGACCACTCAATGCACCATTATGCTTTTCTTGTATTAAGTTCTCCCTAATAGAACCTCTAGGAACACAAAGCTGATTCCCTTTAAATAATAAATCACTTTGCAAGGTATATTCAGCATATTTTCTATGGAAATGGTTCTTATACTCAAGACATACCTTATAAATATCTGCAAAGTCTTCATCATCTGCATATAGATCTTTGAAGTGATCTATTCCCATGCTCTTCAACTAAATTTCTTGAATGGTGAGGACTCTTCTACTCAATGCATCAGCCACTTTGTTGAGATCTCCTTTCTTGTGCTTGATATTGAAGGTGTAAGCTTGCAAGTACTCCACCCATTTCATGTGTTTGTGACTCAAATTCTCTTGTGAATTCAAAAAACTGAGTGCTTGATTGTGTGAGTACACAATGAATTCTTTGGGAAGCAAGTAGTGCCTCCACTTACTTAGTGCTTGGACCAATGCATACATCTCAAGGTCATAAGAAGAATACTTCTTCTTGGCTTCACTTAGCTTCTCTGAATGAAAAACCACCGATCTGCCCTCTTGGCTGAGAATAGCTCCAATTGCTACATTACTTGCATCACATTCAATGGTGAATAGCTTCTCAAAGCTCGGCAACACCAAAACAGGTTGGGTAGCTATCTTTTCCTTCAGCAACTCAAAACTCTTGTTAGCTTGCTCATTCCATACAAACTTGGTTTTCATTCCTCCTTTAATGGTATCCAACATAGGAGCACAAATAGCACTAAAATGCCTTATGAATTTCCTATAATATTGAGCAAGACCATGGAAGCTTCTTACCTCTGTTGCTGTCTTGGGAGTAGGCCAATTGAGAATGGCTTCTACCTTGCTGTTGTCCATCTTCAAGTTGCCATGTGATAGTACAAATCCAAGGTACACCAGCTCTGTTTTGATGAACTCACACTTTTCCAGATTGATCTTCAGCTTCTCCTCCTACAGCTTCTTGAAAATCAACTCAATGTGTTGGAGGTGCTCTTCTCTTGTTCTGCTATAGATTAGTATATCATCCAGATACACTACTACAAACTTGCCAATGTAGTCTTTGAGGATTTCATTCATGAGTCTCATGAATGTGGAGGGGGCATTAGACAATCCAAATGGCATAACTAGCCACTCATAGAGAACCTCATTAGTTTTGAAGTCTGTTTTCCACTCATCACCCTCATGTATCCTAATTTGATGATAGCCACTCTTTAAATCTATATTGTTATAGTACCTAGCTTCACCTAGACAGTCCATGAGATCTTCAATCCTAGGGATGGGAAACCTATACCTGATGGTTATCTTGTTTATTGCCCTGGAATCAGTACAAATCCTCCATTCTCCTCCCTTTTTAGGTGCTAAAATAGTGGGTACTACACATGGACTAATGCTTTTCCTAATGAGACCTTGGTCAAGTAGTTCTTGAATATGCCTAGCTATTTCCTCATTTTGTTGAGGTGTCATCTTATAAGTTGCTTTGTTTGGAAGGGTAGCTCCTGGTATCAAGTCTATTCTATGACTTATGGCTCTTTTAGGAGGTAAGTTTGTTGGTTGACCACTACTTACAATGCTTTCATAGGTCTGCAACAAGTCTTGTATCTCCTTGGGTAACTCTTGCTTTTCAACTGCCTTCTCTTTGCTCACCTCTCTTGGCTTGACCATTACTGCATAGCCAACTCCTTCTCCTTCTTCCAAGGCCTTTAAGAACTCTTTTTCACTAGCAATGAGCAGCTTAGAACCTGCTATCTACACCTCAGTATCTTCTAACAAAGATTGAATCTTGTAGGTTACATTGTCCTTCTTGAAGGTATATGAATTCTTAGCTCCATCATGCACAGCTTGACGGTCAAATTTCCATGGCCTACCTAGGAGCAAGTGGCATGCATCCATAGGTAATACATCACACAATACCTTGTCTTTGTACTTTCCAATTGAGAACTCCACCCATGCTTGTTCATTCACCAAGACATGCTGACCCTTATTGAGCCATGTGACCTTGTAAGGATTTTTGTGAGGTATTCTTGTCAATTTCAGCTTGTTGACTGCCTCCTCTGACACAATATTGTCAGTTGAACTTGAGTCTATAATGACCTTACACACTTTCCCCATCATCTTGCATTTTATCCTAAACAAGGACCTTTGGCTTGGCTCTTCTTTGACTAGTTCTTTGATCAAAGTCCTCCTCATCATGAGATTCTCACCTTCCTCTGAGTTCAATGGCACTTCAGGTTGTTTACTTGCTATAGTAGTCTCATCTTGAATCAAATTGGTTCTCCTATCTCCTCCATGAGAAGTGCTACCTTTCTCAGGACATCTATAGGCCGGGTGTCCCAATTGGTTGCAATGATAACATTTCATGTTGGTGAAGTAGCTTCCTCTTCCTTGTCCACCACTTCTTCCTCTGGAGCTGAAACCTCTTCCTCTACCACCTCTACTAGAGCTTCCTTCTTGCTGTTCAGAAAATTTGAATTTTCCTTGGGCTCTTGATTCTGAGCTTCTTCCACTATAACTTCCTCTTTGTCCTCTGCTGTCTTTCCCTTTACCTCTGCCTTTAGGGTTTTGTTCCTACTTCTTTTTTCCTTTCTCCTCTATCTTCAAAGCTATTTGATAGCATTGGTGGACTGATTTGAAGTTCACCAAACTCATGTCTTCTTGAATAGACCATTTGAGTCCATTTAGGTACCTTGCTAAGTTTTTTCTTTCATCTTCAACCACCTTTGATCTAAGGAACAATTTTTGAAACTCCTTTGTATATGTTTGGACATTCATATCCTTTTGCCTCAGATTGTGTCTTCTCCTATACAACTGGACTTCATAATCATCAGGGAAATAGGTCTGCCTTATCTTAGTCACCATTCCTCTCCATGAAACTATGGGACCTTTGCCTTCTTTATCTCTTTCAGATAGTACAAACTTCCACCATGTGAGAGTTTCTCCTCTCAACCTTGACTTGGCCACCTTTACCTTTTGGGCCTCTATTATTCCATCACACTCAAAGTGATTCTCAATGCTCTCAATCTAGTCCACAACTGAATCAGGGTCCATTTGTCCACTGAAAAGTGGCACACCCTCCAATTCTTTACGACTCAAGGCCTGCAATGCCTTCAAGAATGGTTCCTCGGCAAGAACAGGATCAGGATTTGGAGCTTCTTGTTCTTCCTTCTGCTTTATCTTGTCTTTCACAGTATCTGCTATCTCATGGACTTCATCCAGGAGTTTCTCCATTTGAGATATCCTTTCTCTGAGCAACCGGTTGTCTTCCTCTTGCTCTTCTACCTTTTTGGCTAGCTCTACATTTGTCACCATGGTTTCTTCCTCTGGTGTGTTCTCTCCTACTGACTCAGTGGCTTGAAACATTAATTCACAAGCCTTGAATCAATCTAAGCTCTGATACCAATATGGTGTATGATAAAACTCCAAAGGTTGCTTGCACTGCCTTCTAGGAGACTTTCCACTATCTCCTACCTAGAACATGCTACCAAGGGTTCTTTTTGAGCTTAAAATACTGCTCTAGTCCTACTCCAACTCTTCTCAGAGAGCTTTCAATTTTCTGCTTTACCTTTGAAGACTCAACACCTTTTGAAATTGCTAATCTCCTTTCAACACCTAGAAGAGTCTAGATGCTAACTTCAACACCATGCTTGAGTTACTTGCAGGGGAGGTAGATGCTCTGTTTTCATGCATTTCACCACCATTGGAATGCATCTTTGAAGTTCTTTAACATTCACTTTACCCGATCTCCAAATCTTGCTTGGAAAAGGCCTAGTTTCTACTAGCCCTTACCAGTCACTATTCTGCTTTTTCTGCCCAAAATCTCCACACAACCTAGCAAAAAAAACACCTTTTTTGACACCCTTTTGGGATTTTTAAATCTTGCACTAGCTTTCTGGCCTTCTTCTGTTCCGTATAGTGCCTTCCTATGATCTTGGAGAGGAGGCCTAATTGCCCTATCTTCTAGGGTTTTGTTGATCACTTGCCTATTTCTCACTCAAGAGAATTGATCAAGCCTTCATCTCTCTGGTGTCCTTGTGTCTAATCATATTCCACCTAGAAGTGTACTTTTTCCATACAAATGTACCTTCCCCTGCTTGTTCTCTTTACTTTTCCTCTTCCAAACTCCTAACCGGGTTACATTAGCTCACCTAGGGTTTGGAATAACACATATTTGCTTGGCTTTCTAGCATTCCTAATCCTAAATATTTACAATGGACTAGCTCCCCTATCATTTCAATCCAGTCTCAGGGTAATCCCGTGGTTGGACTTTATGGGGGAGCCATTTTTAATACTTGACTACCCAAAACTATATTTACAAACCTCTAAACTCTAATCTAAAGATTCAAATAAAAAACTCTACAAAAACAACCTAAATACAAGATGAGTATTGTTCTACACTATCCTATGAGCATGAACACAGTGTTAAATCAACAAATACAGTGCCTACAAAATCACTGTTTCTCAAAATGCACGGGCAGATACAGGAAATACAATATTCTGCCAAAACAGGAATAAATACCTTTTACCACCTAAACTTTGGACACCAAGCACTATCAACACTCAAAGAAAATTTCATATACAAAGAAAGATACTAAATATGCTCTGTAAATACAAATACAATGCAGTTTCAATATACAACACCTATAGTAACTCTACTATGCAAAACACACGGGGTTTTCCAGTAAACACAAAAATCTACAATCTGCCTTCTATTCTTTCACCACAAAACTTGATTACAATGCTAACTTCTGCTTATTACGAGCCATCCATTACTTTTGATGCCTTTGCCACTATTCAAGGGCAGTTGCTCAAGCTTTTCCCTGATTTCAAGGGATTCCCAATGGCAAGTAAAGGGCATGGAACCAAACAAGTTCATCATGCAATCTTGCAACTCTGCCTTTAACCTTAATTATAGGACCTTAATCTCCTTAAACTCGAACCAACAGCTCCTTAACTGCCCATGGCATCTCCAAACAATGAGGATAGCACACTAAATGTATTATATTCTACCAAATGCTATCCAAACCTTAATAAAGCAAAATTTAACAACTTTGACAACCTAATGATGACATTAGTCCTAGAGACTAACTTAACACACAAATGAGACCTTCTAAGGTCCAAACCAAACTCACAAGCATATTAACATCCCTGACTTGGCTAAGGTCAGTACAAGCCAAAACTATTTTCAAACCAAAATGGAGGTCAGCCTAGGTGCTCCTGCACCACTTCAACATCTTCTTCAACCATCCTTGTTCTTCCTTTATTTGTGACTTCCCGCTACTCCCTCAACATACCAACCACATTTTCAAAATTGTCCATGACATGCATTTCTTTGTTGAATTCATTAGGTATGTTTGGTAAAGGGTCATATTGGGGATTCTTCTTCCATTTTGCTTCTACCATCTTCCTATAAGCAAGGTATTTATCTTTCCTTTCATCCTGTTCTTCAAAGTTAAGAAAATTCCTAATGACATCCTCAGTGTAGAAAAAAACATGCACAAAATTACCAATTTTCTTATCTGCTTTAAGTTTATTGATGAAGCCCATAGGATCATGATTCCTTGGGAACATAGTCATCAACTTATAAGGATCCAACAAATGTACTATTTTCTTCCATGCCCCTTTCACCAGAATATAATCTGCAAACGTTGTCCATTATGGAAAGAATGACTCTTTCCTTGTTGAATCAAGTAAATGCACTATTTGTGAAGCTTCTACTTGCCTCATGATTTAAAGGAATCCTATCCTCAAAGGCACATCTCTTGGAAAGACATATGGGTCTAGACCATTACCATACACTTTGAAAACTGTCTTGTTAGGATATAAATCAAGTCTCCCCAATTATGACTCAGATTCAAGTCTAGCCTCATCCCCATGGGCCTCAAGAACTCATGAATTTCTCTGGGAATTCTCAGTGGTTCATATATTAGAGGCCTCCTTATTCTAGATGCAAAGGAATTTTGAAACATTACAAAATTATACTTCTTATCATCTTTATCCAAAATTTGGGTCCAACACTAAATAGGCAGGTCAACACCTTCCTCTTTCCTTTTCAAAGTGATATCCTTCTCAAAAACCTTTTTTCCTTTATGAAAAAACATGTGCACTAGTAGTGATAACCACTAGAACTTTACCCATTATTTTCCTTCCTTTAGCTCAACTAAGCCTTTGTGGATATGTGTCGCCAAATAACTATATTCTTTCTATAATGTGGTAGGTAGGTTGTAACCAATGATCTGGCATAGAGAGTACATAGTCTTTCTGAAGTATTTAGCAAAATAGCTCATTGGGAAAGGCTCAAGCTCCTTGTCATCAATCTTAATCTTCCTTTTGTGTTTCCCAATGTCGGTCACTACAGTATGTAAAGGAAACATCTTTGTTCTAATGAACACCTTAGTATTGTTGTGTTATTTTCTAATATAATCTATATCCAGAGGGACCATATCTTGACTCCATTCATGCATGTCAAATATTTCTTCAATTTCCTTCCTGGTTATCCTTACCATAACCACCTTGTCAAATGTTCTGACCACCTTGGAAATTGGGTCGTATCTTGAGATGATATCCTTCAAAAGGTCAACATCCATGTAGACATTGGGAACAATCAAATTTTCCATATCCAACCTCCAAGGATTACTAAGAGGAGCTTTGAGGTACCTATTCCTAAACTAATGCTGAAACAACTACCATTCGATGTAAGGAACTTTGGCATCCTTTATGAAGAATTCTTTATCCATCACTCCTTCCTTTATAGTAGGGCCATGAAACAAGAACTTTCCCTCTAGTTTCTTATTCGTAGACGAGGGTAGCAATTCAATTACATCCTGGGAAAGTGTTTGGGATTGGGTTGAAATGGAACACAATGGCTGGGCCCACATACACATGTCAACATTTCACTAATCTCACAATAATTAAACTATCATCACTTAAGACAGGAAAGCCAGTGGGGAACAACTCAAATTAAATCCCATGATCTGGTGATCTTTCAACCTGCACATGTGAAGAAGTTATTCATAAAAGAGGGCCTTGATAGGCCGATGAGAATTTACCTTGGGAATCAATGACTTAAACATAAGTCATTATGATAAAACACTAAAACTAAACCTAGGGAAAATTAAAATGCCTTGTGGTTGGAAATGACCAAATAACCATAGCAAAAGGGTCTAGTAAGGAATGCGTGAAAATGGCTCAGAAGTAAACTTACATCATCAACAACTGGGAAAATAGGTCAACACAAAATTAGAACACTCAAGGGTTATACATGGATCAATTGAAGACAAGATCAGCTAAGTAAAACCTTAAACCTTATCAATGGGAGACATATGACATGCTAATACCAAGCGCGATAGATCCTAAAATGTCAAGAATTTAGGAGCTCTATCAAGTCTATTCCTTTTTCTCTTCTTCTTCCTTCTCCTTATTTTCCTCACCTAC
Source organism: Sequoia sempervirens (assembly GCA_007258455.2). NCBI lineage: Eukaryota > Viridiplantae > Streptophyta > Pinopsida > Cupressales > Cupressaceae > Sequoia > Sequoia sempervirens. The sequence goes on along the minus strand of VDFB02373365.1, from coordinate 189,294,900 downwards.
ATGTCCATAGATAGGATCATTAGGTTCAACTTCACTTATCTCAATAGGTCTACGTATGTCTTCATCAAATTTCACATTAGCACATTCAATAATATTTCTCAATCTTTTATTGAAGCATCTATATGCTTTTCTAGTAGTAGAGTATCCAAGAAATTTTCCTTCATCACATCTAGCATCAAACTTTCCAAGATTTTCATCATCTCTTTTAATGTAACATCTGCTCCCAAATACCTTGAAGTACTTCACAGTAGGAGTCTTTGTGTTGTTGCTTTTGATCTTAACTCTGTTAAGAATATAAACAATAGTATGTATTGCCTCTCTCTAGTACACATCTAGTACATTTGATTCTTTCATCATGGTTTTTGTAGATTCTTGTGTTGTCCTATTTTTCCTCTCAACTACCCCATTCTATTGAGGGGTTCTCAAAGCTGAAAACTGTCTTTTTATGCCATGCTACTCACAAAATGTATTAAACTCACTAGAAGTGAATTCTCCACCTCTATTAGATCTGAAAACATTTTATTTTCAAATTTACTTCTTTTTCCACTCTTGCTTTGAATACCTTAAACCTATCTAGATCTTGAGTCTTTTCTCTAAGGAAAGCAACCCATGTCATTTGAGTATAATCATCAATAAGAAGCATGAAATACCTGTCTCCATTTAGGCTTCCTATTTTAGTCTGACCAAAGAGATCAGTGTGAACTAACTCGAGCATTCCAATAATAGAGTGCTCTTTTCCCTTAAAGCTGCATCTTGTCTATTTCTCCAATTAACAACTTCTGCAAATAGTATTAGCAGGTCTTGTAATTCTAGGAAAACCTTAGACAATTTCTTTTGAATTGATTTTGACTAGATTATAGAAATTTTCATGTCTCATTCTCCAGTGCCATAACCAGCTTTCACTGACTTGAGAAACAAGGCATTGACCATCAACTCCCTTCAGCTAATAGATGTTTCCATGAGTTCTTCCAGCAACAACCATATCTCCATTTTTGGATCCTTTTATGATTTCACGGGTATTATTCTGAACACAAGTTTAAAACCATTGCAACACATCTGACCAACACTCAAAAGGTTATGCCTCAAACCCTTCACATAATATACATCATTAGTGTTGTGCACTCCATCAAAATGAATTGAACCTTTCCGACAAATATTAGCTCCTAAATCATCACCTAAACGACCATCATACTTTTCAAGTTTAGTGAACTTACTCTTATCTTTGGTCATGTGATTAGAACATCCACTATCAATTACCCATTATTCTTCATCCTATCTTGCATGAAAAGTGGTAACCAAAGTACCTTCCATCCTATTCCTCTTATTCACTGTAGCCTTCTTTCTTACACATTTTCCTAGGTTAGTAGATACAATTTACTTTCCAAAGCTAAATATAAGCATTCACTATCATCAACCTCATTTTTAGATTCATCATTAGAGATTCAATCTTCTTCTTTAACATAGTACAACTTATTGTATTTCTTATCCTTCCTATCCTTATCTTTATAATCCTCGTTCTTCTTATGTAAAAATATATTTGGACATCTTGAAGCATAATGGCCAATATTACCACAACTAAAACATTTAAAGGGCAACATACCTTTATAATTTCTAGTTCCTTTCTTCAACCTCCTGGTGAAGTTCACTTCTAACTCATTTGAACTATCACTCTCTAGATCATCTTCAATCTTCATTGCCTTAAATTTTTCTCTGTCTTTTCTTCTTTCCTATCTTCTTTCCTGAACTTTCTCATCTCAAATACTTGTAAGGTGTCAAACAACTGTTCTTTAGTATACTTCGTAGGATCATACATCTCTTCAATAACTGAGATCTTATCATTGTAGCAATCTGGTAAGGTGATCAAGATCTTCTCAATAATATCTTCATCAGTTAGATTTCCTCCTTGATTATTAACTTCATTTGCTATCATCTCAACTCTCTCGAAATAGCTTTTAAACTCTTCACCTTCTTCCATTTTCAAATTCTCAAATTTTTTCTTTTCCATCAGCTTCTTTGTCAACTTAACTCTTTCATTTCCTTCATAAAATTCTTCCAACTTATTCTAGACATCATAAGTAGTATCTAAAGAAAGAACCTTAGTTCGCTCAATCTTAGATAAAGCATTGTAAATATAATACTTCACTTTCTCATTCTCCTCATAAGAAGAAAGCTCATTTGCAGAAGTAGGACCATTTGTTGAAGGAGCATACTTCATCTCAACATCCTTCCAGTTCTTGTAACCAAGAGAAAAAATATATCCTATCATTTTCACTTTCCAATCATTGTAATCAGATCCATTGAACATACGATCACCAATTTGTGCACCATCAAATCTTCCTTAATTGGTTAAGATCAACACCAAGGAACCAATGCTCTAATAAAAATTGTTAAATAGGCGCAGGACAACTAAGAGGGGGGTGAATTAGTTGTCACAAAATTTCAACTTAAAACTTCAACACTTATCAATTCCACAACCACACTATTTTGTTATTAAGTATGAGCATGAAGCACAAATAACAAAAAGTAAATCAACATAGTGAATAGCAAATTTTTACATGGAAACCCCAACAAGGGGAAAACCATGGTGAGGGTTAACTCACAATATAAAGAGATAATAAAACTGAATACAAGGGCTCATTACCAAGGGCTCACTACCCAAAAGAGGACTCACTATCTAAATAAAAAGGCTCATTGCCTACAAAAGGGACTCACTGTTCAACAGGAAGGCTCAATGCCTACAAATACAAAAGAGAACAAAAGATTCACCATATCAATTAGCACAAATCCACAACCTTGAATAAAGTATTGCAGAAACATTTAGCTCACTACCTTCAGGAATCCAACACAATGAAGAACTGTTGCCTCAACATACTTTCACACACTTTTGCTCTTATGATTTGTGGCTCACTTCGTCACTTTGCATCACACTGTCATACAAGTATTCACAATTCGACTTTCATTTATGCCATCTTCAACCTTAGAACCTTTCTCCAAGGTCGGCCACAAAAACTTTATTTCATAAATTCAAATTAGCTCAATAACTCAACATTCCCACAGTGAAAAGGAATGAGAGTGGACAAATAAAACATTTATCCAAGACCAAAATATAATGTCTTGGATCAACCACATGCTTTCTTAATTAAATTTTTATTCTCCAAATGAAGTGTAAACACCAGGTAAACCAGACCTAATGAAAACATAAATGAACGTTAATGTACATGATTCCCAACAAGAAAATGACATGCAAATGCCACAACACGCTTCATTATGTAGGAGAACACATCTTAGATTACTTTAGATACATCCACAACAAGTGAAATACTCTTCAAAAATTGAACACCTTCCACCAGTCCATCTAGATTTTGCAAATAGACACAAAAACATTGAAACATGACTTCTAGACTGCTAAACCTCAACCTTCTTTTCTAGAACCTAGAGAACACCTTCACAAGACATATCCTAGATCTACAAGATCTAAAAAAAATAGCAGAGGACTGTAGAGTAGAAAAATTTATCCCAGTCCATAGAAGACCAACTCTGTCAGAACAGCTCACACACTAGTGAACGTAACTTTTACGTACCATCACACTAGAAGCTAAAACTTAGGAGATATCACCATTAGAACATCACTATCAAACCATCAAATCCACACAAGCATAGGATTAACATAGGAGACATTCATAGCACATACTGGAGCACATTATGAACACTCAACATTTTGACTTCTCTTCTTTATTAATTTTCTCAAAATAACTTGGAAACACACAAATTCAACACATCTACAACATCATAAAGAGAGCTCCATGTAATCACAACAATTTAGCAGCATCTCAACTATACATATACAACCTGCAACATACTGAACTGTGTTGACATCAATGACAACACCACTAAAACAACTCATACTTGCAACACAATGTATGCCTCATAGAAATGGGGTCTCACAGTGATCATGAGACCCCATTTCTATGAGGCATACACTACCCCTACCATCTCAACCCTATTTCATTGGTAGGCTAGTGATTGAGACCCTAATGCAGTAGGGTTGAGAAGGTAGGGGAAGTGTATGCCTCATAGAAATGGGGTCTCACGATGTATCACCATGAGACCCCATTTTGATGAGGAATACGTTGCCCCTACCATCTCAAATCTATTGCATTGGAAATCTAGTGAGTGAGTTATCTTTCCAATGCTCCACTAGCTTTCCAACACTCCACTAGCTTGCCAATGTGGTAGGGTTGAGAAGGTAGTGGCATCATATGCCTCATAGAGATGGAGTCTCACGGTGATGTATATCACTGTGAGACCCCATTTATATGAGAGTAGCATATGCCTCATAGAAATGGGGTCTCATGGTGATGTATATCACCATGATGTGAGACCCCATTTGTATGAGGCATACGCTACCCCTACCTTCTCAACCCTGTTGCATTATCAAGCTAGTGAGTGAGCTAGCTTGCCAACACTCCACTAGCTTGCTAATGTGGCAGGGTTGAGAAGGTAGGAGTGGTGTATGCCTCATAGAAATGGGGTCTCATGGTGGTGTATCCCTCATATAAATGGGGTCTCATGGTGATGTGTATCATCATGAGACCCCATTTCTATGAGGCATATGCTTACCCTACCTTCTCAAACCTACTGCATTGGCAAGCCAACTCACTCACTAGCCTGCCAATGAGGTGGGGTTTGGAAGGTTAGGGCATCATATTCCTCATAGAAATGGGGTCTCACTATGATGTACATCACTTTGAGACCCCCGTGAGACCCCATTTCTATGAGGAATATGCTGCCCTTTCCTTCTCAACTCTATCACATTAGCAGGCTAGTGAGTGAGCTAGCCTGCTAATGCTCCAGTAGATGCCAAGGAATTCTAATTCACATGCCTTGTCCATGCTTCCCTTTTGAGCCTATCTTGTAGTCATGGCATGCCACATTACCAAATTTCTATAAGGAATTCCATCAAAAAACAATTCTTTCATTCTCTCATATTCATCCACCTTGGACTCATCATTCTCTTCACAAAGCTCTTAATACAAAGACCCAAAATTGAGACTAGGGAATTTTGCAACTTTGAACCCCACTATGCCTAATACAATATGAAAATGGTTTAACAAGACCTTATTTAGATGAAAACACATAAAACCTACCTAAAAACAATTACATAACCAAGATTGACAAAAAATGAAAATTGAATTCCTATGGTGCCCCTACACCACCTTTGTCTATGCTAGAAATACTCTTCTATAGGGTGATTGTAAGTATTTTTTATGAAGCCTTGAATGAGATATATTTCATTTATTTGAATGGATAAATTTTTTAGGAAATAATATTCATCTCATTACCATGCTACAGGTAAAATTATCTACCATGCCAAAGAAATGAAGAAGGAATAAACTAACAAACAAAGAGTATGAAAAATTCAAAGAAAAGGAGAGAGAATGGGTGGTGACATATCATCAAAAGAAGAAATTGGATATGATTGACAGAAAAAAGCCAATTGAAGTGGAACCTCAACCATCAAAAAGAGAATAAGCATTGGTAGTACAAAGGGAACGCATGTAAAAGAGTCATGGTAGGAAAGATTTGGATACCGTAGTTGGAGACACTCTATCTACCACAAGTGAATACGAAGGGACACCATTAAGCACAAGTGAATATACATGGACACCATCTACCAAAAGTGAATATGGTTGGACACCATCCACCTAATTTCAAGTTGAGAGTACATCATCACTCAAATTTGACAAAGAAAGCATGCCATCATCCCCGTGTGAACCTCAAGCTATGTCTTCTACTCCACCCTCAATTGAAGGTACGCAATTTAGCTCACCTCAATTAAATATTGATGAAATTCCTAATATTGAGATGTATGTACCTAGGAGAACACCACCTAGAATTTTCTATAGAAAGCCAAAGTATTTGATTAATATTGATGAGGATATTTTTCAACACATGTAAGGTAAGATTTCAATATGCACTTGTAGAAGATATGTTGATAAGGTTTGGAAATTATTCTTTGAAAGGCTAAATGAGACCACAAGATGTCAACTATTTGTTGAAATGATGTGGGGTATAAAGTATAGAAACATCATGAAGACTCTTGGCTTGAGAACATCGAATGCATCAAGTGAAAACACTATTGTGAAGAATCTAATGGATACTTATGAGAGTGTGGTTAAGACCTCACACTCAAATGATAGTAATGTCACCTGACGTGTCATTACATCGAATTTGGTAAGCATTCAAACAAAGAGATCTCATCGCATTAGAAAGACAAGTGAACAAATGAGAATTAGTAGAAAAACTTTATCAAAAGCCATTCAAAGGCAGCAAAGAATTGAGGGCACCGATTCAAATGAATTATGGAAATTCTTGGGGAGACTGCCACAAAAAGATAAAAAACTTGTCAAAGCATTGAGAACACTAATTGAAGAGTATTGGAAGAATAACACAAGGCCATCTTTGAATTAAAGGGATGTTGTAAGAAGGAGAATTAGTAGTCAGAATTATGAGCCACATCCAAAGTATTTTTTGGATACGATTCAAACCCAATTTTTTCATAAATTTCAAAAGGATTATCCTCAAATTAGTATTTTTCAAATATCTTTTGAAATGCTTAAACCTTTTTATGTCAACATAAATCACACACGCACTACTTTTTGTTGTAGAATACATATTGAATTCTCTAACCATTATAATGTTTATCGTTATATATGCTTAGATTTGCATACTAATGATGTTTTGCAAGATTGTGGCATAGAAGCTCCACTAAAATATTCAAGAGAGTTCTTATCAAAAAATTTATGTGAAATAGAGGATGACCAAATATTCTAGAGGACAACATGCTAAAATGGTTCATGCAAGCATTGTGGTGGCTTGCAATGTATGCCAATATGTCAACATATGGAAAGCATAGATGAGGTGGGATAAAAAATAGTAGAGTTTGGGAAGTATAAAATAGTGGCATATGTTACAAAAGATGGGTCTCAAGCAAAAAGGTGTGATTTGGTTATTCAAAAGATTTTAATGTATCAGTTTATGTCCATATTTCATGACAATATAGTGTATGAGTATGCAAGGAATACCCATAGAGCCCAATGATTGGACATACAATTTAGGCTATGCAAGGACACCTTTCTAGTTGGTAGCATAGTATCAGTGGTTGAATTTCGAAAGAACTACACTCTATAGCTGTAGCTGATAGTACAAAGGACCAAAGGAAGGTATTGAGGGAGTACCACTTTTATATTAGTGATGATTGTACACATTGTCTAGAGTTCGTGCAAGGTTCATTCTAGATGTTCTATAGTGATTTGGATTATAGGGGCATAGGATACAGTCAGAATATAATTATATGGTTAGATAACTATGTAGCACAGTTCAAGAACTCACACATATTCTACTGGTTGAGCAGGATGCATGTCATTATAGGTGTTGGGCATATGTGGAAATTTTGTGAGGCTGGGCATGGAAAGGGGGAGCATGATGGTGCAGGAGCATGTGTGAAAAGAGCATTAGTATGAGAAGAGTTAAAGTATAAAGATAGTGCAAAGTTGATAGATGCAAGATCAATTGTTGAGTGGTGTAATGCTTTGATGGGTCCAGGTAATGAAGGTACATCTTCAATTCATAGATTTTTTGGTTGATGGATGATACTAACATTGTACCATATGAGGATTGTTGTACACTAACATGATCAAGTGAGATACACTCTTTCCTTACCTCAAATGCAGGTTCATGGAGTATCAATACACTGAAGATGGCATGCCTTTGTTCTTCATGTACAATGCAAGTTTAAAATGATTGCGAGTCAAGGGAGTGGGTTGATAAATGCTTGAAAAGTTATCTTAGCCCACTTCACATTTATCACCCTCCGACAACATTGGAACTAACACAGATGGAATCATTGGTCGACTTTGACCATGTATCAGATCTAGTTCAACTGGGTAATATATCTACTTGCTTAGTTTTTGAAATTCCTATTGTTATCTTACTTTGTAGTGTATTCGTAATGTTGACTAATTTCAAAAGATTTGTTGCACATATCAATGCAGGGCATGTTTATGCAGTTATTGTAGATGAAGACAATGGAGAGGGAATTGACTGTTACTTTTCTCATTGTGTTGAGGCCAAAAAGAAATTGGAGGCCCTAGTTATAGATGGAAAAAACATCGAATACCTTATAGGCTCAGTTGTTGTTACTAGAACGTGGCTTAGAAGGTAACCACATAAGAGTGTTAAACATTGGTTTTTTCAAGACTTTGACATGCATTGTAAGATTCTTTATTACTCGAACCTTGTCATGGAATCCAATGTTAATTTAACTAAATTATATGGGGTTAGAAATTTGAACAAGACCTTGTGGAATGTCTTTGAGTTTGACCATGAGGCAATACTTGACACAATAAAGAGTAGAGCAAACCTGGATGGTTCATTGGATTAATTTGTAAGTATGCACATTAGTTTTTATTAATTTATACTTGTATGCACATTAACTTTTTTGATGCCAATGCTATCATCTTCTTTTACTTTTCCTATTTGTAAGTAACCTGGTAAAAATTGATTGGTGTCCCCTTGTAGAAAATGTAGAATTATGAGCCATCCAAGAGAATCTCAGCAAAAAAAGCAATGCAACATCCTTATTTTAATGATATTGAAAAATATCAATTATGATTTTAAGCCATTAGAAAAGTGCATGCAAAGATTGGTGAGGGAATTTCAAGTTATTAATTTTAATTTAAACTTATCATGAGCACCTATGATGTAGAAATTATAAGAGCGTCTCAAATTTCAAGTTATTTTATTTGTGAGAGGTGTTGTGTGCAATAGGTATCTTGGAACTCCCAATGAAGATGTATGACAAGGAGTGACTAAGTTGAGAGACTAGCATGCCTATCCTCAATGGAAGCATCAAGATTTATGCCTTGTTGTTCTCGAGTTGGAACCAAATGGTGTGGATTTTTTGTTTGTAAGTGCCTTCCATCTATTTTCATTTCATTTCCATTTTGGATGCTCTTTCTTTTGCTTCTTTTACTTTGTGTATTTGTAAGTAAACTACTAAAAATTGATTGGTCCTTCATTGCAGAAAATATTGATTTATGAGCCATTGAAGAGAATCTCAGCCAAAAAATAAATGCAACATCCTTATTTTGATGATCTTGACAAATCTCAATTTTGATTTCAAGCCATTGTAAAAGAGCGTGTGAAGCTTAGCAAGGGAATCTCAAGTTACTCATTTGAAGTTAACCTCATAATGAGCACCTATGATGTAGACATTATAAGATAATCTCGAATGTATGAGTGAAATTGTAAAATTTCTATCAGAATGGAGTACCTAAGGCATTGTAATGAGATTTGCTCAAATATTGAAATTTGGTGCAAGGGCACCATTGTTATTGAGAAAATTTGGTTCATGGAAGTATTAAGTTAGTTTTGTGTTTTGAGTTTTTCCAATTGAATAAGGTCATATTAGAAAAATTTATAATGTAATAAGTCACATTAGTTGGTTTTTGGGTCATTTTTGGAGTTCATGTTCCATATTTGTCAAAATAATGTAAAATTGAAAAATTGAAAAGTTGTTAATATGAAAAAAGTACAAAAAAATGTAAACTTGAAGAAGCCCAAGGGTCATGGGAATTCAAAGGGTAGTTAGAACCATTTTCATATGTTGGTTAAGGTTTAAATATATTGGGAACTCAAAGGAACAGGTTGTTGAAGGTTTTTGTGAAGGAAAAATAATAAAAATCCCCTGATTTCTCTTGTAATTCTATGTGTTTCATTGAATTTTTTGTTTTAGGCTAGTATACTTGGTCGTACAAAAGTATTATGTCCTAAAACATTTTCTAATTGGTAGAGATAGGCGTTAGCTATGTTTTGGCTTTGGAGTGACAAAAATTCATTAAGTTTTAAGAATTTTATTGTCAAATTACTGACTGTAGGTCTGTATAGCCAAACATAAGGGTTTCAAGACTAAAAATGAATAAATGACTTATTCCACCTATTTTTTCTCTCTATGGATATATGGAATGAGTCCACCATGGTAGGATTTGATGTAGGAATAATATTTAAGAGTAGGGAAAATGTTGAGGAATGTGTTTTGGTTGTTGTCCTAGAGGAAATTGGGTTAATTTTGGCGTAAAAATGGAGTTTAGATGTTGGGTTTTGGTGAAACTATCTTAGGAAAGATTGGGAGATGATTAATTTTGCATGAGAAAGAATATATTGAAGTTTTTGAATCTTTGTAAGGTTAGGGAAGGTGAGTTGAGTGCCTGGGCATGATGCCCTAATTGTCAAACTATGTATTTGGAGTGGAATTTGATGGTTAGAGGAGGGAAGTTGTAGAAACTCTTGGGGGAAAAATATTTTTATGAACCTTCAAGCATGTGTAGACATAACTAAAGGTGTTTGAGGCATTGGTTGGCTATGTAGAAGCCTAGAACAGTGATTTTCATAAACCTGTTTAGAATGGCATAAAGTGAGGGTTTCATGTTTTGGTGTCATAGGTGTTGATGGTGTTTTCTGCACAGCAACAACTCAAATAGAAAATGATATTCTATCTCTCTTGAAAGATAATCTTCAACAATAAATTGTTGAAAATGACCCCAAGGTCTCTCGGGTGTCAGGTCTTGACAATGCACAAACAACTCAGATAATATGTGAAAATGCTGGTAATCACAAGGGGCCTTACAAATGAACAATGCTAGAAGTGAATTTTTATCAGATACAATAATATGGTGATGCTTTCAATCCTAAAACTAACCCAAATTCAAAATAAACAGCAAAAGAGATAAGGGTTTAGAGAGATTCTATTATATTCTAACTCCTAAGATTAACAATGCAAATGATAAAACACTTGAAATGGACCAATCCCAACAAAACCAATCTCTGCTTGACCAAGATTAATTTGCAATCTTATAGAAACAGTGCAATCTTCTAAGGTTTTAAAGATTTTTAGATCATGAAAATTCACCCAAGACAACCCAATTGCAGTTGAAATGAATAAATCTCCACAATTGAACCAAGCACAATGAATATAAAGGTCCAGGCTAACTTTGCAAAGCAACTAACAATCAGCTAGCTGCAAAAACTATGGACCAGGGATTGCTGCAAACACTTCAAACATTAAATCATAAACATCATTGAATCAGATTTAAATCTAAATCTAACAACCTTGAGCAATTTGAAAGATAGAATCATAAGAACCATGCAAGATAAGTCAACACAAAAGAGATCACCATAAAATACAATGCCTTCAATTGTATTGAATCACCAAACTCCAGCAACAATTCCAATGTTCTGTTACAACATTTGCTTGAAAGAAGCTAACTCCTAACTCTAACTACTGCTAAACTCACTTGTATCTATCCGTGCATTCCTCTGTTCTCTATTCTATCTATCTACCCCGTTACAAATGAGGCAAAAATGCCATTTATAGAAAACCCCAAACATGTCAGCCCAATTAGATTTTACAATAATAACTGGTCCTAAAACAGGTGCCTAATTAGATTTTACAATAATAACAGGCCCCAAAATAGGTCGGCCAGGAGAATTTCAAAATAGGACAAGATTTGCATTAAATGCATGAATATTATCCATGTCGGCCTACGATCTCCAGCAAGATCAGATTCACGTGTCTTCTAGAAAGTTCTCCAGCTGTAGACAGTTTTGGCATAGATTCTTAGGCAGGTCCCACTTTTAATATCTATTTAATCCTGAAAAATAGATATCATCATCAATAGCTCACATGTTAAAAATCCAATCCAAAATAAATTTGAATAAAAGTTTGACCTTTTCTAAAAAACTTACATTTTTATAAGGAAACTTTCCATTTTCAGAATTTTTTGCTTTTGGAAATTTTATTTTCAAAATCTTTTCAAGAAATTTTCATTTTCAGGAACATTTTTAAAAATTCCATTTTGGAAAAAAACAAATAAATAATTATTTTGAAAAAATTCCATTCGAAATTTTTGGCCTAAATCGGACCAAAGGGAAAATCTGGGAAAATCCAGGTCAAGCAGATTCCAGACTAGAATCTGGGAAAATCCAGGCGGACAGGAATCTGGAAAAATCCAGCTAGACAAGAATCTGGGAAAATCCAGCCAGACAGGAATCCAGGAAAATCTAGTTGGACAAGAATCTGGGAAAATACAGCTGGACAAGAATCCGAGAAAATCTAGGCGGATAGGAATCTGGGAAAATCTAGTCGGATAGGAATCTGGGAAAATCTAGCTGGACAGGAAAATCCCAGATTGGGGCAAAAGTCCAGATTTTGTTCAGAACTTAGTTTTTTTGAAGCACAACTCGGGGGAAGGACTTGGACAAGCAAGATGAACATCTAAGGACCTCTAAAGGCAATGAAATCAATAAAATTAAGGGGCCAAAAGACACCAAAAGCCATAGCAAAAAGAGGGTCCCTACTTTCAGTGGGGCGTGTGTGCAAAACTGCACAACAATAAGAAGTGACTCTTTGATCAAAAGTTATGGTTTTATGCTAGGAATGGTACATTTATGCTAGGAATAGTATTCTTTTGTACAGATAAACATGTGGAATCACTCTGAGCTATGTTCAACCGTATCAATCCCATAAGGCTCAAAAGTACAAAAATCAATATTTGATGGGGTATTACTCAGAAACTATGGCACTTACAAAATCCCTGTCTAAGCCTATGAAATAATGTTGGGCTCCTCTACAATAACCTCTCTCAGGTTTTGTTATTTCAAAGTTATTTTCCCGTGGTGTCTAGTTTTCACTTGATGGAAAAAGTGTCAAATGCAAACAGTGCAAAATTGCAAAGTGGTGCAAATTTTGTTCTATAACTCATATGACCAAACAAACTATTCCAATGCATCTAAATAGGTATGTTTACACTAGAAATGGTCCTCTTTCACACCCAAACATGCAGAATCACTTCGAGCTAAGTTCAACCAGATCAATCCCTTAAGAGTCTAAAGTGCAAAATGACTACAAACTTCAACATATTGTTACTCGAATACCATGATGCTTAGAAACTTCTCATCTAATCCTATGTGATTGTGTTGGGACTTTCTACAATAACCTTTCTTGGTTTTCACTATCTTGGAGGTATTTTCCCATGGTGAAAAATTTTCACTTGGGGAAAAAGTTGTCAAATGCAAGTAGTTAAAGTTGCAAAGTGGTGCAACTTTTATTCTCCAACTCGTGTGACCAAAAATACCATTCCAACACATCCGAATAGGTACTTTTATGCTAGGCATGGCTCTCTTTTACATGTAAACACATGAAATCACTCCAACCTATGTTCAGCTAGATCGATCACTAAAAAGTCTAAACTAGTGTAAAATCGTTGCAAACTTCAGCATGTTGTTACTTAGATACTGTAACACTTAGAAAATTCTCATTTGATCCTATAGGATTGCATTGAGCCCCTCTACAATAACTTATCTCAGTTTTCACTATCTCAAAGGATTTTTCCATGGTGGAAAATTTTCACTTGGGGAAAATGTTGTCAAATGCAAGTAGTCAAAAGTTGCAAAGTGATGCAACTTTTGTTCTAAAAATTGTGTGACCAAATGAAATGTTCCAACACATCTGAATAGGTATATTTACACTAGGCATGGTCCTCTTTCACGTGCAAACACATGGAATCACTCTGAGCTACGTTCAATTGGATTGATCCCTTAAGAGTCCAAAGTACAAAATGACTGCAAACTTTAGCATGTTGTTACTCGGATTTTGTGATGCTTAGAAAATTTTCGTATAATCTTATGGGATTTTCTTGGGCCCCTCTATAATAACCTCTCTCATTTTTCACCATCTTGAAGGTATTTTTCTGTGGTGGAAAATTTTCACTCGAATTTTTTTTTGTCAAATACAAGTAGTTGAAAGTTGAAAAGTGGTGCAACTTTCATTCTGCAGCCTGTGTGACCAAATGAATTGTTTCAATGGGTACGAATAGGTATTTTTATGCTAGAAATGGTCCTTTTTTGCACCCAAACACACAGAATCACTCTGAGCTACGTTCAACTGGATCAATCCCTTAAGGGTCCAAAGTGCAAAATGACTACAAATTTTAGCATCTTATTACTCGAATACCATGATGCTTAAAACCTTCTCATTTGATCCTATAAGATTATATTGGACTCCTCTAAAATAACATCTCTCATTTTTTCTATCTCGGAGGCATTTTTCAGTGGTGAAATTTTTTCACTTGGGGAAAAAGTTGTCAAATCCAAGTAGTTGAAAGTTGCAAAGTGGTGCAAATTAGTTCTATAGCTTGTGTGACCAAACAGATTGTTCCAACATGTTTGAATAGGTATTTTTATGCTATAAATGGTCCTTTTTCACACCCAAACATATGGAATCACTCTAAGCTATGTTCAACCAGATCAATCCCTTGAGGGTCCAAAGTGCAAAATGGTAGAAAACTTTAGCATGTTGCTACTCAGATATCATGATGCTTAAAAACTTCTCATCTAATCCCATAGGATTGTGTTGGGCCCCTCTATAATAACCTCTTTCATTTTTCACTATCTTGGAGGAATTTTCCCGTAGTGGCAAATTTTCACTTGGGGAAAAAGTTGTCAAATGCAAATAGTTGAAAATTGTAAAGTGGTGCAACTTTCATTCTGCAACTCGTGTGACTAAAAAAATTATTCCAATGCATTTGAATAGGTATTTTTATGCTAGGAATGTTCCTCTTTTGCACCCAAACACGTGGAATTGCTTTGAGCTACGTTCAACCGGATCGATCCCATGAGGATCTAAAGTGCAAAATGCCTACAAAATTCAACATGTTGTTACTCCGATACCATGATGCTTAAAAACTTTTCATCTAATCCTATAGGATTGTGTTGGGCCCCTTTACAATAACCTCTTTTAGTTTTTGTTATCTCAGAGGCATTTTTTTGTGGTGGTGAATTTTCACTTAGGGAAAAAGTTGTCAAATGCAAGTAGTTGAAAATTGTAAAGTGATGCAACTTTCATTTTGCAACTCATGTTACCAAACAGATTGTTCCAACGTGTCTGAATAGGTATTTTTATGCTAGGAATGGTCCTCTTTCACACCCAAACACACAGAATCACTTTGAGCTACGTTCAACCATATCGATCCCTTAAGGGTCCAAAGTGCAAAGGGGAAGCAATCTTTGATGGGCTATTACTCAAAAAATGTGATACTTATGAAATCTCCATCTGAGCCTATGAGATCGTGTTGAACCCCTCTACAATAACCTCTCTCAATTTTTTTTATCTTTGAGTCATTTTCCCATGGTGTCTAGTTTTGACTTGATGAAAAAAGTGTCAAATGCAAGCAGTGTAGTGGCCCCTCTATTGAATATTGATGTTGCAAAGTGGTTTCATGGCCTATACGGCCTAATGGTGACACCAAATTGATTTGAATTATTGTTTCAGTGTCCTAACTATAATTTTGACTGAGTTTGAGGTGTTCCCATTGGGGTTGTAGAATCTTATTGAGTTTTCCCTGTCTAGGCGGGTCTGAAACTCTAATTTTAAGGTTTTGAAGACATAAAAAATGTGATTATGGCCCATTCCACTAATTGTAACTCTTGTAAATGAGTGTAATGGGTCAAATATGGTAGGATTTAGTTGATTGAATGGTTTTGGGAGTAGGAGAAGTCATCTTGTGGTTTGGACATGATGCCCTAGTTGTCAAATTTGAATGTTTTGAGTGAAATTTGATGGTTAAAGGTGGGTAGGTGAGGACAACTCTTGGGGAAATTTTTTTTGGTGATAGATTAAACATACATAGGCCATTTGAAGCATGTTTGATTCATTGGTGAAGTGTAAAGAAGTTGGGAAGTGGGATTTTCAGTAAACCCCTTTGTAACTTGCTAAAAATGAGGATTTTGTATAAAGAGGACTTAGTGAGTAGTTCATTGGCTAAAATCTGTATATTTGGTGGTTTTATATACTGGTAAATGATTATCCATAGGTATTTTTGGTTGAAAAATTATTTATAGGAGAGTTGTTTTGTAAATTATGTCTATTTGGCTTAAGGGGATAGTGTAGAAGCATCAGTTTGAGGGATTTGTTCCAAAAGAGTTATATGCAATTTTGAGCTATGTTTTGATATGTCTTCAAGGGTGTCTAAAAATATAATTGGTTAATAGATTTGAGAGAGGAGTTGTGAGATAGGTCCAAGAAGCTAGGTCTATAGACCTACAAGGAAAATAGTGAAGTTGTGAAGGGAATCACCCTAGTTAGGGTTTTCGAGATTGAAGGATTGTTGAAATTAGTTGAATTTGTGATTGGTAATTGAAGGCCTCCTTTCTTTGTACTACTTCTCTCCCAGTGCAATTTTGGGTGGATTATTACTTTTAAGTATTGGGAATGCTTTGCCTATTTTCTAGTTGGCAATTTTCATTCTACAAGGCTCATCTCTTGATATATTTTATACTCATTCTTAATCAATTATAAAGTTAATAATCAGTGCATTTATTTATAGTTAATCTTTTCTTTTCAATTTGTGCAATTTTGGAATTTTTAACTCTACTAGTATTCCTAGAAATATTGAAGTTGTTTAGTATCAACTAATAAAGTTGTTTAGCATCAATCAATTAATATTCAAGACAAACCATGAAGGACAACAATGATCAATGCTAGGGCTAACCAATTAATAAGTATACATGTGAATAAGGCAAGCACAAGTACTCAAAAAAATGTAAGCTTTGAAGTATACGCACTAATACATAGTATACACAAATTAATACAAAGTATATGCATGAATACAAGGTATACTCATGAAAACACGTAAGTCACAAAGTATACATTAGAATACATAGTCAAAAACTATACACATAAGTTGTAAAGCATACACTTGAATACATGTAACTCATATATATTGAACCATGGATTTATAATGCAAATATGGACACCATCGATAATATAGATTTGTATTAACCAAATATCCATGTAGGCATACATCAATATATGTTGATATAAGTATAAAATATAGGTACGAAATAGTCATATAGGCTTATGAGACTTCCATATAGTTATACAACAAAGGGCTCTAGAATCAAAAGTCATTGCTCTCCAGGCTCTCAAATTAAACTCTTTCTCTTTGTTTGTTGATCAGATGGTGATACGTTTGTCACTCATTTAGGTTGCAGTTGAAGAGTGCTCTTGCTGCTCTTCCTAGTGTTTAGTTCTTGGTGAAGGCTTATCTATTACAATAAGAAGTAAAGACATTAATATATAGAAATTACATAAAAAAATGATATATTTAACAAAATAATCACTTACCACCATATAATGATCACTCTTCATGAGGGAAATATTTTAATGCCCATGCTAAGGCATTTTGAAGCCATGTATAAACCATCCAAATAGAAATTAAACTACGAATCAATAATGGTTTGATTTTTCACTAACATCTACAACTATGAATGCAAATTGAAATATAGTAATTTGCCTCATACCTCCCTTGTCAGAGCCATGGAGGATTCTATAGCAGATGAAACACCGATGTTCACTGCCATTTGAACATTCAGAGGTGTCTTCACTTGCAACATATGAAAATAAAACAAAAAATTTATTCAATCATGAAAACTACAATAGCAATCCATGTCATGAATTATAATGTATGAGATAATGAATTTTTTTTTGAGTACTTATTAAACTATATATTTTTGGCTATCATGCTTACTATTTTCCCTATCCATATCTTGTTCAAAAGCATGTGTTTTTCAAATTTTACCCATAGCAGCAAGCCGATGAACGGTTTGATAAATGCTCTCGTAGACATGTACAATAACTATGGTGGCATAGAGAAGGCAGTGAACTATTTGAAAAAATGCATCAAAGAAATGGGGTCTCATGGTGATGGAATGCCATTACAAATAAATGCACGTCATGGCATTCCATTGCCATAAGATTGCATTTCTTTCAGGCATTGTTTCAAATAGTTCATTGCCTTCTCTATGGTATTATTGCTTACTATTATGCTTTGATAGAATTTTTTTCCAAGCATCCATAGTTTGTTGAAAAGCAACTTTTTTAGGCTTTTAGCCATAGTAGCAAAGAAGTGAGTAGTTTGATAAAATGCTTTGGTACACATGTATGGAAAATGTGGTATCATAGAAAAGGTGGTGAAATGTTTGAAGAAATTCCTCGAAGAAATGTGGTCACATGGTAATGAAATGGCATTCCATCACCATGAGATCACATTTCTTTGAGGCATTTTTTCAAACTACTAACTTCCTTTTCTATGCTATTGCTTACTATTATGCATTGATAATTTTTTCCAAGCATCCATACTTTGTTGGGAAACACCTTGTTTAAGCTTTTAGCCATAATAGTGAGGAAATGAACTGTTTGATAAAATGATTTGGTAGACATGTATGGAAAATGTGGTAGCATAGAAAAGGTAGTGAGCTATTTGAAAAAGTTCCTCAAAGAAATTGGGTCTCATGGTGATGGACATCACCATGAGACTGCATTTCTTTGAGGCATTTTTTTCAAACAACTCATTGCCTTGTCTATGCTATTGCTTACTATTATTCTTTCATATATTCCTTCCAAGAATCCATAGCATAGACAAGGAAGTGAACTATTTGAAAATATGCCTTAGTAAAAAGCGGTCTCATGGAATGCCATGACAAGCAAATGAAATTGGAAGCTACTCCTAGAATTATTACTTATGCTATGTGAAGTAATTGCATCACTGCTTACATATGTTGACTTTCTAAACAACTATATTGTAGTTGAAATTTTTTCATCTATCAACATCTAGTTATTAGTTATGGAATGTGAAGTAATCCTTTGAGTTTGAAAGATGTGCAATGCAACGTAATCAACGATATGAATATAAGCTACACAAATCTATTAAGTACAATTCATTAGTTAAACTCTTTATTCTAGTACCCATGTGTAGGTTTGACTAAATCCACTAGCACTGGGAGGTGTTCCCTCGAAACCTCCAATATTATCCTATTCAACATCCAAAATCACATATTAAAATACCATTCATAAAACAATGCTATTAACATGTAATAAATTTATAATTGTTTACTAGTTACATACCTCAATGGTATGTGCAGTGGAGAAATAAGCAGGTGTAGGACTGGTGTATCCAGTATCAACACTATGACCCTGCAATTTTAATAAAATCATAAAATTAAATTAGTTAATCTTGAATTTCAAAATTGAAATTTAATAAATTAAATTCAATGAACATGCTAACTTTTACTTGAGTATCAATGCCATAGGCCACATGCAAAATGTTAGCCACCCTTGCCATCTCCATAGCTGCAGACAGATCCTACATAGCAGCCTCCTAAGTGTCAATGGAGTCATATGGACAAGTCACCCCACAAGATTGACACAAATGGGATCGAAGCCCACCAATCGAAGACTCCCCTAGATGGTGATGTAGAATAGGGATGGCATGTTGGATGACACTCTAGGTCAAAGAGTTGATGGCTTCCAAAGTCTCTACATCAACAGTCTCCCTCACAATGAAAGGGATGACAATGTACTCATGAGGTGGCCTAGCGAGAGGTTGTCTCCCTTGCTGCATAGGATCTTGCTGTGCACTGTGTCTATCTTGAGCCAACCCTCAACTCTCCCCTGGAAGTCTCTCATATCAAAATAATTTGAGATTTCATTCAAGATGAACTCACAGTATAGTTTCCTAAGGAAATACTGTGGGACTTCACAATTGTTGCATGGTGGGTCATCAAAAACCATGTACTACCTATCCCAAAAAGAATTCCTAATCTCTTGGTGGTGGCACCAATGAATAGGAAACCTCTTCCCATTGAGGGTAATATTTGCATTTGACCATGGTTCAATGAATAATGTGCACAAATCACCTTTTGTAATTTTTAAATCTTTTACATCTTTATTTGATAAATTATCTTGGTAATAAGCCCTAGCTTCCTGTCTCCTATCCTGCCAACCAGTTAATTGTTTGCTAATTGAATCTACATGTTTTAAAAAAAATTTTATTGAAGTTCCCAAGGTCATTCTTTCTATGGTTGAACTATTTGGATCGTTCAACCTCCTAATTAAATCTTCAATTTGTTTTTTATTGTTCTCAATTTCCCTCATTAAGTTTTGTTGAGTGCCAAGATGATGTTGAGGGATTGGTGGAGGAGATTGAGGTTGTGGTTGTTCTTATTGTGCTTGTTTAGGATTTTTCTCCTCTTGTTGTTGATGTGCTTCTTGAGGATTTTGAGGAGGGTTTGTAGGTTGATTAACATCTCCTACAAATTAAAAAATAAATATAAAAAATAACCTAAAACTAACAAATTCAAAAATAAAAAACAAACAGTCCTTACCTCTCACACCTCATCATCGATGTGGTGGAATCCTCACAATGAAACAACAACCATTGATAAATAATTTTGCAAAATACCTCCTCCAAGAATGCGATCACAGAAAATTGGAGTTGTGGCCACAGGCAAGAGAAAAAACATAGTCAAATGCAAGAATGAATTTGATTTGTTTTTTTTTCTTTTAATAGGTCATAACGTGAGTGCGTTATAACACATTCACATTATGGTCTCATTGTGATCGAGCCTCAGTCTTGGCACACAAATCCATACTGCGAGCACATTATAGTGCACTTGTGTTATGAGTTTTCAAACTTTTTTAAAAATTTGGCCACAAATTAGCTACCCATCTTCATTCACTTGCCCCTCTCATATCCTACAAAGTATCAAGTCACAAAATATGAATTTTCTCATCAACAAATGAAGTTCCAATAACAAGTCAAGAAAATAGAAGCTAGAGTTTGGAAAACTTGGGACTATGAAATCAGATTTTAAAAAAGAAGAAAGACAATCTAGGGAGCACCATGTTCTATACCAATTGATTCTTCACAAAATTTTCACACCAAGTGCCTCTGTGTCTACCCTCTACATTTCTAGATTCAATTTTTGTCTTGTAGCATTCAATTTATCAAAAATCATATCATCATGCTGTATTTTTCATAATATACCTAGTTACATCATTGCATCATATTAAAAAGCAAAGAATCCAAGATTTCTTTCCACCACTAAAAAGGGATTAAAACCTCAATCCACCATTCTTGTTCGTCCTACAATATTTGTAGCCAAGTGAGGTTTGAGATCATTTTTAATCCCTTACTACTAATTTTTTTGAAGAGTGTGATTTAAATTGTAGACCCCTTTCTCCAACTAAACAACATCTAACCAACATTCCCCCTCTTCCCCTATGTTCATCTCTTCAGCTACCTCCTCACCTATCATTTATCCCTTTAAACCTACCCATCCTTTCAATACACCACTCAAGTACTCTCAACCTACCCACCCTCTTTAGGAGACATCATTAGCCTACTTTCTAATTCTATTTTCTTCAAAACACTAGGATGTATCCTACCATCTCATCAAATTCTTATGTTTCATTTTCTTTGAAATGATGCCACTTATTTTAGTGGCAATTTTTTCTAAAAGGACATAAAAAATAAACACCCAAAATGACTGCATCCTAATAACACATTTAACATCAACACTTTTCACACATTTAACATCTTAATTGTAACCACATTCTTTTCATATAACATTAATTAATTAAATAAAATTTATTTATTCAATTAATTAGGACTCATCCTCTAACATTTATATCAAAAGAAAATTAATTAAATAAATAATATATTTCATTAAAATTACATCCTACATCCAATACCCCTAATTGATTTAATGATCTAGTGATTTGATTAATTAGCCTAAATCTCCAAATATTAGTATAATCCTCCACAAATGGAATAATCATGTCACATCCATAATTTAAAATAGATATAAACATATAAATAATCTAAATTTCAGTCATAATCAATTGTATCCATATAATCATCAAATTAGTCTAAACCCTCCAATCCCAACCACTAAAAAATTACAAAATAAAAAATAAATACACATCACCAATCTAAAATAAAATTAATAGTTAGTCTTAGACATCGAATAAACTAGACTAAACCTAGCCACCCATCTCCAACTACCTTCAATCCAAATTCATTATAACTTTGAACCCTCACCATCCATTTAATCAATTCAATCATAACCCTCCATCCACCAATCACTTGCACTTAATTATCTCCTTCCTCCCAAATTTAAATTTAAATTCTCTCATGAAATATTATCCCTCCATTTCAAGCCAATCTCAACTCTTCATTTTCCCTCCTCAAATTTATAAATCTATCCCTTTGCAACTCATTTTAAAGAGAAAAAGAGAATAAAAATAAGAACACATTGCTACATTGAGGATTCAAAGAGCAACTCAACAACAAAATATCATGAGCATTCCCATATAATACTAGGTATGTATTTATTATGAGTTTTCAATTTCAATTTGCATTACTTATTTCCCTTCAATAGAGGTAGAGATCAAATTTCATGTTTGAAAAATGTAATTTTAGTTTTATAACTTATTTTCCTTCCATCTTTCTACATCGAATATATTAAAAAATGTTGGAATATTGTTGAAATTTTGATAATTTTCCTTATCCTTTTTCCTATTCTTAACACCATTAATTCCCACATGTTAGCCCTTATCTTATCCTCATATGTATATATACCAATACATAAATTTTGATGGAAGTTTGTGTTTTCATTAATGTTAACAAACCTTTGTTGTTGCATTGATGCCAACCTATGGAGATGATTTTATTGGTTGCATTATGTTGTCATTAGTAGTATCACTAATGTCAACCTTTGGTGTTATTTTGATGAGCACGTGTTGGTGATATTCAACCTCTTTGTGAGGTTGAGATGTTGAGGAGGTGTTCTAGATGTTGAATTTGAGTTTATGGTTGTTGGTTTCCAAGTGCTTTTGAGAAAGTTTGAATAAAAAATAAAACAATGTAGTGAAGAGTGTTCAATATGATAGAGTGGTGTTCAATGTTTTTCTCCACATTTCTTCATGGATGAATATTTTCTTGTTGATGAGGGACTCACTGCCCAAAACCCAAAAAAATCACAACAAATACCAACACAAAAGATGCGAGATAGAAAAATGACTCACTTTCAATTATTTTCAGAAAATGAAAATATAGATTCAAAGCTTACATGCTATAGCCTCATGGACTTGATTCATTACAACTAAATCAACTCTAAAAAGAAAAAATACTATTTAGAGCCACAATTTTCACTATCAAGGCCATCTTCTACAAACCCCACTTAGCCCTTTTTATTTTCCTCAATAACCGCCCTAGAATGTTCTAGAAAGTTCAAATTTCCCCTTTTTGTTTGGCACCAAAAGTCTCGCCATTTGATTTATGGCCTAGGAAGGATTTTTTATGAAATTCACTTTTTAGATGACTAACTTTGCGGGGCCATAACTTTTGATTCGGTGTTCGATTTTCTATTATTGTATATCGTTGGAAATGATGAACTCTATAACACGGGAACCCATCATAGGTTGGTTCAACCACTCTTTGAGCTATTCAGGGCCTCTAAAGTTTTCTTTGAATTAGGTGCTAGAATTCTCAATTGTTCATTTATCAGCCGCTCCTCTATGTCACCTTCATGATACTCTGTCAAATTAACAATGTTGAACATAGGAGAAATGATTATTCCACTAGGCAACTCTACCTCATAAGCATTTCCTGAATTGTGCTTCTTCAAGATATTGCATGGTCCAAACTTCTTTGTCTTTAACTTGTTGTATGTCCCAACTAGAAACCTTTCCTTACACAAATGAACCATGACTTCATCTCCTACTTGGAACTCCTTATAACTCATTTTTGATCTTACTGAGCCTTATATTGTGAGTTCATCTTTTTGATATGTTTCTTCACCTCTTCATGCAAATTCTTTAGGTGCTTAGCAAAATCTTTAGCCTCAGCACTACTCTTCTCCCCCTTATCCATCTTTCTCAGTTCAGAAGCAGTTCTTGGACTACTCCCATATACATTTTGGAATGGTGATTTACTAGTGCTCCTATTGACAAAATTTTCGTAAGCAAAGTCTGCTTGTAATCAAATCCCATCCCTTGGGATTATCTCTAACTAAGCATCTTATCAGGTTGCCCAAACTCCTATTCACCACCTATGTTTGTCCATCAGTCTATGGATGGTGTGCAAAAATGAACTTCAAATATGTCTTCAACTTCTTCCATAATGTCCTCCAAAAATAACCAACAAATTTGGTATCTTTGTCTAAAACTATACTCTTTGGTAGACCATGTAGTCTCACCACCTCTCTAAAAAATAACTCTGAAACATGAATAGCATCACTAGTCTTATGACACTGAATGAAATGTGCCATCTTTGAAAATCTATCCACCACCACAAATATGGAATCATTCCCTCTCTATGTCATTGGCAATCTAAGAACAAAATCCATGCTAATATACTATAATGGCCTCTTAGGTATAGGTAATGGATAATACAATCCAGTATTCTAACTTTTTCCTTTCACCATTTGACATTCTCTGCAATTTTGTACAAACTTATTCACATCTTGTTGTAGCTATGGCCAATAATAATTCTCATTGACAAGAGCAATGGTCTTATCTCGACCAAAATATCCAGCCAATCCTCCACTATGCTTCTCCTTGATTAGATTCTCTCTCATAGTACTCCTTGGAATACACAATTGGCTTCCTCTAAAGAACATCCCATCTTGGATTAAGAAATCCAACCATCTCATCCTATCCAATGTAACAAGTTCAAAAAAAGCCTTCCAAGCTTCTACAAAGTCTAGTTCTTGTAGATACAAACTCTTGAGTTTGTTGAACCCAACAACCTCTATATTCATTTCTATCCACTCTTGTGCTTCAAAACAAAGGTATAAATCTACAAAAACTCAACCCATTTTAAATTCCTTTGATTCAAATTTCTTTGACTATTGAGATACTACAATGCTTGGTGATTAGTATATAAAAAAAATTCTTTTGACAACAAATAGTGTCTCCATTTCATTAAATCCTAAATTGGGTATGTGCAGGATCATGATGGGCCAAAAAGCGATGATATAATGGGTATGTGTAGGGTATGTGGTTGATGACTTTTTTTTACCCAAAATTGATGAAATGAAAAGGGTTTTTAAAGGAGATTCTTAGCTTTCCACCAATATAAATTATTCTTTACTTTGAATTTAATAAATAAATATTATTCATTTTCTATTTGAATTATGACTAAAGTACTGATTGATAGGCTGATTGAAAAATATCTATAGCTTTTAAATGGTATCATAGTTTTTTGAATTCGAAATATGTGTCACATTCTATACTTTTCATACTATAGGATTAAAAATAAATTGAATTTCATGAAGTTTTGACCAAGTTAAGGTGGTTAGACATATGAGTTTTTATATTCTTTAAAAGTTGTAGTAAAAAATTCATAATTAATTATTTACTTAGAAAAAAATTACAAAAAAATATGCATCACATTGAGACATGAGGCATCTACTTATATCTAAAATATTATAAAAAATATTATCATTTTATTGTGGTTAGGGTGGTCAGATAGACACCCACTTCTTATTTTTTCCCTAAAATTTTAAGTAATACTACATTAAAATTTCAAATTTTCACAAAATAGATTTTTTTTTGAAATAAACCTAGCAGTTTAGAAACTACATTCAATTTTCTACAATTTCTATTCTTACATATTTTTGAAATACTATAGTTAACTTATTCAAATTTTTACATCAAGTTGCCTTACTCTGATTTTTCTGAATTTTTCGCCACTTAAGGGCCTTTTTTTTCCATGATGATCCTACACATACCCAACTATAGAATAAAACTCTTGATCATAGGAATATTATTTCTTCTTAGCATCATTTAACTTCTCACTAAAATAGGCAACATGCTTACCTTCTTGACTCAAAACAACTCCTATGGCAGTGCCACTAGCATTATAATCTACCTAAAAGACCTTATTGAAATCTAGAAGTGCCAAAATAGATTACTCTGTAACTTTCTTCTTCAACATATCAAAACTTTTGGCTACTCCTGTAGTCCACTTAAACTCTTTTCTATCCCCTCTCATCATTTTAGTTAGAGGTGCACAAATACTACTAAAATTATTAATAAACTTTCTATAAAAACTTGCTAGACCATGAAATGATCTTACCTCTATAACATTCCTTGGGGTAGGCCATTCAATGATAGCTTTCACCTTCTTTGGATTCATTTTAAGACCCTTTTTTGAGACAACAAATCCTAGATACACCAACTCTCTCTTCATAAAACTACATTTCTTCAAATTAATCAACTTCTCCTCCCTTAGCTTCTTAAAATAATTCTAGATATGCTTCAAGTGCTCCTCCAATGTCTTACTAAAAATAAAAATATCATTCAAATAAACAATAAAAAATGTTCCTAAAAACTTTTTCAATACCTCATTCATAAGCCGCATAAATGTGCTCAGTGCATTGGTTATCCCAAAAGGCATGACTAACCACTCGTACAAGCCCTCTTTGGTTTTGAAGGTTGTCTTCCATTTATCTCCTTCTCTAATTTAGATCTAGTGATATCCACTCTTCATATCTATCTTCGTGAAGTACTCATCTCCACCCAAATAGTCCATAATGTTATCCATTCTTAGCAAGGGAAATCTTTACTTGATGGAGATTTTGCTGATGGCTCTAGAATCTATACACATCCGTCATTCCCCATCTTTCTTTGGTGCTAGTATTGTAGGTACTGTACATGGACTCAAACTCTCCCAAATCAATCCTTTCCACAACAACTCTTCACTTTTTTCTAGAGTCATGTGATGAGCCTCCTTATTTGAAAAACTAGTTCCAAGAATTAGGTCCATCTAATGACTAATCTTTCTTAGGGAGGAAAAAATTTAGGTACATTATTAGAAAATTATAGCTTGAAACTCATTCAACAATATGAAACCTCTATAGGTACCTCAGTAGTATCTTCTTTATCAACTCTAGGGATCAATGCAAAACACATATGCTCATGCTTCATACCTTCTAGGAACTTTCTTCCATCAACCAAGCAAATTATTGCATTACCACATACCTTTTACTCTGGCTCATTCAAGGGATTCAACTTATTATGAACCCCATCCTTTGTCAAAGAATAAGTGTTGGAATTTCCATCATGTACTACTCACTAATCAAACTACCATGGTCTTCCTAACAACAAATGACAAACATCCATAGGCATAATATCACACAATACCTCATCATGGTAATTTCCAATCTTGAACTTTACTAGACATTGTTCATTTACCATGGCTTTATGGTCCTTCTACAACCAAGCAATCCAATATGGGTTCAGATGCTTTCTTCTCTACAACTGCGACTTACTAACCATTTCTTCTGAAACAAGGTTATCAATACTACCTCCATCAATAATAACAATGCAAACTTTACCTTCACACTTACATTTGGTGCAAAAAAAATTCTTCCTTTGAGTTGGTTCCTTCTCCTCATTTGGCAAGGCTATCCTAGTAACAAGAACCTCTCCTCTTTTTACTTCCTCATAATGTGAAGACTTAGCATATTCATCAACATGTGCAACTCGTGCATTACCTTCAGGTCTTCTATTTGTCCTTCCTTGATGTTGAGAACACTCATAGGCTCTATGTCCTTCTTCTCCACACTAGAAATAGGTTCCACAGAAGCCTCCTCTTCTTGGTCCTTGTCTAGATGTTCCCCTTCCTCTTTGGTCTCCATTATTTTGATCATAAGGATGGTAGGTGTTATCTCCTTTCTGGTTCTGGCTGCTATAGGATCCTTCACCCTTCTTTTGATCTTCATTTCAACCTCTATATGACCATCCACCAGTCTTTCCTCCATCACCTCCACGCTATTTTTTGTTCTCAAACCTCTTGTTCAATCATTCTTCAATCTTTAGAGAAAACTGATGAGCATCCTCAATGGTGGTCATTCTTACTAGTGCCAATTCCTCCTGTATGCTTGGCTTCAACCCATTAATATAACGAGCAAATTTCTCTTTATTTGCCTCAGAATTTTCTATCTAAATTAGGATCTTGTGAAATTCCTCTATGTATTCTTTCACCATCCTTGTCCCTTGCCTCAAGCTCTGCATCTTCTTGAGTGACTCCAATTTGTAATCAACTAGAATGAATTTTTTCTTCAATTTTGACACCACTTTGTCCCATCTGGAAATTTTATCTTGTCTTCCTCTTTCTAACTGGACCTTTTTCCACCATATACTAGCATGACCTTTCAATTTTTTCTTTGCAAACCTCACTCTGTGAGGATATTCAATCTCCTCAAACTCAAAAAATTCCTCCATGTCATTGATCCAATCAATCAATTCTTTAGGATTTAGATTTCCACTAAAAGTTGAAACCTCCATTTTAGGTCTCTTCCCAATGCTTGAGATCGCTTACAACAATATTCTTTCTCTAGGATCCATTGGATTTTTCTCTTCCTCTTCCATTTCCTCTTTTGTTTCATCTTCATTGTCATCTTTTTCTCATTGCACATCTCTTCTTCGAACCTCTTGCTGCGAGGTTTCTAATTGCCTTCTAAGGGCTCTAATTTCATCTCTAGGTAGATCTCTTCCTCCACCACCTCAGCCTCTACCTCTACCATATTGGGAAAATCTTGGAGGCATCTTGAACTCAACCCACACTCACAAGTCCTACTGCAACTGCCTCATATTTAGCGCTCTATTATAGGCTCAAGAACTCCTACTTTGATACCACTTGATGAGGGACTCACTGCCCAAAACCCACAAAAATCACAATAGATACCAACACAGAAGATGTGAGACAGAAAAATGACTCACTTTCAATTATTTTCAAAAAATAAAATAATAGATTCAAAGCTTACATGCTACAGCCTGATGGGCTTGATTCATTACAACAAAATCAACTCTGAAAAGAAAAAACTACTATTCATAGCCACAATCTACACTATTAGGGCCATCTTCTACAAACCCCACTTAGCCCTTTTTATTTTCCTCAATAACCACCCTAGAATGTTCTAGAAAGTTCAAATTTCCCCTTTTTGTTTGGTGCCAAAAGTCTTACCATTTGATTCTAGCCTAGTAAGAAATTTTCTATGAAATTCACTTTTAGATGACCAACTTTGTGGGGCCATAACTTCTGATCCAGGTGTTTGATTTTCTATTATTGCATATTGTTGGAAAGCTTTTGACGAGCTCTACAACACATAAACTCACTGTAGGTCAGTTCAGCCACTCTTTGAGCTATTTTGGGGCCTCTAAAGTTTTATATCTCAATTTGAAGCCGCATTGGAGAAATTCTTGGGACATCAACTTTAATTTCTCCCAAACCATGCAGGGTATTGAGGTGATTCTTTCATGACTGGAAATGTTTTTTAGCTTTGGTCCTCGGGCTAAACTTTCACATCCATACAAGCCCATTTTGGCCGACTTACTAAAAATAATAATTGTTTGTTTTTTTCTATTTTTGACACCTGGCAGTCTTATACCCATTAAGTGCCATCATGGGACTCAAAACAACTAAGGAAAATAAAGAAAACATTTTTTTTGGGTGATACAATATTTCCTTGCACCACTGGATGCTCCTGCATCACTTGTGTAGTTTTGATATGCTGATTAGAGGTGTTCAAAGATGTTATATCTAGAGTTTCAATTTCTAGATCATTGTGCAAAGAAAGTCGTGTTCACCAATGCATGAGCTATGAAAGTAGTGTTATCTGAGAGAAATGGTTTTGCTTCATATTTCTTCATAGTTTTGTTTTTGGTCTTGTAGATTTGGAAGTGTTCTTATATTGATAGTATCTATCTGCAATATGAGTTGTTTATGTTTTGGTGCTTCATAAGGTGGGATTCATGTGTTATAATATGTGGAAAGTTAATTGGGTGTGTAGGATGAGTATGTTCTTCTGGTGTATGATGTTATGAAGGATTTTTTGGATTTCAAGGTTTGATGGAATATTCTATATTGTTTTTGAGTGTTGCCTATGCTTCACAAGTCATCCTTGATAAAAGGAATTATGTACTTAATTGTTTAATGGTTTTAACACAAGTTCAGTTGACCTTGGGTGTTTACAATAATTTTGGATATTCTTTGATGTTTGATGATGTAGGATCATTTAGGGGTACTAGCAATCTTGCATCAAAAAAAATATTACTCTTTTAGTTTTTGTTTATTTTAAATAAGGGATTAAGTGATAGAAAATAATAATTTCATTTGCAATAATTTATTTTACCATTGTGTGAAAATGTAATGTAAATTTTGGTGGGAAAAGACCCTTGTTAACTCGGTAAATGTAACTTGTAAAAGGTTAAGTATTTGGGTACCCACTTTTGGGGCAGGTCAAAAGAGGTCTGAGATGCATGTACATGTGTCATATTTTGTCACAAAGTGGGCTTCCAAAGGAATATTTCATGTTTCTTGCATGTATTTGCATGTTGGCCACAAGCTTTACATGTTACATGTTTGGGGTTGTCTCTATGAGACCCAGTCTCAGTAAAATGGCATAACTTTCTAATACGGTAACAAAATTGAAAATTTCAAAATGATATGAAAAGAAATAAATGAGGTGCACAAAACCCAGATAACCATTGTGGAACATTATGACGAATGAAAGAGTGTTGATAGGCAGCAACTGATGGGTTTTTCTTGGTGGTTCCATGGAAAGAGTGTTGATAGGCAGGAACTGATGGGTTTTTCTTGGTGGTTCCATGGAGGTTGTTTCGAGAAACCAATGGTGGTTTCTTCTCACACAAATTCTATATATTGATGTTGCTCATTTGGTGAAGGGGCTTTGAGGAGTTTCAAGTTTACATAACTAGATACTGTTGGATGGAGCATAGGATGAAGACTCCAAGTGTTGCATATTTTTGTATGTAGAAATCCCATGTTGTAAGGGAGCTTATGAGCTTCTACTTATTGTAATCCCAATTCATATTTGCTGCAATAAAATATATTGTTTTCCTTCTTGCATATGTTGTGAAAATTTGAGTTGTGTTTGGTTTTAGATTTGAAAGGGAGAGTATTCCTTTTACATCAGTGGTATCAGACCATGTTGAATTTATTTCATAATTTGAGAAAGTGTGACATGGTGTGTATGTGTGCATTTGGGTTCGAGTTAAGGTGTGTTGTGGTTCATATTCATTCTCTCCACTACATGAATGTTTTGGTGCCAACCTAATTTGAATTTTCATGTTTGAGGTGTATAGCAAACCTTGTAATTTTTTTTCAAGGTTGAAGATGGTATTTATGTGTGTTTATTTGATGGAGGATACATAAGAGAAGTGTGTAATGCAAAGTGTTGATTTGTGAAGTGTGAAAGTGTGAAATTCATTGTGAGCTTTAATGCCTAAGACTTCTAGAAGTAGTGAGCAGAAGGTGTTTACATTCTACAAAGAGTGTGAATGTTCTAGTGAATCAATGGTGAAACTTTTCCATTTCTTTGAGATGGATTTCCCATTGTAAAAATCTTCTTTCTTCTTCGTTCTAATCTAGAAGTGAGCCATTGGTAGCGGGCCATTCTTTTCTCTTTGCGCTATGAGCCTATTCTATTTAGTATTGCAATTACTTTATATTGTGAGAAAATCCTCACTGTGGTTTTTCTCTTCTTGGTTTTCCATGTAAATCTGGTGTTCTCATGTGTTTGGATTTGTTTGAATTAATTTTTCTCTTGTTTACATTTTTCTAATGCATGTTAAGGGTTTAATGGTTGTTAAGGGTTTGTGGAATAATGTAAATCTAAATATTAATGAGGGTTTTTATGTTTTAATGTACAATTGATTCATCCCCCCTCTCAATTGTCTTGTGCATTCAACAATTGGTATCAGTGCAAGGTTCCTTAGAAGAGAGCTTAACCACTTGAGGTATATCTGGGATGGCACACAAGAAGGAGGCCCCTTTGTTTGATGATTCTAATTATTCATTTTAGAAGATGAGGATGGAAAGTTTCCTATTTCTCTAGGGTTTGGTGTTTGGAAATCTATTGAAATTGGATATAA
The DNA here is from genome assembly GCA_007258455.2 of Sequoia sempervirens. NCBI lineage: Eukaryota > Viridiplantae > Streptophyta > Pinopsida > Cupressales > Cupressaceae > Sequoia > Sequoia sempervirens. The sequence goes on along the minus strand of VDFB02373365.1, from coordinate 189,263,039 downwards.
AATGCTTGCAAATGGTCTGAGTAAGTTGATGAAATTGAAACATAAAAAAATAGGTTCACCAAAATGAAATGAAGGGAAATAGGCTCACCAATTTGAAGGGGTATGGTGCACCTATCTTCCTACTTTCATTAGGAAAAAGAGATCCCCTAGGGAAATATTAACTTACAACCCTTAGGTGAGTCAACCTTGAAGGAGATCTTATTGTTTTTCTTATGCTTGAGGATGGGTTGAAACTTTCAAGACACAACTTTTGGAGAAGGATGAAAAATAGAAAATAAACCCTATTATGAAATGTAACATGTGAAATCTCTAAATGAAATCTTAATTTGAAAAAATCTAGAAACCAATTATAGATCTGAGAAGGTTAAATATTTTTTCACCTTTCACCAAAATATTGTTTTGAGAGCTTTGTTGGGATAGATTTACCCTAGGGTGAATGGGTGTTTGTAGGGCATTCTGAAATCAATTTTTGGGTCCTCTACTCCTATGTCTACACTCCTAAATTCTGTAAGTTTCACAACCAAAAAGTTAGAAATAAATTTTATAGATGAGTTTTCGTAACTTGAAAACAATGTTGAAAACTTTACAACTTTTACAATTTTTCACTTTTGATAAATCTTCAATCCTTTTTCAACCTAAGATCTGCAAAAAAAGCAAGAAAGATTTTTTTTTTTGTTTTTGGTGAATGGGGGCATGCCTTGGTCAAACCCCATTTTGGTAATTAAACCTTGAATTGAAATAATGAAACATGAAAGGAATGATGAATGAACAAATGCTATGTTGCAACTCACCAAACCCTTGATTTAAAACCCTTGAAGGAATGAAACTTAATACATCTCTTCAAAGTCTTTATCTTGCATTAAATGGCTTGATTGATGATGTGATCTTGATTCTTGAAATTTGACTTGAATTCTTGAAACCTACATCACAATGTTAGCTCCAAAAATATTTTTGATTGCAAATATATTTGACATGATTCTTGAGATATTGAATGCTACAACAAATACTTGAGAAATCTTCCCTTTCACAATAACTTTTGTTCTTGTGAAGATTGTATTAACATTCTAGCTTGCATCTAGGATTTGAATTGATAAAAAGACCTTTCTTTTATAGATGATTTTCTAATTTATTGAAAATTAAACATTACAATCTAGCATTTGAATATGAATTTGGGATCATGAAAATATCACCAAAAACATATTAAAATTTAAATTTCCAACCTAAAGGGGACCCATTCACTCAAGGGCGAATGGGTCTTGAACTAAATTTCCAGGACCTATTCATTTCAAGGTTTTGGAAATGATAATTACATTAATTAAATATTAATTCCCCTTTCAAAAATTGCAATTAATTAGGCTTGTGGATGCAAAATTGGGCCAATTAGAGGGTTAATTAAGTCTATTTTATTAAGGGATCTTGTAGACACTTAAAAATGTCTTGAATGGTATTACACACTTAAATTCAATATATTAACATGAAATCCATCTTATTTTTCTTGATTTGATTAAATAAGCTTGATTATTTAATTAAATGCTTCATTTTCATCTATTAATCTAATTTACCTAATTGAGCTAATTCACCCCCTCTCACACTGAAATTTTATTCAGCTTAATTAAATAATGTAAATTATTTAATTTTAACCTTAAATCCTCTTATTTAATTAAATAACCTAAACTATTTAATTGAATATCATATTTTCATCTAGTTTCATTAAATAAATCAATAATTTAATGAATATCCTCACATTCCTCATCTCGCACATTCAAATTTAGTTTTAATTAACTAAATTGCAAATTTCCCTCTCATCCACTTGCATAGGGAATATTCCAAAGGAATATTCTCCTATTTTCCTTTAACAGAGGTAATGATTACTCCAAACAAAATTTGAAAGAAATTTTTAAAGTTGTTGCAAAGTGTGTTTGCTTGCATGATTGTAAGCCCTTGATTAAATATCAACTTGCATTCTCAACCCTTGATGGGAATCCATGATCCATGCCTCCATCTTCTTTCCATTTTGATCATTGATTGATAGTTTCAGTCTAATCCCTTAATTTCTCATTCAAATTTAGTTTTAATTAATTAAATTGCTAATTATCATCATCCTCCCACTTGCAAGTGAATATTCCTCCTTTGCACATTCCTCGGAAAGGAATATTCCTTCTCCTTGGCACAATTTAATTTGGTTTTAATTAACTAAATATATAATTATCCTCGCCCATGAGAATATTCTTTGAGAATATTCTCTTTCTTCACCCATTTGAAAAAAGGAATATTCCTCCTTACAACAAACTTTCAACAAGACTTCTTGTGCAAGTTTTGAAAGTGTTTTTGTTTGGAAGAATATGAGCCCTTGATTCTTTCCTTGATCCATGCGATTATTGATTCTCATCCATTGATGAGAATCCGTGATCCATGTTTCATCTTTCCTTCATCTTTATCCATTGATTAACCTTTTCAATCTCAACCATTCATTTCTACTTTGTCTTCCTATAAATAGGTCACTATTTGGAGACAAATGGATCCATCTTTTAACATCAAATTTATGTTGTTAAAATAATTTTAACTTGCACTCACAATTAACATCATTTTAGCTTAATTTACTTGAATCATTAGATTAAAGCATCCATTAATGGCTTCCATGATAACATAGGTTCATTCATTTAGCATATCTTGTAATTAGGGTTTTAATCTTTTGAATCTTGCATACATTTAGAGTAGACTTGTGTACACCCATATCAATCATCTTAGTATTTATCATGTTAATCTAGCATTTAAATTATGTTTTATCACATATATTTCATTGGTCTCATCAATACTCTTCAATAGAATTGATCAAAACAAGCTCATTATCCAATGGATTGGGAAAGGGTCTCCATTCCACATCAATGCGACACCACTTGCCCAATAGGATAAGTTTCAATGTCTTAGATTAGAGGTTTGTCAAAATTTCATGATTTAGAATGTTAGTTTTAATGGCTTCTTTGTCTTTGTTTACAGTGAATGATCTTATTGGGATTGATGCTTCATGGGTTGAATATGCCTCAAATTAGTATGGATTAGGTGTAGTTAACCTATAATATGACATTGGTCACATTTTGACACTAAGAGGGTTTGAACTAATCAATTTGACAAATTTATCTTTAGATTTTTGTTTTCCTTGTGTTTGCAGATACAACAATGCTTTTGAAGGCTAACGTGTTTTGCATATTTGGGCAATAAAATTTGAAGTGAAGGAGCATATTACCATTTAAATATAATTATAACAAGTGTTTCAACACTTATGGGGCAATTATAACCTATTTATGATGCTTTTTTTGTTTCACATTTTTAGGACCAAACCAAATTTACTTTATACTTTAAAATGAACATTCAAATTGGTCAAAATTGAACCCTCACATCAATTTTCTTATTCGATTAAAATTGAACAATACAACTTCCACACTTTGTTTAGTGCTTGAAATGAATTCATTTTGCTATGGTGGATTAAAATGAACATGTGTTTTATTTTTCTATGTATTCTTGTTGTGTGTATCTAATCCCATTGCACTTTGTGTGATCTTGGGTGAAGAGTAACACACAATTCTACTTTTCTACTTGGAAGCAATTATCCTCTCCCCTTTCACCTATTAGAAAACTTGGGTGATGAAAAAAATTTTATGCTTTAAATATGTGTCACCTTTAGAGGGCTTTCCTCTCAACTTGTGAGAGGGAACAACTCAAGTGGTGCTTTCTATCAGACTCGCTATATAGATAATTTAGAGTGACGAAATTCACTAACCAACTGGTTGTGGTTATCCCATATCAATGAAAGTCTCCCCTAGCATCCTTGTGATGTGTTAAAACCCTTAAATGTTTCTAAGGGTTGGGAGGCATCTTAATTGAGTGAATTTTCGTGTGTATGGCACTAGTCTATCCCAGATATGGTCATTAAAAACCTTGTTGTAGTGGCTAATCAAGTCCAATTCCAAAACATATTTTAAGGTAGTGCATTGGAGTAGCACCTCTCTAAGAAGTTACTTACCATGATTGGTTTTTGATTGAGGTAATAAAGAAAATAGGAAAGGGAATCTTTTGCTTGGTGTGTCAGGATGTTGCATTTCCTTGACATAGCATTTTTGTCCATTTCATCTTCACAGATTAATCATCTCTTCTAATGATGGTAAGCTTACTAAGAAATATGTACTTGATCTATCTAGGATTATAAATTCCTATGAGTCAGTTTAACACTTGCTTGGTTCCAAAACAATTGCAAAAAACATCAACATGTCTTTTAAAAATTTCAAACCCTTTGGTCTAAGTATGGACACCCTTTGAGAAAACCTTGATATTGATGCTTGTCCTAAGGATTTATTCTTAGAGACTTCTAAATATTTTGGTTTACATATAAATCCATACTTCCCAAAGTTAACATAGGTAACTATGCCCGTAACTTCATCGTTTTCACAAAAGGGACCTTGTGAAATGAATGATGTTTTTGACATAGACATTTAGTTTGAAAACTAAACAAGAAAATTTTTTGTGGTAAAAATAACTTCATTAATCCAAGATTAAATCAAATAAACACCCAACATTGATGTATGTTCAAATTTTGACTCCCCAAAACAAGAAAATTGAGACAAGGAAAAAATTGCAAAACATTGAGTCTAAATTCTATTGTCCAAATCATTGAGTTCCAAAATCATTGAGTTCTATTATCAAAATCATTGGGTCCTATTTACAAAATCATTTGAGTTCTATTTTACCAAAATCATTGAGTCCTTAGGGTTTGATCACTTTAAAGGTATAGTATGTTTCTCACTACCGTGGTCTTGCAAAACAAAGGTTCATTTTAGGTTAACATTTTGGGTCAAACATTTCACTCACACATCTTACATCCCATTTCACAAAACCAACTTTGGAAAATTTTGGACACATCAACACTTTGGACTTAGAAATTTATCAAACCAATCCCCTAACTTAACTACTTTGTATGTGAAAGGGATCTTTTTCCATGCACTTAGTTGAGTTGGTTATCACATTTTGTGAACAAGTTTATCTTAAAGGTCACAAGTCTACCTTAAATATTTACAAGTTCATTCACACTTTTATTTGAGGAATCAAAATATCAAACCATTAAGTCAAAAGTGTTGTCCAAAAGTTTAGAAATTTCATCCTCCTTGTCATTCACCCCTTTCGTCATTGACTCACATAATTCATCCAAAACACCTTAGAGGTTCACCTTTGTAACAAGGTCAAAACACAAGAAAAACATGAAATATAAACTTGATTCATGCATCATGAGTGATCTAAATCAACCAAACTATCAAACCCTTACAACACCAATTGATTATCAAAACTCACATTTATATAATTCACACATGGGATCATTATATCCTACAAACCTCAATGCTACATCAAATGTGAGTATGCCCAATCTAAATTTTGGAACACCTTTCCCTATGGTAAATCTAAATTAAAGTCAAAAAATACAAATCTATCAACCAAAAGATCAATACATGAGTCTTCAAAAAATCAACATTATCCCATCAAATTAATACATGCCAAATGTGAATATACCAGATACAGAATTACCAAGCATGAATATATCAAATCCAAAATTAGTGAGCTATGGATAGATACATTTGTAAATCACACAAATGTTGTTCAAAATCCAAAAAATATATTGAAAACTCAATGTATTTATCCAAATCAAGGTAATTCCATATAAAATCAAGGTTACCTAAATCAAATCAATCTACTTCCCAACCACAAAAATGTTCAATACCAACCTATGATGCAAAATCTAAACATTATCCAAAATCAGGACATTGTCCAAAATCAATTTGTGCATGATTCCATACAAATACCACAAGTGTATATTCCAAATATGCTTGACCAAAAACCAAATCAACTAAACCAAGGGTATCAAAATCAAAATAAAGATCAAATTATGAGAAATCAAATTGCTATACTTACCAAATTTGTTGATTCATATCACCAAGCAACATCTCCACCCTAAAATTGAAACACTCCCCCTTTGGTTAAACAATGTCATCAAAACATTGAGTTGTTTCTGCAACCACATTATGAGCATCTTCAATATCAATAAGTTGGATATTAAAATCAACAACCTCAATGAGAAGATCAATCACCACATCTCCAAGACCAATCACAACTAGATCAATATCAACAAGCACAAATCTCATAAGATGAAAAATGTGAATACACTCCTTTAGTGGAGCCAATTGAATTAGCATTAAAAATGCTATTCCATACCAAAATTATCAAAATTCAAGAATTATTAATTAGGGGTGAAACTAGCATCAAGTTTACATGGGATGATGATAATTCTTATTGTGAACACCATAGCACAAAAGGTCATGAAATTTTAGATTGTATCAAACTCAAAAATCTCATCCAAGACCTTCTTTATCAAGAAAAAATAACTATTGAAGAAAAACATCAATATTCAACCATTAATGATAGTAGTGACAATCTCTCCACCACAATTGTTGAAAACAATGATCAAGATCTATCTGTCATTGAGCACCTTGAAGATGTTTCTACCACATCCAACGATCAAATAAACATTCAAGAGTCTCTTTTTAATCATGATCAAGACCCATCAACAATATCCAACAACAATACATTTAAAAAAGTGTTAACATCATTTGTTCCTATGATTGAAAATATTGACAATATCCCCACCACTATATTTGAGGAAAAAATTCAAGATTCATTCACCAATGATCATGTTGATGATGCCCCTACACCACCTAATGAGTTAGAGGACATATCTTAATAATTTTCTCAAAAGCATGATCAACATCTTTCACCAAAGTCTAGTAATGGTCCTTTCCAAGACATATTAACATCCTTTGACCTCATTGTTGTAGATATTGAAGGAATCCTTAATTCAACACGATCCAAATTCACTTGAAGATCAAGAAAAAATTGAGACAATACCCATGCATAATTCAAACATTCAAGAACCCTTTGTAAGAAATCCATCCTTTAAAATTGACCCATGTCAAAAGCTTGATCCAAAGCATGTCAAAAGCAATTCCAAAATTAATCAAGATCAATAATTCGTATCTCCAAGATACTACCATGATATAATGGGTATTTTCCAATCGCTACAAGATGTTGCAAATAATGATCATATCCATACATCACATACTCCTCCATCTACCCATGAGATGTTTAATCCTAATGGAAATATAGATGATCTTCATCCAAAACAAGATCCTCATACTATTGATATCATTACCAAGGAACAAGAGTCTCCTAGTCTTAATGTCTTTACACATGATCAAGGCATAGAAAAATTCATAAACATATCAAAAAACAATCATAAAGAAGACCTCTATATGGATAATGAATCATAAACATCCTTTGAAGAGAAATAAAAATTGGATCATAAGGAAGACTCCTATATGGATGATAAAGCATCAACACCTTTTGAAGAAGCATCAAAATTAGACACATCCTCTATACAGATTGAAGAAAGTGAGTATGAGGATACCAAACATTGTCAAAAAACAACTAAAGCTAAAATGTCTTGAATAAAAAGGAAATTGTTTGTCAGTAGCAAAATCAAAGCATTTCAATACTAATCCCATAATATTGGGGGAAACTTTATCTAGTGCAAACACAAACATGGGGGACCATGAAGAGTCCTAATGATGAAATAGCTACCAACACCCCAACCATTCAAATCATGAATTATTTTTGACACATCTTGCCACCCCATAATTAGGACCAACCACAAGAAAGAGGTCTATATCAAAGAAAAGAGAAAATTATTGAAGCAAAAGAATCGACAAAGAAAAATGGACAAGAAAAATCCAAAAGGATACCAAAGAAAAATAAAGAAAATCATCCCTATCACACTCCATTAGTCAAAAAAACTATGGGGAAAAGTAAAAAGGAGAAATGTATCCCTCAAAACTATCCATCTATACAAAATAAATATTCAAGAGTGATCTATAAGGTATATCAGGAAGTTGGTCCCAATTGAATCTATATATCCACCCAAAATTTGTCATCATCGCAAGTTTGGAGAATCAAAGGTTCTAAACTGTCGAACAATCAATCTACATCTCGTATCCCTCAATGCATTCTACCATCCACTTTGACATCCATGGTATCTAACTCTAGTATTGACCATGTTTTGGTAGCAACTCTTTATCATAAGGACTCTAAGGGCACTATATTGCGATGTGTGCATCTAGGTGAGGTTAACTCCAATATCAATAAAGAAGATGAAAAGATCCATGGGTTACATTCAAGTGCCAGTATATTAGCAAAAAAACTCCTCCGAGTAGGATATCATTGGCACATCATGACAACATCTATATCAACACTAGCAACATCTACATCAACACCACCAGGTGGTTCAACATGAGCATAAAATTTCAAAAAATTAACAAAACAAAAAAAATCAAGAAAACAGTAAAAATGAAAATCATCCTCTAGTGAAAACCACTCTGGTGGGGCTTTGGATAAGTACCATGATGAAAAATTATCAAACAGGCGTCATGAGTAGAATCAAGCATTTATGTGCACCATTTCAGGTCAAAGCATCTCATCCCATCCATAATAAATCCCACATTCTATCCATCTTATCCATAATAAATCTAGGAACCCTTCATTATCCAATCCATTTTCATTGCATCTAACTTATCTTGATCTTGGCAAAGGATTGGTATGTACTTCACACTTTCTTATGGTAAACTTCTTGACATGGATCACTATCATTGGTCCTATCCTAACCAACATTATTTGAGCTATGAGGAATTTTCCAAAGAGGCATATTCTATCAAAACATGTTATCCATCACAAGGTAATCATTGTCATCCTTCACATACCCATCCATCAATCCATCCATTTATCCCACTCTCAACACCACATCATTACATACATTGCTAGACACTAGGGGTAGATACTTAAATCCTGCTTCGAGATTAAATCTTGAGCTACATCCTATAACTCATGTTGTGATCTAAACATTTGCTAAATGAAAAATCAAATTGGTCAAATCATTTGCAAGCAAAAATAAAAATCACTAGCACATGGAAATTTTTTTCAAGAAGATGTTCCTTATCAAGCTTAATCTTTTATAAAAAATCAATCCAAACAATCTATATCTGTTGAATCTACCTTTCACTTCAACATCTCATCAACTCATTCCAATAAACTTTGTTCCAAACCGAGCTTCAAAATTTTGATTTGTCTTATCAATCCATCATCATCTCAGGATATCCTTCCCAATCCTCGTGTTTCTTAACACTATGCTTGCATTGTTGTGTATCCTCAACAACGTTATCATCATCAATCCATCAATCAGATCAATCAATCCTAGGTTGGATTTGAACAGAATCCCAAAATAGATAACTAAAATTGCCACATATCCATACACTTATCAACATCATGTGAAAACCCAAAACCACTTGTAAAATATAGTAAAGAATCCAAAAACATTTTTTTGGTATTGGCATGGTGTGTTGGTTTAAAGCTAGTATTGTTGTTCTTTCCACCAAGGTTCAAACCCCATTGGGGTGGTATCGTTGAATGGTTGTATTCCAGTTCATAGCTTTGGTCAGAAGTGTTTACCCCTTGAATAAAAAATAAATCCAAAAACATTCAAAATTTGTAAATTCCAAATACAAAACATGCAAGAAACACATCAAAATCCCAAAAAAGGTTGAACATTGAAAATATAAAAAATAGTACCATGTTGAACTATGAGTCTCTAAGCTTGAATGTAGGTAAGGCCATAATTGATGTGCCCCTGAGACACCCTAGGTCAGTCCTTTAGGAGTTCATAATAATAAACTAGCATCCCATAAATTGTTAATATATTCATCATTAATAAGTCGTGTCAATCAAACTATGTGGTCTTTGCATGTATAACGTAGGAAAGGATCATCTATGATTAGCCCCCGAGGCCCCTATGATATGTCTTTTAGGTTAGGTTCTTGAATGAAACTCAAAAATCCCTAAACATGCAAATATCAAAAAAACCTTAAACATTTCTAAAATCTTAGAAAACCCCTAAACATCCAAATATTAGAAAAGCACAAAAACATTAGAAAGCATTCAAAAGACCTAAACAATATCAAATATCTTAAGAGAAAACATTAAAAAACCTCAAATAACCGAAAATGAAAATATTCATATAAACTTTCAAAATGACCAAAAACAGCCTCAAAACATTTCTAAAATACCCAAAAACATTGAGATATACTAAAAAGTCCAAACCACCCATCCCATTTCACTTTCACCCATAATAACCCTCCATCTATAATAAATCAATTCCATCATCTTCAACCTTTGGAAAAACAAGAAAAAAACAAGTATTGCAAGTCATAAAGTGAGATCATAAGTGACAAAATATAAAGTGTAGATCATAGATAAACAAGTTAGTGGATTTTGTATTAGTAGCTTATCACACACCCCATCCTAATCAAACCAAATGATAAACATGTCCTAGGATGCATCCTTCCTGTGATGGACATCAACATCAGAAATCACCTTAGCTAAAATAAATTGGCAAGAGATATAGATAAAGTTGACATTTGTCTTTTATCTTTTCTTATGATTTATCTTAATGACCCATTTTGAGGACCTCTCGATGATGTTGCAATGATTTAGAGAGAAAGGAATAGGGCATCAATCATTATCTTTCATTTGTTGTGCTTGTGGGTATTCTTGTAAAATAATCTTGGTCCATAATTGCTTAGTTGTGTGTAGGGTGGTTGTTTGGAGTAGATTGTTGATGATTGCATATGCTTTAGTCTGATATATTCTAAATTTCTAAGCTATATTCCAATGAGGTTTTTTTATGTCAAGATGTGAACAAGAACTATCCTATCTGTTTGTAGAGTCAAATACCACTACACTAGATACAACGCCATCCTAGTTATCAATATCGTGATGCATTGTGTCTATGTGTTATATCAAACAATAAGGAATGATAGAAAATCCCAATCCCAAATATGAGCAAATCATCCATCTCATCACCATATCTAATAAAATCTCAATGCCTCATGGACTTGTTGGATGTCTGAATCAATCTCAAAATCAATGGTCAAATTCATTCTTCTTATTCTTCTATCTTTACTACCATTTCTATCCAAGTATATAATTTGTGTGACATATCAAAATATACATGAGGTTACCCATGGCCAATGATTGTCTATACATCATCAAATCTGTCTACATCTAACATCTAAGCTTTTTAGTCCTCATTGAGATGAACTACTCTTGTGCCTATGTCATGTGATCGACCCAAAATTAAAATTTTTCACCCAATCTCTTGAGGGGGTAGGGTACCATCTTAATTCCTTCCACTAGGGAAATAGTGGGGCATCTAAAAAATAACAAATTTTTAGATTTTTGATCTGAGTAGTAGTTTTTATCTAAATAATGTCACTCTTTGAACCAATGTAACATGTACCTCACTTCAAAGAGGGGAAAAATTTAGACACTTAAAAATGTCTTGAATGGTATTGCATACTTAAATTTGATATATTAACATCATTTCGTCCTGAAATCCATCTTCTTTTTTTATGGTTTGATTTTATATGTCTAATCATTTAATTAAATGCTTCATTTTCATCTATTAATCTATTTGACCTAATTAGGTTAATTCACCCCCTTTCATACTAACATTTCATCTGATTTTATTAAATAATACAAATTATTTAATTTTAACCCAAGCCCTCTTATTTCATTAAATAACCTAAATTTTTTAATTAAACATCATATTTGCATCCCCTTTTCATTAAATAAATCAATAATATAATGAATATCCTCGTATTCCTCATCTTGCACATTCAAATTTAGTTTTAATTAACTAAATTTCTAATTTCCCTTTCATCCACTTGCATAGGGAATATTCCAAAGGAATATTCTCCTATTGTCCTCCAAAAAAAGGTAATGATTACTCTAAACAAACTTTGAAACAACTTTTTAAAGTTGTTACAAAGTGTGTTTGTTTGCATGATTGTAAGCCCTTGATTACAAATTAACTTGCATTGTCAACCCTTCATGGGAATCCATAATCCATGCCTCCATCTTATTTCCATCTTGATCATTGATTGATTTTTTCAATATAAGCCCTTGATTTCTCATTCAAATTTAGTTTTAATTAATTAAATTGATAATTATCCTCATCTGCACACTTGCAAGGGAATATTCCTCCTTTGTACATTCCTCCAAAAGGAATATTCCTTCCCCTTTGCACAATTTAATTTGGTTTTAATTAACTTAATATATAATTTTCCTTGCCCATGAGAATACTCTTTGAGAATATTCTCTTTCTTCACCCATTTGAAAAAAAGAATATTCCTCCTTACAAGAAACTTTCAACAAGACTTCTTGTGCAAGTTTTGAAAGTGTGTTTGCTTGGAAGAATATGAGCCCTTGATTCTTTCCTTGATCTATGTGATCATTAATGATCCATGTTTCATCTTTCCTCCATCATTTACCATTGATTAACCTTTTTAATCTCAAACCTTCATTTCTCATTTGTCTTCCTATAAATAGGACACTATTTGGAGATAAATGGATCCATCTTTTAACATCAAACTTATGTTGTTAAAATCATTTACACGTGCATTCATATTTAACATCATTTTAGCTTAATTTACTTAAATCATTAGGTTAAAGCACCCATTAGTGGCTTCCATGATAACATAGGTGAGTACATTTAGCATATTTTGTAATTAGGGTTTTAATCTTTTGAATCTTGCATACATTTAGAGTAGATTTGCATACACCAACATCAATCATCTTAGCATTCATCATGTTAATTTAACATTTAAATAATGTTTTGTCACACATCTTTTGTTGGTTTCGTCGATTCTCTTCAATAGAATCACTCAAAAAAATCTCATTGTCCAAGGGACTAGGAAAGGGTTGACATTCCACTTTAATGCACAACACCACTCCCCTAATAGGATAAGTTTCAATGTCTTATATTAGAGGTTTTTCAAGCTTTCATGATTTAGAATGTTAGTTTTAATTGCTTCTTTGTCTTTGTTTACAGTGAATGCTCTTATTGGGATTGATGCTTAGTGGTTTAAATATGCCCCGAATTCATATGGGTTAGGTGTAGTTAACCTATACTATGACATTGGTCTCTACCCAAAAATATTGTGAAAATGTAAAGGAGTACATTTTCCTACACTACAAAAATCAAGACATATGAGAACAATGGAAAAACAAGATATTCTCTTTTGAGTGGTCTTTCTAATTCAAAACTTATGAAAGTTATGAGTCTTAAAATTGCTGGTGAAATCTAGAAAAATCTTGAAAGTATCTATGAAGGATATGATAAGGTCAAACAAGCAAAGATGCAAAATTTGAAGATCAAGTTTGAAAACCTAAGGATGAAAAAACAGGAAGATATTACAAACTACATGCATGGAGTGGACAATGTTGAAAATTCCATCAGAGGTCTTGGTGGAAATCTAGATGAAGATGAGGTGGTAAAGAAGGTACTAACTAAATATTATAGCCATAAAGTTTTTTCTATTGAGGAAGTTCATAATTTGAATAATTATTTTAGAGATCAATTGTTTGGTGTATTAAATAAATTTTAATTGAGAGAGTTTGGTCCAAGTGATGTAAAAAAGGAGATTTCTTTTAAAGTTGGAAAAGTAGAGAAGAATGAGGAATCGGATTAGGATGATGTTGATGATATAGTAGAAAATTTTGTGAGAAGACTAAAAAAAGGCACTGGAAAATACAAACGTAAGTTACCTTTCAAATGCTTTAACTATGGAATTTTTTTTCATTATTCTTCAAGTGTTGCAAGCATCAGAAGACTGGTGTTGTCATTGATTTCAACAAGCTTGTGTTGTCATTGATGAGTAGAATATTGTTGCAAGAGTATGTTGGTGTTATCCATGCTTTGATTAGTTGCATTATTTTGTCATTAGTAAGCTATTGATGTCAACCTCTAGTGTTGTTTTGATAAGCTTATGTCTATGGATATATGGTTGAGTTGTATGTTGTAGTTGGCTTGGTGGTGATGAGGAAGTATTAAAGGTGATGAGGATGTGTTCCTGGTGCTTGGTTTTCAAGTGCTTTTGAGAAAATTTGATAAAAAGAGGAAATAACATGATGTATTGTTGTTCTAGGTTGTACAGTAGTGTTCCGGTGTTGCTTTACATTTCTTCTAGGTTGAAGATCTACCTGTGCATTTTATATATGTTGATCAAAGGTGTTCAAAGGAATTGTATTCAAAATTTTGTGTGCTAGATCACTAAAGAGAAGAATTTGTGTTCACTAGTGTGTGAATGATGTATTGCAAAGGTGTTTAGGAGATTTTTTTTTCTTCGTGTTTCTCCAAAATTTGGTTTCGAGTCTTGCAGATGTCTAAAGAAGAAAATGTTACAAGCTATATGCAAAGGGTAGATGAAATGGTCAGATCCAACAAAGGTCTTGGTGGAGACATCAAAGAATCGGAAATGGTAAACAAAATTCTCCGAACGCTTCCTAAATCATATAGACATAATTTTTTTTTTATTAAGGAATTTTCAAATTTGAATCAATATACCAGAGATCAGTTGTATGGATTATTAACTACTTTTGAGATGAGAGAATTTGGTGCAAATAATAGTGCAAAATTTGAGACTACTTTTAAGGCTACTAAATTAAAAAAATCAAGGAATTAGATTAGGAGGATCTTGATGGTATAGAAGCTAACTTTGTAAGAAGAATGAAGAAGGGTATAGGTAAGTACCGTGGTAAGTTTCCTTTCAAATGTTTTTGTAGACACTGAAAAATGTCCTAATCAATATCATACACTTGAAATAGATTTACTAACATCATTTCCTCTTCAACCCATCCTTTTTTGCTTAATTGATTAAATTAACCTAGCTAATTTAATTAATTGCATCATTTTCATTTGTTGGTCTAATTAATTAATCAGGTTAATTCACCTCTTTTCATGCTAACATTTCATCTCATTAAATTAAATGCATCAAAACATTTAATTTAATTCCCTAAGTCATCTTATTTAATTAAATAAACCTAATTTTTCAAATTAAATATCATTTCAACTCCTCCCCAATTTATTAAAACATTTAATTTAATAAATATCCATTTAATTTTTCTAATCCCCTGATTGCGTGATTAAATCTTGTTTAATTAGCAATTAATCTAATTTTACACTAAGTAAAGGGAATATTCCCATGGAATATTCCTTATCCCCTTTTTGCACAATTAAAACTTTATTTTAATTTGCAAATTTCCTTTTTCCTCACCCATGAGAATATTCCAAAAGAATATTCTTATTCCTTGATCATTTGAAAAAGGGATATTTTCACATGGATTCTTGAGCAAGTTTTAACCCTCAACCTTTTGAACAAGTCATCTTTGACCTATGTGAATAGGTCAAAAGTGTGTTTGTTTGAGGCAAGTGTGAACCCTTGATTAAAATCTCATCATGCATTTTCATCCATTGATGAGAATCCATGGTCCATGCCTCTCATCTCCTTCATCTTGGACCAGTGATTAAAATTTTTGATCTCAAACCTTCATTCCTAATTTCCTATCCTATAAATAGATCACTATTTGGAGACAAATGGATCCATCTTTCAATTGCAAAGTGATGTTGAATTCACTTGCATCCATACTCTCATATTTACTCACTTTTAAGCTTATCTTAGTTAATTTTAATTGTATAATAGCTTAGAACATCCATTAATGGCTTCCATGCATCCATCTTAGCTTGTTTATAAATTAAGGTTTTTCATATTTTAGCACATCTTTAGCTTAGATTAGCTTCGCAATAGCATAATTAATGAATTTTTAGCATAAAATCATGGTAACTTAGCTTGCATCATGTTCATTTTTAGCATAAACTAGGTTTTCATACAGCAATCACAATGGTTGAACATCAATTCTCTTCCATAGAATCGACTAAAATAGGCTCACTGATCATGAGATTGGTAAAGGGTCATCATTTCACATCAATACGACACCAATTCCAAAATGATATAAGTTTCAAATGGGTTAGATTATAAATTTAACGGTTTTCTTAGTTTGTAGTTTTCATTTTCAATTAAATGCTTAATTTAAATTTCCAATTTGAATGATCTTGTTTATAGATGTGAGTATGTTTTTCAAAGTTATGCTGTGATCCATCATGAATCAAGTGTAATTGACCCTCACTAGCATTTCCTCATCTCACATTCTGGTGCTAAAAGGAGGGAAAACCATTTATCTAACCATTTTTTAGCTAAAATTTCATTTTATGTTTTTTGCAGGACCTGGCGATGCCCAAATTACAAACAATGACATTATTTCAATAGTGTCGCCATATAGCGATGCCCTAAAAATTTGAAATCTTGATGCTGAATTAATGCTCCAACACCGATTTAAATCTGGCAACACATATTTAATTTGGAGGTATCAAAAATTTTAAGCAACAACGCTCAAATTCACCAGTCTGATGTTTTCAAGTTTCAAATTGTGACGCTACCATGAGTAGCAATGCCAAGTAAAATACCAACACTATTGTGCTCATTGTTTCTATTATAGAGTGATACTTTTTTTCAGCAAAGCGATGCCCATACTTCAAACTGTGATGCTATCATTTTCAATGATGCCCAACCAAGGTAAGAAATTTTATGACTATTTTTTCAACATGTGATTTGATTTCTTTGATTCATTTATCCACTAATGCATGTCTTATTGTGTTCTAGTTGTAAGGCTAATAGGGTTTTGTAGGTTTTAAAGACATGGAGAAAAAATAAAGAAAATATTTTCTATCTTAAATTCTATAATTGTAACAAGTGTTTGATGCTTTGGGGCAATTATAACCCAATTTCATGTTTTCTACTTTCTACTTTAGGAAACACACTAGATTTCAATTGGGTTTAAATTGAATGCTCAATGTTGGATAAAATTGAACTTTCACATCATCATTTTATTTTGGGCTTAAAATTGAATGTGGGCAACTTCATTTTCAATTGGTGGTTAAAACTGTTGGATATTGCTCATATGTGGTTTTTATTGATGTCAACAGTATTCCCATTAATAACTTTAAGGCTGTATATGTCGAGGATATTGAGAAAATTGTAATAAAATAAGTTGCAAGTTGTTGGTGATGCAGTGGAGTTCAGTATGGTGGCTAGCTTAGTATATTGATGATAAGAGGTTGTAGATTGAAGGCTTTGTTGACAAGTATATCTAGTTTATCCACATGAAGTTTCAAAGGTTCACATGAAGATTTGATTGAGTTATGAGTATTTGTGTTCTAGCAGTTTTTTTATTACATTAGTTGGTATTCTTGAAAGAAGGTTGTGTGATTCTAGTAATTTGAGTTGTTGTGGATGCTTCTATGGTGATTCATGATGCTTGTGGATGTCTCTAGGTCATGCCCTATTTGTGTTGTTGGTTCACATCAATTTTTGTGCTCACAATTGGTGATTTTCTTTTGCGAGTTCATGTTTTTCATGATCATGACTGACAGGGTGATTGTAGCGTGTTGTGGATATTCGAGGCATAATTTTTGAAGGTGTTTCATGTTTAAGGGATGTTTTTTTGGGTCCTTACTATGTTTTGGCTGACATTGTTTGGTTCGCATTGATAAATTATTTATTGTTTTGGGTGAACAATTTGTACACATTTCTTATTTTTTTGGGTCGACATGTATTTCATGTTATCCTTAGTTGTGGATATATATGAAGGTATGGTGTACGATGTATGTTGTGTGCTAAGTGTGAATAATGTTCCAATATTTCGAAGGATGAAGTAAAGTGTGAAGAAGAGTGAGTAGATGAAAATTTTTATGTGCTTAACTAGAACTATAATCAGGCATTAGAAGATGCTATTTTGTCAGTTCAAAATATTTTGAATGTAATCTGAATGTGACTGTAAGATAGTGAGTCCTCTTTTGGGCAGCAAGCCTTTTGTATTTGAGCAGTGAGCTCTAGGTAGTGTGCCTGAATGCATGTGCATTCCTCATTTATAATATTTTTATACTTTGAACAGGGTATAATCTTGTGGATTTATCTCCACCTTGGTTTTTCCCCTAACATGGTTTCCATGTAAAAAAAATTGGTGTTATGTGTGTTTTTGAAGTGGTGATGGTTTATGCTTTCATGTTTATTTATCAGATCTAAGAATAAGTTTAATTTGTATAATTTTTGTGATAACTTATTCACCCCCCTCTTAGTTGTCTGCCCTTGTGTTGCCAACAATTGGTATCAAAGTAGGTTCCTCAAAAGAAGTTTAATAGCTTGAGGTGATCCGAGATGGTGACATATAAGAAGGATAGTCTAAGATTTGATGGAACTAATTATTCTCCATGGAAGACTCGAATGGAGTTTCATGTTATGCATTGGTGAGCCTTACTGGAAAATTATAAAGAATAGGTATATCATTCCACAGAATGGTCCTTCTATTGCAAGTGAGATTAAGGAAGCCGAGTACAATATCAAGGCTAAGGAAGCATTGTTGAGTGATTTGTCTAATTTTGAGATGACAAATGTAATGGAGTTGAAGACTGCTTATGAGATCTGGAAAAAGTTGTAAACTTTGTATGAAGGTGATACCCATGTGAAGATTGCTAAGCTGCAAATCTTGAAAGGGAAATATGAAACATTGAGAATGGGTGAAGATGATAACATCACTTCTTTTATGCAGAGAGTGAATGAACTTGTGTGTAGTATCAGATGTGCTAGTGGAACATTGGAAGAATTAGAGATTGTTGCTAAAGTGCTGAAATCCTTGCATGTTGCATACAAACACAAAGCTATTGCTATTGAAGATATCCAGACTGTGAAAAAAGTAACCAAAGACATGTTGATTGATAAGCTTGCTACTTTTGAGTTAAGTGAGTTTGGTGAATCTCTTCCTAAGATAAATTTTTCATTCAAAGCTACTATCTCTGGAAAAGATAAGCACAAATATGATCTAGGAGAAAGTTCTTCTAGAAAAATGTCCAAGTATGAGCAATAAATGAGACATATTGAAGAAGAAGGGAGAAAACTAGATGAACTTGAAGCACTTATTGTCAAGAGGGTAGCCAGAGGAGAAGGTAAGTATAAAGGTAAATTGACTCTTAAATGTTTTTCTTGCAATAAGATAGGCCATTTTGCCTTAAGGTGTTCAAAAAGAGTTCCTAAGCCAAGACCTAACAAGCCTAGATTTCAAAGAAAGTGTTATTATGTTGTTGATGAAGTTGTGACATATAATAAATCTGATAAAGGGAATTTAAGTGAGGATGAATGGGTATTCATTGCTATCAAGGAAAATGATCCAGTACCTACTAAATCTACTAGTTGCATAAATTTGGAGAAAGCTCTAATTGCCAAAGTTGAAGAAAAAGATGAATGGGTGATTGACAGTGGATTCTCTCATCACATGACAAGTGATAAAAGTAAATTTGTGAGCTTGGAAAAGTATGATGTTGGTGTTGTAAGATTTGGTGATGAAAAATATGGTGTAATCCATGGAAGAGGATCCATTTCTCTTAATGGTAAGCATAATATAGATGATCTATATATGGAAGGTTTGAAGCATAATCTCTTAAGTGTTGGACAAATGGTTGATAAGGGATACAATCTTCAATTCAAGGATGGAAGTGTAAAATATTGGGGAGTTTTGGAAATGTGATTGCATTTGGTACAAAAATAAAAGGTAATATCTTTCACATAAATGCTACTGGTAAAAGTTGTCTGATTGCTCAAGTTGATGAAAATTGGTTGTGGCAAAGTAGATTGTGTCATGTAAACTTTGACAATATTATCAAGATATGTTCTACTCAGCCAATGAGATATCTTCCTAAGTTGATAAAACCTACTAATACTATATGCAAGGAATGTCAGTTAGGGAAGCAAAATACAGTTTCATTCCAGAGCAAACAACATTTTTCAAATGAAGTATTGGAGATTGTGCATACTGACTTATGTGGTCCTTCTAGAGTCAAATTTTTACAAGGAGACAGGTATTTCATGTTACTTATTGATGATTATTCTAGATTGATGTGGGTTACTTTCTTAAGGGAAAAATATGAAGCTCTAGAGAAATTCAAGATTTTTAAGGCTATGGTTGAGATAGAGACAGGTTTGTAGATTAAATGTATGAGATTAGATAAAGGTGGTGAATTCACTTCCGATGAATTTAATTATTTTTGTGAAGAGCATGGGATAAAGAGACAATTATCTACCCACGAACCCCTCAACAAAATGGAGTTGTGGAAAGGAAGAACATGACAATTCAAGAAGTTGTGAGGACCATGATGCTGGAAGGAAATGTTCTGCATATCTACTAGAGAGAAGTTGTGAGTATTGTCGTTCACACTCTCAACTGGTACATGTCAAAGGTGATACCAGTAAGACTCCTTATGAGCTATGGTTTGGTCTTAAGCCTATTGTTAGATACTTCAAAATATTTGGTAGCAAATGCTATATCAAAAGAGATGAAGATATAGGAAATTTTGATGCTAGAAGTGATGAAGGAATCTTTCTTGGTTATTATGCTAAAAGTAAAGCCTACCAATGCTACAATAAGAGATTGAGGAAAGTAATTGAAAATGCTAATGTCAAGGTTGATGAAGACAAAATTAGAACATCCAGAACCTACAGATATGATTTAGATCATCAGAATGATAGTTTAGATAAAGGAAAGAAAGTTTAGATCATTCTAGTGAATTTGGAAAATCAAGAGGAAGAAACTAGTGAAAGTGCAGAAGTGAGATCACAAGAGCCCGTAGTTCAAGAATAGCCTAAGAATCTAAGGTATGTAAGACTAAATCAAATTTAGAAGATTAGATTATAGGTAATAAGAAAAAAGCTGTTCAAACTAGGAGAAGAATTGCAAAAGAATAATGTTTGATCTCAAATACTGAGCCTAATAGTGTCAATAAAGCATGCAAAGATGAACATTGGATGGAAGCAATGAAATAACTACTGCAAATTAAGAATAATGATACATGGATTATTGTTCCTAGACCTAAGGACAAAAATGTAATTGGAACTAAATGGGTCTTTTGAAACAAATTGAATGAGCAAGGTGAAGTTGTTAGAAACAAATCAAGACTTGTGTGTAAAGGATATTCTTGGATGGAAGGAATTGACTTTGAAGAAACTTTTTCTCTTGTTGCTAGGATTGAAGTTGTTAGACTATTTCTTTCTTATGCTACTTACAAAAACTTCAAGGTTTGTCAGATGGATGTCAAGTTAGCATTTCTAAATGGTGAACTAGAAGAATAAGTGTATATTAAGCAATCTAATGGATTTCAATTGACTGATCAAGGAGATATGGTTTTTCAGTTGAAGAAATCATTGTATGGACTTAAGCAAGACCCAAGAGCATGGTATCCCAGATAGGACAACTATTTGTTGAAGCTTGGATTTAATAAAGGTACTATTGATAGCAATTTGTATTTCAAGATTGATCATGATAAAGATTTGATTGTTGAAGTATTTGATGATGATATCATTTTTGGAGGAGATGATAGTTTGTGTATGAAGTTTGTTGATGAGATGTAGAGTGAGTTTGAGATGTCTATGATTGGAGAAATGAAATTCTTTCTAGGATTGCAAATTACTCAACTAGATAGAGGGATCTTTATATCTCAGTCCAAGTATGTGAAATAATTGCTAAAGAAGTTTGGTATGGAATATTCAAAGACAGTTGGTACACCTATGGTGACCAAATGTAAGTTGACACAATATGATGATTCTCCTAAAACAAATCAGACTAGATAATGATCCATGATTGGTGGATTGCTCTATTTGACTCAAACTAGACCTAATATCATGAAATCCATATGCATTGTTGCAAGATTTCAAGTTGATCCTAAGGAGTCTCATGTGACAACTATGAAGAGGATTTTTAGGTACTTGAAGGGGATAGTTGATTTTGGCCTATGGTATCCTAAAGAAGATGACCTTACTTTGAGTTCTTTTACTAATGTTGATTGGGTAGGAGATGTGAATGATATAAAGAGTACTAGTAGTGGTGCA
This sequence comes from Sequoia sempervirens, assembly GCA_007258455.2. Classification (NCBI taxonomy): domain Eukaryota; kingdom Viridiplantae; phylum Streptophyta; class Pinopsida; order Cupressales; family Cupressaceae; genus Sequoia; species Sequoia sempervirens. The sequence goes on along the minus strand of VDFB02373365.1, from coordinate 189,241,068 downwards.
TTTTTCTTGGGAAAGAAGTTGATTTGATGGTTAAGTAAGAAGCAAAATGCCATTTCTTTATCTACTATAGAGGAAAAAAGCATTGTTGTTGCTAACAATTATACTCAAGTAATGTGGATGAAGCAGATGTCAGTAAAACAAATCCCTATGACTCGCTCCATTTTTTGCTTCCACCCATAGTTTCAATGTATTTTTTGCAAATTTTTTGAAGATGTCGATGCCATTTATCTAGATGGTGCTATTTTTGGCATTTATTTGTGTTGATCAAGAAAAGTCGATGCTAATTAAGGCACTCATTGGATCTAAAATTAGTGTCATCTTTAGCACCAATATTAGCTTTGAGTGTGGGCTCTGTGTTTAGCTTTGAGTTTAATGCCAGTTTTAGCTCCTATTTTAGATTTGAGTTTAGCTTGAGGTTTAGCACTGGTTTAGACATCCATATGTCAAAGAGACTTATTTATATGTCTTATCAATGATGTAAAATAGTGAAATGTCAACAAGATACGGGAATATCAAGGAGAGAATCACTTACATCACATCGACAAGGTATATCTACAAGTGCTTGGTGAAACACAACTCTTGGATATAATGAAGTAGTATGTCAATGAGACATTGAGATATCGATAAGACAAATAAGATTGTCTCATCGACACTCTTCAAGTAATGATCAAAAGCATACACCGCTATACTGTTGAGACGGTGAGCAACATATGCAATAGAGAGGTATACATCACAACCCAGTAGCAAGAAGCCTTGAGCAAGGTGGTACACTCTTCAAGTAATGATCAAAAGCATACACCACTATACTGTCAGGAAGGTGAGCAACATATGTGGTAGAGAGGTATACACTGCAACCACATAGCAAGGACCCTTGAGCAAGGCAGTAGTGTGGTAAACAATAGAAGGGAAGGGAAAAACCCCACCATACCACAATAGGTATAATAAGAGATGGTGGTAGTATTGTAATTGTGCAATCATTACAATTTACAGTACTAAATGCAACAAATCACGCCAATCACAATCCATTCGAATAAATCATTTAAGGAATCAAGAAGATAGCCCACCAAAATACTCTAAAACTCTAATAAACATACTCCAAATTTTTTGTTGAAATCTTATTTTTAGGCATAGCTTGCCAAAATGGAGTTTTCATTTTAATAAACATACAAGAAAACCTTTGTTGAAACCTTATTTTCATGTGTAGCCCACCAAAATGGAGAAGTGTTTTAGTAAAGAATGACAAAGAATGGTAAGGAGGCATAGGATTCATTATTGTTTATCTCATTCCTGCTCTAATCAACAAGGGTTATAATGTTCACGCTACTGTTTGTAATCCAATTGTTTAATCACTAACTCATTTGACTACAAAATCTAACAAAAATGTCTAACAAAATATGTATAATTTGATGTATTATCGGGTGCTTGTAAAATTTGATGTGTAATTTTCAATTTTTTGAAAGTTTATCCCCGACAGTAGTTGAAATTTTGATGAACCTAGGTTTCGTCGAAATGTCGACTATTAGTTTTGTCAAAATTTTGACAAACATGAAAAATATAAAAAAATAAAATTGTGGCCAACATAAAGAAAAGTGAGTTTGCTGATTTATTGCGACAGTGTTTTTCTCTACTTGAGACAGTTTGTGGAGAACTAAGGATGATTTTCTTGGGAAAAATCAGAAAAAAATCAAGAAGATATCTCTAGGTTGAGGGTAGTCATTTTCTTTTTGCAAAATTCAGTTGTGAAGTCAGATTTGTAGTTCCAGATTTGAAAATCATATTTTAAAGCAACAACTCATCAGATTTAATTTTTAGAGGTTTAAGGTTTTGAGAATTTCATGTCCAGATTTTGTTGTGTGGAATCACCATAAGATCACAACCAAGGAACAGATTCTTGTGACTATAATTATGTGATCCATAACTCTATTGGTCATGTGGCATAGTTGTGCTATAACAAATACAAGATGCATTCATGTGTGACCCAAGTTTAATGTGGCTATGTTGTGATAGAAATGGAGACACTCATATAATGTAGTTAATTCAGGTTGTATAATGTAGGTTTCAATCATCATTGGGTGCATTCAGGTTGTCTCAAGTTTAACAGGTTAGGATGTAATTATAGGATGATCGAAGAGTGATTACCTCTTGCTGCAATAAAGAGCCTATAACTCTAGTTGATATGTAGAGTGGTTGTGTTATATCAATTATGTAGTGCATTCAAGCACAACCCATGTTTAATGGGCTATTCTAGAGAGTGATCAAGATTTTCTAAACCTTATGAATGTTACTTAAAAGTGTATAGCTTAAACTACAAACCAAGTTTGTTACATACTTGAATACAATCTTGGGTTACTGCAAACTATAATAATGTGATATGCTAATAACCATTATGGAAAGTATTAAAGAAAGACCCATGCTATATAGGATACATTTCCCTTATTAGGTTTACATACCTCAATGATCAAACACAAGCTTCCCACACACTCTAGGATACAATCCAAGATCATACCACAACTTTGTCAAGACAACTAATTTCTAACCCAAGATTTAAGGTTGTTTTTTAATACCAACAGAAGCATTGGTAAGAGCATGATTAGGGTACAAACCCTAGGCCTCTGTAGAAACATAAACAATAACTATAGTGCATTAGTGAGGTTGCAATACCAGAAAGATTGAGACATTGTAGCTAATAAAAAAATCTTGCAATATAAAGATTGGAGCCAATAACAAGCACACTATGTAGCTTAGTGACATTTGTAAATCCAATCTATGGTAAGAAGAATGACAGTCACTTGAGATGTGACAGTCAAAAAGAGGCTAAGCAGTGACAAGATAATAAAGCTCAAACCTTGCATAGTAAAGTGGAGATTTTAACAATGAGTTTCCTTACCCCCTTGTTGACCTTAAGGGTTTTTCAAATGCTTTTGGTAGTGTTAGACAAGGAAAATGCAATCAAGGAATAATTGTCCAAATGAAGTAACAGTGGTAATCATAGGTTCAATGTTTCTTCTTAGCCATTAATGTATAATGGAGGTAGTGGATTGCATGTTTGAGCAGTGTTTTGAGACTCATCAAAGATGGGAGAATAGTGAATAATACATTGTGGATTGTGAAGTAGTGTCAATAAGGTTGAAGGATCTTAAGAACTACAATACCATGAAACAATGAGTCCCCTGTAGTAAGTAGGCAGTCTATAGGGCATAGTTTGATTTTATAGAAGGATGCTCATGAAAGGAATCTTCAAGTGATTGTGAGTGAGCTGTTTGAGATTGCAGCTGAGGGTGCAATACCCAGTCTTAAAGGAAGTTAGCAAAGCAGTAAATGTGCAAGAAAATCAAATCATACACAACAAACAATTCACAATGTTATCTTGCATAATGCCTTGTGTTTGAAGACAAAAATTTCATTGTATCTTGATGAAAGTGGTGACCTTAATGGTCAATCACTGGCAACCATGATTTTAAAACATGCTATTGTGCTTATGGAGGCAACATTTTAAGCAAGGCAGTGAGTGGTGGTTTGGAACAATGGTAGGTATGAAGGACTTGCTTTATATGCATACTATGCAGTCTAGCTTAAGACACTATTCTTAGAAGAGATTGAAGGTGGATTATGGAACCCAAGGCTTACCATGAAAAGGATTAAAGCAAAGGGGTATGTGCAGGATCATCATGGAAAAAAAGGCCCTTAAGTGGCAAAAAATTCAAAAAATCAGTGTTAGGAAACTTGACATAAAAATTTGAATAAGTTATCTATATTATTTCAAAAATATGTAATAATAGAATCTATAGAAAATTGAATGTAGTTTCTAAACTACTAGGTTTATTTAAAAATAAGTAAAATCTATTTGGTGAAAATTTGAAATTTCAATGCAGAGTACTTAAATTTCATAGAAAAAATAGGAAGTAGGTGTCTGTCTGACCACCCTAACTATAATAAAATGATAATATTTTTTATAATATTTTATACATAAGTAGAGGACTAATGTCCGATGTGATTCATATTTTTTGTAATTTTTTTCCAAGTAAATAATTAATTATGAATTTTTTATTACAACTTTTAAAAATATAAAAACTTGTATGTCTAACCACCTTAACTTGGTCAAAAATTCATGAAATTTAATTTTTCTTTTTTTAATCCTATAGTATGTGAAGCATAGAATGTGATGCATGTTTCAAATTCAAAAAATGTGATAATCGTTTGAAAGTTATAAATTTTTTCAATCATCATATCGATAAGGACTTTAGTCATAATTCTAATATAAATTGAATAATAATTATTTATTAAATTTAAATTAAAGCATAATTTATATTGGTGGAAAGTTGAGAATCTCCTCTAAAACCCTTTTCGTTTCATCAATTTTGGGTAAAAAAAGTCGTCACCACATACCCTACAAATACCCATAATATTGCCACTTTTTGGCCCATCATGATCCTGCACATACCCAAAGACTGAGATCTATTTAAAAGCCACGGTCATGAAGATATTAAAGATGTCACATGCAAAACACTAGTAGTTGGAGTAATGAATACAGTGCCAAAGAGGATAGTGTGTTGAGGCAGATTTAGGAGATCTCCACATTATCTAATTATAGGGAAATACATCATTGATTTATTTTTTAATTAAAAGAAATCATTCTAAACCCTATATAGGATACATTGATACTTCAAAAGCCTCTAAAGGAATTTGAGATTATGCAAATATATGTAAAGTAAATACCTAGATTACAAATAGTAGTAGGAACAATGTAAGATTTGTTGAGCAGAGCAGGAATGAGATAAGCAGCAATGAATCCTATGCCTCCTTTGCATTCTTTATGGAAACACTTTCCACGCTTGAAAATAATGTTTTGACGAAGGTTTTAGAGTATGTTTATTAAAATCTCCATTCTAGTGGGCTACATGAAAATAAGATTTTAGGGTATGTTTATTAAAGTTTTAGAGTATTTTGGTGGGCTATATTCTTGATTTCTTAAATGATTTATTCAAATGGATTGTGACTAAATAAATGACTAACTATTTAGTCATTTTTATTTGTATGACTAAATAATTTTTAATCAACGACCAAACTAGTAATTTATTTACTCATTTATAGCTTATTTTCAAACAATGAGCAAAATTTAGTCATTTTTAGTTGTGACTAAAAGTTTTAGTCACCTAGTCATTTATTTGCCAAATTCTACTAGTGTGTGCTTCCTTGTGCGATTAGGGCTCTCTCAATGTTAAGAGCCTTAGGGATAAGCTCATCATAAGAAGTGACACATTGCATCTTTAACTAAAAGGATAAATCTGTATTGACATTAGCAATGATGGTTATGACTTGTTGCTCCTTAGGAATGGGTCACTTGCTCTTACTAGCTCGCTACCTCCATCATTGTAGGAAGTTTGCAATCAAGTTAAATATTACGATTTTAGGAGTCTTAATGATTGTAAATCATAGTAAAGTCAAAATTTAATAAGTTTTGGATTTAGTATTTTAAAGTGTTTTTTTTGAATTATTAACTTCAAAATATCTTCTCTTTTGCAGGGGTGTTTGCACGCCAAATTTTTTTGGTGTAAAATATCAGAATTATTAGATTTTGTTACCTGTCTATGAATAAAAATATTGAAATGTGAGTTTGATATTTTTTGAAGATCTAAATAGTCAAGCTTGGTAAAGAATAATCATGTTAGATAATATTAGTCTAGAACAAAATGAAGAGACACTTGATAGACTATGGGCTAGATTGAAAAGAAAGGGTGATGAGAAATGTTATTGTCCTTGCAATAATTGCAAGGGCTTAAAGACAAGACAAATTTTAATCACAACAGTTGAGAAACATTGTAGGAAGCATGGTCACATTGAACGGGGGCATGATTATCATCCATTGGTAAGTTGTTCATTATATGTGTTTATATTGATTGAATTTGTAAATTTTTAGATTGTTTTAACATTATATATATATATAATCACTTGATCATGATCATGGTTTATTTGTGTCTATCATTATTATAAAGGTGGGGTGCCCTAGGGTAGATGATATGGATTATCACGGCCCATAGAACATGGTTTTACAAGCAGACGAACACGGAGCTGTGAATATCGAAGTTGAAGTTAATGATCCTATGGAAGAAGATCATGCACCAGAAAACACAGTTGAAGATGATGGTATAAATACATTGATCCATGAAAAATTTAGTGGTAGAGTTGATCATGATGATCGGGATGGCTTTGATGATGTTCAAGATTTACATATACTTGAGAAGGCATATGAGCCCCTTTATGAAGTCTCCCAAACAACTCTTCTCTCTATTGTATTGTTGTTGTTGAACTTGAAGGTTATGAATGGTTTATCAAACATAGCAATCTCATAGATGTTAAGGTATGTCATATATGTCATCTTTTTTCATCTATTTTAATTGTTGTTAGTTCATCACTAGTAAATATAGGATTAAATATGTACCATTAATATTCTTTATATTAACAAATTATTTTTTGTTGTAGATTGATTGGTGAATTTTTGTTACCACTATCAAATGTTTTACCTCGCTCATTGAGATTTATTTTCCATTATGAAAGATATCAGAATGGAGTATCAAGCAATAGATGCATGTCCCAATGATCATATTATATATCATAAACAACATGAATTTGCAACAGAATGTCTAGAATGTCATATCAGTAGCTATCAAATAGATCAACTAACAAAAAAGGTGTCTCGCAAGGTTCTTTGTCATATTCCCATTATTCCACGTATGCAATGATTATTTAGGTGCAAAAGCTTAGCGCAATTTGTGGATTACCATGCATGGAATAAAAGTGGAGATGACATTCTTCGAATGTCTGTGGATGGTTCTGCATTTAGGGACATGGAGGAAAAATGGCCACACTTTAAAGAACCTTGTAATCTCAGGCTTTCTTTAGGCATGGACGGTGTCAATCCTTTTGGAGAGCTGAGATATATTTACTCGGTGTGGCCTGTTTTTATTATCAACAATAACATTCCTCCATGGATGTCAATAAAGAGGGAGCACATAATGTTGTCAATGATTGTTCCAGGTATTTGTTTACATCAATTTTCTTTAACGTAGTAGCATCTCATTTTTCTTATTTGTTGCATAATGACTTATATTTTTTTCATTTAATAGTCATGTACATTAATTTATATATATTGTAGTAAAATGGTTATAATAATTATGTAATGTTTATGTTCATTCAACTAGGTAAGTACCAAGGTAAATATATGAATGTATATATCGAGCCTTTTATCGACAAATTACTAAAGTTATGGAATGACGTCACTATGTATGACGTCTCTAGACCAATAGGACAAAGACAATTTCAATTCCATGCAATCCTTGTATGGACAATTCATGATGCCCTAGGGCTAACACATTTTTGTGATATGTTATAACGTTCAACTATACTTTAACAATATTTAATTTGATGAAGTAGATATCATGCATGTTTTTAAAATAATCTATTCATTATATATAATTATAAAAATTGACATATATAATCCAATTATATATGATCTTCCAGGTTTTCAAACAAAGGGAAAATTTGCATATCCAATTTGTGGTCCAAAGATGAAATCTCATCGTTAAACAAGTTTAGGAAAGCAAGTGTTTGATGAGTATAGGCACTTCCTCCATAGAAATCATAAGTATCGAACTATGAAAAGCATTCAATGGGAAAGAGGAGAATATATCAAAACCACAAAGAATGACACCTCGCCTATGGAAGTTGGAATATAATAGAATTAATCATCAAGGTTATACATCAGATCAAATTGTTTATCTATCATATATGATATGTTTTGAATTTATATTTTTATATTGTTTTGTGTTTACTCATGATGCAATTGACAATGATTGTCATTGTTAATTTGTTTAACTTATATGCTTCATGAAGGTCATCAAGGTATTAATGGTTAGCTTCCATAGGGACTGAAAAGTTATCTTGGACAATTTAGTAAGTTGCCCTACTATGAGCAGCTACAAATTGTGCATTTGTTTGATACAATGCATATCGAAAATAATATAACAGAAACGTTATGGAACATATTGGATGGAAGGCATGACAAAGAAAAAAATTGTCAAAATTTGTAGTGACATTCAGGAAGCCAATCATGCAATGAAAAATGTCATTCAATTAAATATCAATGGAGACCAAATTAATATAAGTTCTCTTCCTTGGTTATTAATAGAGTAGCAAAGCAATGTTATAAAAGAAGTCATACAAAAAATTTGATTTCCCACAGGATTTGTTGCGAACATAAACAATATAATAACAAAGATAAGTGAATTTGGGTTAGGGATGAAAATGTATGATTGGAATACCTTCATTAATGTAATTATTCTAGTATATTATACACACTTGTATAATGCATGTACTTTTCAGTGTATTGTGTTTACTACTTTTGGAAAAATAATGAAAAGATCATTTTATAATTGCTGCAGTACGTTCTACCTCTATATCTCCCAGACAACTTTGTCAACAATGTCAAGAAAGTTATATATGATCTTGGAAAATACATGAGGTAAGTAGTGATATTTGTTAATTCGTTGTATACATCTTATAATTTCCATTTGTTTTACTTGTTATGTAATATACTGTATATTTTTGTTAAATCTCATTAATATATTTGCACCTTGAATCACTTGTAGATGGTTGTCATCTAAAGAAATCCATAAAGAAGATATAAATTATTGGAAGAGAAAAATTCTCGTCTAATGTGTGAAATGCAAAAGTTTCTACCTTCAACATTTTTCAATGCACAAGAACACTACCTCATACACCAAGTTGAGGAGATTGAATTGTGTGGACCTGTACACACAAGGTCAATGTGGATGGTTGAGAGGCACTTAAAATTTTTGAAGGATTTGGTTAGACAAAGAGCACATCCGAGGGTTCTATGGTGGAGGGATATATGGTATACCAAACCATGGTATACATTAGTGAATATCTTCCTAAGTTTGCAGCAAAGATCCATGTAGATCGTATTTGGGATCCCAACTCCATTAACAAATTTGAAGGGAGTACCTAATGGGGAAAGGTAGATTGAGGAAAGTGAGAGGTAATTATAAGATGGTCATGGAGATTAATTGGAATACATTTTACATATGGTTTTTATGTATATTGTACTTATTTAATTTTTAATCTTTAATATACATCAATTATAAATTAAGGTTGTATACTATGGTATTTAACTAGTTATACGTCGTTTGTGAATTTCAATTTTTTTTTATATAGTTGGTCAAGAGTGGGATGCACTGCATTTGTACATTGCCAACAATCTTGATTGGATGACACTATGGATTGAATGACGTCAACAATCTAGTTGCGCATTAACATAGGAAGGTGTGGCTTCATTAGTTAAAGAAGCTCATTGTAATGGAGATTCCAATGTTACACAAAGGGAAATTGATTTAGCATATGGTTTAAGAGATAAATAAGTACGTATAAATATATTAATCACCCATATTATCTAATTATTTTCAATTATATTGATGTATATATATGTTGAGATTGTTTTCTTTGCATACATTCGGCCAAGAATAAATATGTTTATCAACTAACAATATTGCAATAATTTTTACATGTTTGACATATTATAGGTGAAACACCACAAGGCTATGTGGTACAATGGTCATAAATTTTGAATCAAAATGTTGGATGATATGAAGAAAAATTGTGATTTTGATATGACTGCAGTCTTTTAGGTGACTAATGTTTCATCTAGAAGCAACATACATCTAGAAGTCTCAGAAAATCGATACTATGATATTTTGGATGATATACTTGAGTGTGACTTTAAGTCCTTTAGATTAATTATGTTTTTCATCCTATTGTATAGGCTATGATTGAATGAAAATAATCCTGAGAGACCTGCTATTGAACATGATAATGGATTTACCATGATTAATACAAGGTTGATCAATCGAGCTGGAAATGAGCCCTATGTTCTTCCAACCAATGTGAGCAGGTATTTTACTCAGAGGTTCTAGGTAAACCGGGTTGGTCATTTTTTGTTAGACATGATCCAAGAGGAAGACCGGTAAAGTATAATGTGGTGGAAGAAGAAGATATTGAAGAACTAGAAGATGATGTAGATGATGATCAGGATCAACAGTTAGTTGATGATGTCCCTGACAAAGATGTCGAAGAGGAGGAACTAGATCATGATGATGTAGGAGTTTATGTTCATGAAGATGATATCCATGTGGATGATGACATTATCAAAATTGATATCAATGATGATGATGATGATATGACCAATCCTTACAATATCGAATCTGGATCAGATGATACAGACAAAGAGTTGGATGAAGAAGAAGATCAATGACATTGAAATGTATGAGTTATGCAATTATATTATCTATTTGATATTAATTTCTTGATAGAATTATATTTGACTTATGTGGTTACATAATTAATTCATGATGTTTTAATTTTTATTCCATTACATAATTAATTTAATAATGTAATTTTTAATGTTTGAGGTCAAAACATTAAAACATTTCAATAGTGATGTTAACAACCTTGAAATTAGTGTGTTTTAAGTTTCATGTGATCATAACAGATTAAAAAGTTAGTTGCAGAGGTGGTTGTTCAGTGGTTGAAGTGTAAAGGCCTTTAAAAAGCATAAAGTGATCATTGTAATGGTTGTTGATGGTTGAGGATTTAAAATACAAGCTCTTGACATTCAAAATTTTTTGTTTTTCTTCAAAAATTTTGTATTTTTCCTATTATGCAGCACTGTATGGTCACATGCAGCCATATTTTGATGTGAAATCAATTCCAGGTCATGAAGATATGTGTTATCTATGATTTGAATCTAATTTGAGGGCTTAAGGCATTGATTTGAGTTAGAAAGATTCATTTCTTTGCATACAACCCAATTACCCTATTTTTAAGGGTTTTGTAGTGCAAACATGATATAAAGGGGCTCTTACACTTTTTGTGATTACTGTAGCTTGTGTAAGAGGCCCCATGGATACTATTGTAATTGTAGGATGCATGAATAGGGTGTAGGATGAGAAATACAAAAGGTATAACTACTTTCCTCAAGAGTTTTGTGAAGAAAAGCATGTGAAATGAGAGGGTCAATCCTAGGTTTCAACAAAAAATATATAGGAGATCTAATTTTATGAATTTTTATCCATGTCCAAACCTAATGGGTTGATTTTGAACACTGAATATAAATGATATACATAGACACACACACAAGCACATATATATATATGTATGTATGTATGTATGTGTATTTTTAAATGTAAATGTAAATACAATTATTAGATGCTCTTCTAGAACAATAAATGCAACATATCATTAAAGAAATCTATATCTATGTATATAAATGTGTATTTCTAAATGCAAGCATAAATGAAAAGAGCATATGGTTTTGTAGTGTTATAGATGCAACATATCCATAAATTAATGTAATTGAAATTCTAAAGTCTTCAACACATAATATGAAATCGATCAAACTATTAAACTACATGAGAAATAAATGAAAACAGTAAATGCATATGTATGTGTATTTGTAAATTTAAGTGTAAAATAAATAAGAATAATGAAAATTATAAAAGAATACAAGGAAAGGTTTAGAGTTTAGAGTGGGAGAGAAATAGAGGGTAGAGGGTTTAAGGGTTTAGAGTTTAAGGGTTAATGGTTTAGGGTTTAGGGTTAAAGGTAGAGGGTGTTGGTTTGTTTTTTACACTGTAACCAGGTTGGTCTTCTAATCTACCTATGGGATTTCCAATTCCAATCAAGGGTAGCTCGAAGGACCTGGAACAACTGACAAGGACTTTAAAAATCCTCCTACACTTTGGGCTCTGCAAGACCCGGGAGGGTGATCCCTTAATGTGTTTACAACCTCTGCACCAATATTATACACAACATTAACACATAATAGATAATCTCATTGAATAGCTCAACACAATAGGATAATATCAAATAAAATTGGTTGTTCACTGATAATATCAACTATGTGGAGCATGAGATAACTACAACACAATCCATAGTAAAATATAGTCATTAATTTTCAATTTGTAGAAAGCTTTAGGCAAAGACAAACAATTATTGAACTACACAAATAAGTACAACTTAGATTAGTGCCATATATCCATTGCAAGAGTCAAATTCATATGCATCTAAAGGTTTATGATAGACTTAATACATAACATATAAATTATAAGATCCCTGACAATATTGCATTACAATTTCATCAGTATGCATTCTCACCCAATACTACTTATCAAATCCTTATACATAACATATCCGCCTATAATCCCATTCAAGCATTTTAATTAATTCCTTGAATTAAAGTTAAAATAAGGATTATACACACCAAAACAATGAGATGAATGAAACAACCCTTAGTTATCTTATTCAAAATTTGGATATGTATGTATAGTGGAGAGACATGAGTTTGAATTTATCATTTCAACTCAAATGCTAGTACTGTTATACAACATTAAATCCCCATGAATTCAAAACTAATTACAAAATAACTCATAACCTAAATTGTATTTCTCTCTAAATCCATCAGACTTTACAATTTTCTCTAGAACTTCACTTAGACTCAACCAAAAATTATCTAACTTGCTAACCCGTACTTCTGGCTTTGAAATCCTTCTTATAGAAAATGAAGGAGAAAACAAAGATCAGGCTAGAAAGTACACATGTCACTAGCCAGTTGGCACACCTGGTGATATTCCAAAAATTGTTACAACATCCATCACCTTGGAGAATATTCTTGTTCATCATGTCAGTTGAGAAAAGTTGATGCAACAACAAAAAACCACAAGAAACCCGCGTTGACAATGCCATCAAAGCAAAATTGGAAACCATTGTAACCACAACATTCGATTTACCACCTGTTAGTAGTCCATTCCTTTTACTCTTCCTCAGTAAAATATTTAGTTATCCATTTCTAGTATTCTTCATCAATCGGCCAGTCAAAATTAATCACCTCATTCACCTTGGTATTATAAGGTGTGTATTTTACCGCTAGTTGATTTGCATCTCTTTCAAAAGCTTCCAAAAATGAGTAGGTACTAATGATTTTATCCATACAGCTCACCAACAAGTCATAATCTGACTCATCTCAAATTAATTTAATTTGATCATTGATGACTTCACTTGCTTGATCCTGCCACTGTTGGAGTGACCTAATTTTCCCTTGCTCATCAATTATATCTAGTAACAATGTGTTACCCCAATCATCAAAATTCTTCACCAATTCCCTGATCTTCCTACTCAAATCATCTGGTAGGGTCTGAAAACCTTGCAATGATTTAACCAACACTTGAGTAGGATTTAATGATTGAGGCCTATTATTTGTATCAAACCTTGAAGCCTTATACATGACATCCAAATCACTAGCCCTAGGGATCCAATTTTCAATCAATGGTATCACTACTTCTTTATCCCTATCAATATTCTTTATTGCATCTAAGAACAAAGAATATAAAGAATGTATAGATAGCAATTTACTATCAACCTTTTCATTTAAATGCCTCAAGACAGTAATAATAATCTCCTTTTTCTTTGAAAGAGATCCATCCTCACTTACCTTCAATGATGTTTGCAATTCATCATTTATTTGCAAGAGATACTTCTTTTTAGGATCAACAAAGAACTCTGTTTCTTCATCAATTTGTTCTAAAGGAGGGGTGAGAGAAAATTTCTGACTGGGAGACCCTGGGGTGGAAACAATTGGAGAAGCAGGAGGCACTGACCCTATTGTGGAAGGTAATGTACTGGTCCCTGGAGCACTTGATGTCTCCCCAATCTGTTTATACCTAAACCTTTCCACCTCAATCTGCAACTCAACATTCCTCTATTGCATCTTATTGTATTCTTCAATCAAAATTTTATACTTCTCCATTAGGCTCTTCTTTTCAGCCTCCTCCCTTTTAGCAGTCTTTTGGGCCAATTTGGCCACATTCATAGTCAAATTAGTGGCCTCAGTGGTTGAGGTCTCTGAAGCTCTCTTTATTATTAATCGTCCTTTGAAATTTGGATTAATATCCATAACATTTGGCTTTCTTCCTTGAGGGGCCAATGCCCAAATTGCCAAAGTTTCATATTCCTCATTAAAGGCAAAATCTTGCAATGCTGCCTTGAATTCTTCTTTAGAGTCTTGCAAAGGATGCATGGACTTTAAAATAGCATTAAATGCTACAACATCTGCAATGTCCCATTTAGGAAAAATTAACACACTAGCCTGACTCACCAGTCTTCTTCCCTCTTTAGGAGTGATGTTCTTAAATTCCTCCATTAATTCAGCTCTTACCTCCTCATCATTATCCTAGTCTAACTTGTCAAGCCTTAGTTCTCTTCTCTTCTTACATTTCTCTTGATTATCTTCAAATTTCATCCTCCATACCAATTGCAAGAATATAGGAGTTTTTACAAATGTATTGTCATCTAGAAACTCCTTACATGCTTCCATTCTTGCATCTTGAACACTTTTTCCTTTCATATCTAAATCAGATAGAACCAATTTAGCTAGCCTAGGAGGGAAAGGAATACCAATCTGCATGTCCTAATCAGTAACAATAATTTCATCCATTAGATCCTCCCGTGGTTGTTCAATTCTTTGTCTTTTAGGACTTGGCTCAGATGGTGGTGATTAGGGACTGTCTTCTGGTGATGATTCTAAATCAATAATTTTAATTGCCCCAAGCACTTTGAATTTTGGACTTGGTTGTGAAGGAAACTTCATTATTTGCTTTCCTTTTTTGTCCACTTCCTCTTCATCACTACTATCATCCTTTTTCCTCTTGTAAATAGGAAACCTTTTTGTAGGCTGGTATGCTAGCCTTGTTTCAATTGGCCTGGCACCTTGTTCCTATACACCCAAAATCAGTTCTAAATTTATCTTTTTAGTCCTCAATGTGCCCATGATTTCCTTGAAGTTCTCCATTAGAAATTCAATCTTCTTATGTTATGGATTGAACTCCAACAATGGATTATACTTTGGATCCATCTTATGCACAATATCTAATAGCTTATCATAAGCTATCCATTTCTCCTTGTTCAACTCCTACCTATTTAGATCAAATTCATTTCTGATCAAATCCTCAGGAAAGTTGAACTCATGCACAAATTTTCCATCCTTTATTATTTGTCTAAAAAGGGTAAAGAAACCCTTAGGATCATGCTGCCACTTTGGACCACACCTCAAATGGTAATCATCAAAGAATTTCTCAAAATGCACCTAGCCTCCTTTTGAAAAGGAAAAATCAGACACCGCTGTATAATCAGGGAAAAATATTCCCTTACCCCTCCCTGTGAGGTTGTCCTCATGGATAAAACCTATTTGCCACATAAATTCTGCAAACCCCACTCTTGGTGGCAGATTGTATGGCAATATATGGGGGGTTACTTGAAAACTATATACTATCAAAATAGTGTTGACTGGGTATGTGATAATGTCAGCTCAGTTATGGCAAACTTTCAATTCTAGCTTCCTCCCTTTTGGCCTGAGGAAATCATGCAATTCCTCAGGGATCTTGGGTACATTCACCATTAGTCTAGCCCTCAATCTAGAAGCAAAGCAATTATCAAATTTCACATAACTGGTGCTTTCCTTATTGCAAGATAAATCTACAACCCATAATTGTATTGGCAATCTTTCTCTATCAACTGATTGCCTTAATTCCATCTTTTTAGAGAAAAAGTTAGCATTCTTGAACAAGAACATATGCATCAGCATAGAATACCAGAAGAATTGAGTGTCGGTATCATTTTTCTACAACTTTGACAACCCTTCATGTATCCTCTCAGCCAAGAAAGAAGCAAAGTCATATGTCACAGAGAAGTTAGGGTGTTGTATTTGCACCCCCATGAACATGTATGCAATAGGAATCACTGCACTAGGATTAAAACCCAAAATCTAACACAATGAATAGAAAGTGGAAAAGAAATGATTTGCAAAATAGTTTAATCTGAAATTATGAACCTCCTACCCTAGCTAGATGAGGTGGAAGCAGCTTAGCTTTAAAAAGAGACTTCAACTTTGCATATTCTTTCTTCATTTCCTCAAGATTGATAGGAAACAAGTCTTCACTCACTTCACTCAAGTCAAAAATATGTTGGACCTCTTCTCTATTAACGATCAATAGAACCTTTCCATCATTATCCCTTATTACCCATGTGACAGGGTCATATCTTGCTACCACTACCCTAAGTAAGTCTATATTAGGGAACACATTTTTGATCACTAGCTTTCCCAAATCATGCATCCAGTTGTTTGAAAAGGGGTAAGGAAAATTCCTCTATCCATACCATAATCTGAACATTTCCAAGCCTGTGAGAGGAACCCTAGCATCAACAATGTTAGAGCAATTATATACTAACCCTTCCCCCAGGATTTTCCCTCACATTAGAACCAATCCCTTCTTCCTATCATTCGTTGAGCAGGGCAATTGATCTGGGAAATCATCATATAGGTTTCTTTTATAGTCAACTTGGCCATAATGTTGCTTTGGTGGTGCCATCTTGGACAAACTAGGGTCTTTTTACAATTTTACACTTCAAATAGCTAGGACTAACCAGAGATAGGAAATTACAGAATAAAACACTACAATTTCTCTAAACTATAATTAAACTATAGCCCTAACACATTTATCAACAAGCTCAATGGTGAGCAAAACAAATCTTTTCCCAAATTGAAGTGCAAAATGACTGGGAAGCATAGAAATTAACTCACGACTTTGTTTGCAAAAGTCCCAAATTCTGG
This sequence comes from Sequoia sempervirens, assembly GCA_007258455.2. Lineage (NCBI taxonomy): Eukaryota > Viridiplantae > Streptophyta > Pinopsida > Cupressales > Cupressaceae > Sequoia > Sequoia sempervirens. Next base: position 189,224,336 of record VDFB02373365.1, on the reverse strand, counting down.
CTACAGAGATTCACAACATCGCTTTTAGCTCTAATATTGCTCTGCAAAATACTTGAATTCTTTGTGATACAAATAAAATAGGAGAATTTATTTTATCTTGATCAAATCATGCTAGTAAATGTCTCATCTGCCATTAAAGCTCACTAGCATACTGTAGGAACAGCTCCAACCATATTTGATGCATATTTAAATTTTAGCCATCCACGTGGTGGTTTCCTGCGATATCACAATAAGTAAAGATCCTACAAATTTGGATCACACATTGGCAAGAAACCGTAGATCTTGAGCATTCATGATCTTGCTCCTTCAACACAGTCGCCAACCTTATTATTAACCGTCGAGTAGCTTTTTCATCAAGATTATAACATATCTGCTGATTTAAAACCTGTGCACCTCAAGAACACTTTAGTAACCCACCTTTTAATGTATTAAGGCCAAATTAATTTACCATAGTATTTCCTTCATTCCTTCGGCTTCACCAGATGAGACACGTGGCACCCACCCGTGATATCATGATCAGTAAAAACCTTACAACTTTTGATCACGCAATGACAAGCAATCGTTAAGATTTGATGACAATTGATTGACAATCAACCAAACTTATCACCTTTGGCCTCACCAGATAGGACATGTGGCACTTTCCTGTGATATCGTGATCAACCAAAGCGGTGTGGTCGGGTCATTGTGGGATGGTGGGGAGCAGCTAAGTTCAAATGATAGTTGATCAATGGTCATGCGAACTTCATCCTTCTGCAAAACAAAAAATTTATTAAAAGGACAAGGGGACATCACTAGATGGATGTTAAACAATGACATAAGTTGTTTCTAAATGATGAAACATGGGGCCAACCAAGACATAGGAGAATAAAACCCTACAGAGGAAATACAATATTAAAATAAAGGGACTCAACCTAGATGGAATGATAGGACATAAGTCATTTTAAAACCCCTCAAAAAGTAACATCAAAATATATCCCAACCAAGGCATAAAATAAACACAAGGGTATTATATGAAAATAAAGCTAAAACCACCAACCCAAGGAAAATTTTGACACAATGAAAGACTAGTAACATGAGGTAGGGTAGGAATGGAACATACAGAGCAAAAATATAAAGTTCCATCAAAGGGGAGAGAGATAGAGGGTAGAGGATTTAAGGATTTAAGGGTTAAGGGTAGAGGGCTAAGGGTAGAGTGGAGAGACTTAGGATTGAGAGAGAGAGAGGGAGGGCGTGAGGGAGTACTGGGATAGAGATATAGGGTAGAGGGTTTAAGGGTTTAGAGTTTAAGGGTTAAGGGTTTAAGGTTTAGGGTTAAGGGTAGAGGGGAGAGAGATAGAGAGAGTGAGTGAGAGAGAGACCCGAGAGAGTCAAAGGGGGTAGGAGGGAGAGAATTGAGAGAGAGAGAGAGAGGGTAGAGGGTAGAGTGTTTAAGGGTTTGGGGTTTAAGGGTTAGGGGTTGTGGGTTGTGGGTAGAGGGGAGAGAGATTGAGGGATTCTGTGAGAGAGAGAGGGAGGGAGTGGGAGAGAGATATAGATGTAGAGGTTAAGGGTAGAGGGTAGAGGTATAGGGTTAAGGGTTTGCAGGGTTTAGGAGGGTTAGGGGAGAGAGATAGAGGGAGTGAGTGAGTGAGAGAGAGACCTAAGAGAGGGAGAGGGGGTAGGATATTGAAGATACTTGAGAGAGAGAGAGAGGGAGGGAGTGGGAGAGAGATAGAGGGAGGGAGAGTTAAGGGTAGAGGGTAGATGGTTTAAGGGTTTAGGGTTAAGGGTGGAGAGGAGAGAGATAGAGGAAGTGAGTGAGTGAGAGAAAGACCTGAGAGAGGGAGAAGGGGTATTTTTTATATATTAATAAATAATATATATATGCTAGTAGAATTTGCAACACAACATGAAAGACAAGATTAGAATTACTTTTAGTTATAGAATTAAGGTTGGGGTTAGATATATATTTAGTTAGGATTGGGGTTAAAAATAGTGTTAGTGTTAGTTTTACGAAATTAATTTTAGGGTTAGAGTTAGAGTGAGAATTATTGTTGAGATTGAATCATAACCCTAATCTAACCTTAATCTTAAACCTAATTGAACCTAACCTTATTTGTAATTAAACTTTAACTCTAACCCCAACCCTAACCCTATTATTGAACCCAAGCTTTATCCTAGAACCCCAACTCTAATTAAATGGTAAACCTAACCTAACCTTAACCCTAATGCTAATCCCATCCCTAAGTCTATCTATAATTATAATTCTAACCCTTCTCATTCTAACCCTAATTATAATCATTATAATTCTAGCCCTAACCATAATTCTCATGCTATTCATAATCCTTAGTTTAACACTAACAGTAGTTCTCATGACAACCTTAACTCTAATTATAACCCTAATCAAACCCTGAACTTAACCTTAACCCTAACCTTGAGCTTAATTAAACACTTACCTTAACCTTAAGCCTTAGCTTAGTTAAATCAAGATCCTAGCTCTAACCACAAACTCATAAATGTGAGATAATTATAATTTACCAAAACCCTAACCATAATTGAATCATAACCCTAATTGAAATATAATCCTACCTTTAATTGAACCCTAACCCTAATTGAATCATAATTTTAACCCTAAGCCTAGTGAACCCTATTTTTTAACTCTAAGACTAATTAAACACTATTTCTAGCCTAGCCTAAGCCCATCTAAATCCTGGCCCTAATTGAACCCTACTTGAATTGAGACCATATTTAAACCCTAACCCTTAATGGTATTAACCCTAATTAAGCCTAACACAGATTGAACCATGTAATTCTAACCTAATTTTAATGCTAACACTAACCCTAATCATAATAACATATTGAATACTTGGGTTATATTTATTGTGTCTTAATATTAGTTTATAAATTCAACATTAATTATAAATATTTTAAAATAAATTAGAATTATTTCAATCTAAAATTTTAATATTTGATATTATAAATAAAATTAAACTAAATTATAATTTTTAAAATCCATAAAATATTTATTATCTATTTAGTTTACTAATTATCTAATACAATTAAATTAAATTAAATTAAATATTAATTTTAAATTAATTAAACAATTATTAATTAGAATTTTAGAATAAATTAACAAATAAGATCTATATAAAATCAGCTTTTCTATTTTTTTCTTTTGTGTCCAAATCATTTCATTTTCTAAAATTATACTAAATTCTAGATATCATAATTAAACACAAAATTTATTATGTTCTAATCCTAGCCTAGTTAGAGCCTAGCCTAATTGAACACTAAATCTAATTGTAATTGACCACTAAGCATAATTTAATTCTACCTCTAACCCTAACCCTAACTCTAACTAAACCCTAAACCTAACTCTAATCAAACCCTAACCCAAACCTGCTTGATTCATAATCCCAACCCTAACCCAAACCCTAATTGAACTTTAAAACAAACCTTAATTAAGTATTAACCCTAATTGAACATTTATTGAACAATAGTCCTAATTGTACCATAACCCTAACTTTGAACTACAGTTGAACTCTAATCCTAACCCTAACACTAATTCTTATCCTAATTGAACCTTAACCCCAACCCTAACCTTAACCTTGACCCTATTTGAACTCTTATTGAATTCATAACCTTAATTAAACCCCAACCTCATCCTCAATCCTAACCAAAATTGAACATTAATTGAACCCTAAACCTAACCCTAAGTGAACACTCATCCTAATTGAACTCTTAACTTTTTAGTTGAAAATATTAAAGTGCCTTAGATTTTCCCATTCATCGTCATTTATCATTCAATTCCTAATAGAACTCCAAAAATGTATACTTTTATAATGTTTTTAATACACACATAATATTAAGGGTTTAGAGTTTAGGGTTTAAGGGTTTAGAGTTTAAGGGTTAAGTGTTTAAGGTTTAGGGTTAAGGGTAGAGGGGAGAGAGATATAGAGAGTGAGTGAGAGAGAGACCTAAGAGAGGGAGAGGGGATAGGAGGG
>VDFB02373365.1:189181470-189209605 GCA_007258455.2 Sequoia sempervirens | reverse complement strand
CACGTGGTTGGCCTTGTTAAGTAGAGAATATTAAACTATACTCAAAACAAAGAGAAGCTCAATAAGGTAATGCACTTTTCAATATAAGAAATGCATCGTTTCAAGCATCAAACCAATATGTAGTCTGTATGTATGATCAGTCGTCAGTCTCCGCAATGGTAAATTTCCACGAATATATAATATTTTTTTTTTTTTAAAAATTGAGGATTCATCGCAATTTCGACAATCACAGCAGACGAATCAATAGAAAGCATCGACAAAGTTTCTATAGCTACGACGAATATTTCATCATAACTCCATCCCCATTTCGTTGCCCTTCCGACAATATTTCGGCGTTACCATCACACCACTCTGTCGATTTCATCGAACGTTCGACAAACATCCGGTGTTCTTTCGACGACAGTTTTGCCTATTTCGTCGCACATTCGATGAGCTTTTGGTGTTCTTTCGACGGTACTACTTTAGTATTTCATCGCTTTTTCGACGAACGTTCCATGTTGTTTCCATGATAATGCTTGCCGATTTCGTCGAACCGACGACGAACTTCTGCTGTAATTCGTCGGTGGATAAACAAATTTTTTGTCGATATACCGACAAAATCCTGAGGTATTTGACGATGTTGCCGACCGACGATTCTTCGCCGTTCTTTCGACTTTTAATTTTCCGTCGGCCTTGCGACGAAAAAACAGCGACGGAACAATTTTCGCCATTGCGTCGCTCTTCCGACAGAGATTTGTCGAACGACCGATGAATGACCATTGGAAAATGGTGTCAAATCCAGTAGTGGTATTTTTCCAGTCTATTTTCCATTCTTACTTCCTGATGACATAAAGAGATGGAAAGAAAAGGGTTTCTTCCATGTGCATTTCTCTTTAGTTGACATAATTTTACATCCACAATTCAACTATGATATAGGAGCAGAATACTTTGCTAGTCTTATAGACACTCGTTGTAGAATCTGGGATCAAGCTGTTATAGGCCAATGCTGAGGTCACCTCATAAAATCTTCTGATGAAGAAAAAGGTGGAGATGCCTGCATGTCTGTCAGACCCAACTTCACCATATGTCCATCAACATGAGACTCCATTTCTTTGAGGCATTTTTTCAAATAGCTCACTACCTTTTCTATGCTACCACATTTTCCATACATGTCTACCAAATCATTTTATCAAACAGTTCATTTCCTCACTATTATGGATAAAAGCTTAAACAAGGTGTTTTCCAACAAAGTATGGATGCTTGGAAAAATTATCAAAGCATAATAGTAAGCAATAGCATAGAAAAGGAAGTTAGTAGTTTGAAAAAATGCCTCAAAGAAATGTGATCGCATGGTGATGGAATGCCATCTCATTATCATGTGACCACATTTCTTCGAGGAATTTCTTCAAATAGCTCACCACCTTTTCTATGATACCACATTTTCCATACATGTGTACCAAAGCATTTTATCAAACTACTCACTTCTTTGCCACTATGGCTAAAAGCCTAAAATAGGTGCTTTTCAACAAACTATGGATGCTTGGAAAAAATTATATCAAAGCATAATAGTAAGCAATAATACCATAGAGAAGGAAATGAACTATTTGAAACAATGCCTAAAAGAAATGCAATCTTATGGTGATGGAATGCCATGACGTGCAATTATTTTTAATGGCATTCCATCACCATGAGACCCCATTTTTTTGATGCATTTTTTCAAATAGTTCAATGTCTTCTCTATGCCACCATAGTTATCATACATGTCTATGAGAGCATTTATCAAACCGTTCATCAGCTTGCTGTTATGGGTAAAATCCAAAAAACACATGCTTTTGAACAAGATATGGATAGGTTGCCGGTATTGGCATGGTGTGATGGTTTATAGGTGGCATTGTTGTTCTTGCCACCAAGGTTCAAACCCCATTGGGGTGTTATTGTTGAATGGTTGTATTCCGGTTCATAGCTCCGGCCAAAAGCGTTTACCCCTTGAATAAAAAAAAAACAAGATATGGATAGGGAAAATAGTAAGCATGATAGCCAGAAATATATAGTTTAATAAGTACTCAAAAAAAAAATCATTATCTCATACATTATAATTCTTGACATGGATCACTATTGTAGTTTTCATGATTGAATAATTTTTTGTTTTATTTTCATATGTTGCAAGTGAAGACACCTCTAAATGTTCAAATGGCAGTGAACATCAGTGTTTCATCTGCTATAGAATCCTCGATGGCTCTGACAAGGGAGGAATGAGGCAAATTACTATATTTCAATTTGCATTCATGGTTATAGATGTTAGTTAGTGAAAAATCAAACCATTATTGATTCATAGTTTAATTTCTATTTGGATGGTTTATACATGGCTTCAAAATGCCTTAGCATGGGCATTCAAATATTTCGCTCATGAAGAGTGATCATCAGATGGTGGTAAGTGATTATTTTATTAAATATATCATTTTTTTTATGTAATTTCTATATATTAATGTCTTTACTTCTTATTGTAATAGATAAGACTTCACCAGAACTAAACACTAGGAAGAGTAGTAGGAGCACTCTTCAACCGCAATGTAAATGAGTGACAAACATATCACCATCTGATCAACAAACAAAGTGAAAGAGTTTATTTTGAGAGCCTGGAGAGCAATGACTTTTGATTCCAAAGCACTTTGTTGTATAACTATATGGTAGTCTCATAAGCCTATATGACTATTTTGTACCTATATTTTATACTTATATCAACATATATTGATGTATGCCTACATGGATATCTGGTTAATACAAATCTATATTATTGATGGTGTCCATATTTGCATTATAAATCCATGGATCAATATATATGAGTTACATGTATTCAAGTGTATGCTTTACAACTTATGTATATACTTTGTGACTTACATTTTTTCATGAGTATACCTTGTATTCATGCATAGACTTTGTATTAATTTGTGTATACTATGTATTAGTGTGTATACTTCAAGGCTTACGTGTTTTTGAGTACTTGTGCTTACCTTATTCACATGTATACTTATTAATTGGTCAGCCCTAGCATTGATCATTGTTGTCCTTCATGGTTTGTCTTGAATATTAATTGATTGATACTAAACAACTTTATTAGTTGATGCTAAACAACTTTAATATTTCTAGGAATACTAGTAGAGTTAAAAATTCCAAAATTGCACAAATTGAAAAAAAATATTAACTATAAATAAATGCAATGATTATTAACTTGATAATTGATTAAGAATGAGTATAAAATATATCAAGAGATGAGCCTTGTAGAATGACAATTGCCAACTAGAAAATAGGCAAAGCATTCCCAATACTTTAAAAGTAATAATCCACCCAAAATTGCACTGGGAGAGAAGTGGTACAAAGCAAGGAGGCCTTCAATTACCAATCACAAATTCAACTAATTTCAACAATCCTTAAATCTCGAAAACCCTAACTAGGGTGATTCCCTTCACAACTTCACTATTTGCCTTGTAGGTCTATAGACCTAGCTTCTTGGAACTATCTCACAACTCCACTCTCAAATCTATTAACCAATTATATTTTTAGACACCCTTTAAGGCGTATCAAAACATAGCTCAAAATTGCATATAACTCTTTTGGAACAAATCCCTCAAATTGATGCTTCTACACTATCCCCTTAAACCAAATAGACATAATTTACAAAGCAACTCTCCTATAAACAATTTTCCAACCCAAAATACCTATGGATAGTCATTTACCAGTCTATAAAACCACCAAATCTACAAATTTTAGCCAATGAACTACTCACTAAGTCTTTTTTATACAAAATCCTCATTTTTAACAAGTTACAAAGGGGTTTACTGAAAATCCCACTTCCCAACTTCTTTACACTTCACCAATGAATTAAACATGCTTCAAATGGCCTATGTATGTTTAATCTATCACCAAAAAAAAATTCCCCAAGAGTTGTCCTCACCTACCCACCTTTAACCATCAAATCACTCAAAACATTCAAATTTGACAACTAGGGCATTATGTCCAAACCACCAGATGACTTCTCCTACTCCCAAAACTATTCAATCAACTAAATCCTACCATATTGGACCCATTACACTCATTTACAGGAGTTACAATTAGTGGAATGGGCCATAATCACATTTTTTATGTCTTCAAAACCTTAAAATTAAAGTTTCAGACCCACCTAGACAAGGAAAACTCAATAAGATTCTACAACCCCAATAGGAACACCTCAAACTCAGTCAAAATTATAGATAGGACACTAAAAAAATAATTCAAATCAATTTGGTGTCACCATCAGGTCGTATAGGCCATGAAACCACTTTGCAACATCAATATTCAATAGAGGGGCCACTACACTGCTTGCATTTGACACTTTTTTCATCAAGTCAAAACTAGACACCATGGGAAAATGACTCAAAGATAACAAAAAAATTGAGAAAGGTTATTGTAGAGGGGTCCAACATGATCTCATAGGCTCAGATGGAGAGTTCGTAAGCATCACATTTTTTGAGTAATAGCCCATCAAATATTGCTTCCCCTTTGCACTTTGGACCCTTAAAGGATCGATATGGTTGAACGTAGCTCAGAGCGATTCTGTGTGTTTGGGTGTGAAAGAGGACCATGCCTAGCATAAAAATACCTATTCAGACATGTTGGAACAATCTATTTGGTCACATGAGTTGCAAAATGAAAGTTGCATCACTTCACAATTTTCAACTACTTGCATTTGACAACTTTTTCCCTAAGTGAAAATTCACCACCATGAAAAAATGCCTCTGAGATAACGAAAACTAAAAAAGGTTATTGTAGAGGGGCCCAACAAAATCTTATAGGATTAGATGAGAAGTTTCTAAGCATCATGGTATCCAAGTAACAACATGTTGAATTTTGTAGCCATTTTGCACTTTAAATCCTCAAGGGATCGATCTAGTTGAGCGTAGCTCAAAGCAATTCCACATGTTTGGGTGCAAAAGAGGAACATTCCTAGCATAAAAATACCTATTCAAATGCCTTGGAATATTTTTTTAGTCACACAAGTTGCAGAATGAAAGTTGCACCACTTTACAATTTTCAACTACTTACATTTGACAACTTTTTCCCTAAGTGAAAATTCCTCCGAGATAGTGAAAAATGAAAGAGGTTATTGTAGAGGGGCCTAACAAAATCCTATGGGATTAGATGAGACATTTCTAAGCATCACAATATCCAAGTAGCAACATGCTAAAGTTTTCTACCATTTTGCACTTTGGACCCTCAAGGGATTGATCTGGTTGAACATAGCTCAAAGTGATTCCACATGTTTGGGTGTGAAAGAGGACCATTTATAGCATAAAATACCTATTCAAACATGTTGGAATAGTCTATTTGGTCACACAAGTTGTAAAACAAATTTACACCACTTTGCAACTTTCAACTACTTGGATTTGACAACTTTTTCCCCAAGTGAAAATTTTTCACCACTGGAAAATGCCTCCGAGATAGAAAAAATGAGAGAAATTATTTTAGAGGAGCCCAACGTGATCTTATAGGATCAAATGAGAAGTTTTTAAGCATCATGGTATTTGCGTAATAAGATGCTAAAATTTGTAGTCATTTTGCACTTTGGACCCTTAAGGGATTGATCCAGTTGAACGTAGCTCAGAGTGATTCTGTGTGTTTGGGTGCAAAAAAGGACCATTTCTAGCATAAAAATATCTATTTGTACCCATTGAAACAATTCATTTGGTCACACGAGCTGTAGAATGAAAGTCGCACCACTTTGCAACTTTCAACTACTTGCATTTGATAAAAAAAATTTGAGTGAAAATTTTCCACCACGGAAAAATGCCTTCGAGATAGCGAAAAATGAGAGAGGTTATTATAGAGGGGCCCAAGACAATCCCATAAGATTATACAAAAAATTTCTAAGCATCACAATATCCGAGTAACAACATGCTAAAGTTTGCAGCCATTTTGTACTTTGGATTCTTAAGGGATCGATCCAATTGAACGTAGCTTAGAGTGATTCCATGTGTTTGCATGTGAAAGAGGACCATACCTAGTATAAATATACCTATTCAGATGTGTTGGAACATTTCATTTGGTCACACGAGTTTCAGAACAAAATTTGCATCACTTTGCAACTTTTGACTACTTGCATTTGACAACATTTTTCCGAAGTGAAAATTTTCCACCATGGGAAAATTCCTTTGAGATAGTGAAAACCGATACAGGTTATTATAGAGGGGCTCAACACAATCCTATAGGATCAAATGAGAAGTTTCTAAGTATTATGGTATCCAAGTAACAACATGTTGAAGTTTGCAACAATTTTACACTAGTTTAGACTTTTTAGTGATCGATCTAGCTGAACGTAGCTTGGAGTGATTTCATGTGTTTGCATGTGAAAGAGAGCCATGCCTAGCGTAAAAATATCTATTCAAATGTGTTGGAATGGTCTTTTTGGTCACACGAGTTGGAGAAAAAAAGTTGCACCACTTTGCAACTTTAACTACTTGCATTTGACAACTTTTTCCCCAAGTGAAAATTTTCCACCATGGGAAAATGCCTCCAAGATAGCAAAAACCAAGAAAGGTTATTGTAGAAGGGCCCAACACAATCCCATTGTATTAGATGAGAAGTTTCTAAGTATCATGGTATCTGAGTAACAATATGCTGAAGTTTGTAGCCATTTTGCACTTTATACTCTTAAGGGATTGGTCTGGTTGAACTTAGCTCGAAGTGATTATGCATGTTTGGGTGTGAAAGAGAACCATGCCTAGTGTAAACATATATATTCAAATGCATTGGAATAGTCTGTTTGGTCATATGAGTTATAGAACAAAATTTGCACCACTTTACAACTTTGCACCATTTGCATTTGACACTTTTTCCATCAAGTGAAAACTAGACACCATGGGAAAATCACTCTGAGATAACAAAACCCGAGAGAGGTTATTGTAGAGGGGCCCAACATTATCTCATAGGCTTAGACGAAGATTTTGTAAGTGCCATAGTTTCTGAGTAATACCCCATCAAATATTGTTTTTTGCACTTTTGAGCCTTATGGGATCGATATGGTTGAACGTAGCTTAGAGTGATTCCACATATTTATCTGTACAAAAGAGTACTATTCCTAGAATAAATGTACTATGCCTAGCATAAATCCATAACTTTTGATCAAAGATTCACTTCCTATGACACCAAAACATGAAACCCTCACTTTATGCCATTCTTAAGGGGTTTATTGAAAAACATTGTTCCAGGCTTCTACATAGCCAACCAAGGCCTTAAACACCTTTAGTTATGTCTACAAATGCTTGAAGGTTCATCAAAATCTTTTTCCCCCAAGAGTTTCTACAACTTCCCTCCTATAACCATCAAATTTCACTCCAAATACATAGTTTGACAATTAGGACATCATGCCCAGGCACTCAACTCACCTTCCCTACCCTTCCAAAGATTCAAAAACTTCAATATATTCTTTCTCATGCAAAATTAATCATCTCCCAATCTTTCCTAAGACAATTTAACCAAAACCCAACATTTAAACTCCATTTTTAAGCCAAAATTAACCCAATTTCCTCTAGGACAACAACCAAAACACATTCCTCAACATTTTCCCTACTCTTAAATATTATTCCTACATCAAATCCTACCATGTTGGACTCATTCCATATATCCATAGAGAGAAACAATATGTGGAATAAGTCATTCATTTTTAGTCTTGAAACCCTTATGTTTGGTTGTATAGACCTACAGTCAGTAATTTGACAATAAAATTCTTAAAACTCAATGAATTTTTTTCACTCCAAAGCCAAAACATAGCTAACACCTATCTCTACCAATTGGAAAATATTTTAGGACATAATACTTTTGTACGACCAAGTATACTAGCCTACAACAACAAAATTCAATGAAACACGTAGAATTACAAGAGAAATTGGGGGATTTTTATTATTTTTCCTTCACAAAAACCTTCAATAACCTCTTCCTTTGAGTTCCCAATATATTTAAACCTTAACCAACATATGAAAATGGCTCTAACTACCCTTTTAATTCCCATGACCCTTGGGCTTCTTCAAGTTTACATTTTTTTGCACTTTTTTCATATTGACAACTTTTCAATTTTTCAATTTTACATTATTTTGACAAATATGGCACATGAACTCCAAAATGACCCAAAAACCAACTAATATGACTTATTACATTATAAATTTTTCTAGTATGACCTTATTCAATTGGAAAAACTCAAAACACAAAACTAACTTAATACTTCCATGAACCAAATTTTCTCAATAACAATGGTGCCCTTGCACCAAATTTCAATATTTGAGAAAATCTCATTACAATGCCTTAGGTACTCCATTCTGACAGATATTTTACAATTTCACTCATACATTCGAGATTATCTTATAATGTCTACATCATAGGTGCTCATTATGAGGTTGAATTCAAATGAGTAACTCGAGATTCCCTTGCTAAGCTTCACATGCTCTTTTACAATGGCTTGAAATCAAAATTGAGATTTGTCAAGATCATCAAAATAAGGATGTTGCATTTCTTTTTTGGCTGAGATTCTCTTCAATGGCTCATAAATCAACATTTTCTGCAATGAGGGACCAATCAATTTTTAGTAGTTTACTTACAAATACACAAAGTAAAAGAAGCAAAAGAAAGAGCATCCAAAACAGAAATGAAATGAAAATACATGGAAGGCACTTACAAACAAAAAATCCACACCATTTGGTTCCAACTCGAGAACAACAAGGCATAAATCTTGATGCTTCCATTGAGGATAGGCATGCTATTCTCTCAACTTAGTCATTCCTTGTCATACATCTTCATTGGGAGTTCCAAGATACCTATTACACACAACACCTCTGATGAATAGAATAACTTGAAATTTGAGACACTCTTATAATTTCTACATCATAGGTGCTCATGATAAGTTTAAATTAAAATTAATAACTTGAAATTCCCTCACCAATCTTTGCACACACTTTTCTAATGGCTTAAAATCATAATTGAGATTTTTCAAGATCATTAAAATAAGGATGTTGCATTGCTTTTCTGGCTGAGATTCTCTTGGATGGCTCATAATTCTACATTTTCTACAAGGGGACACCAATCAATTTTTACCAGGTTACTTACAAATAGGAAAAGTAAAAGAAGATGATAGCATTGGCATCAAACAAGTTAATGTGCATACAAGTATAAATTAATAAAAACTAATGTACATACATTAATCCAATGAACCATCCAGGTTTGCTCTACTCTTTATTGTGTCAAGTATTGCCTCATGGTCAAACTCAAAGACCTTCCACAAGGTTTTGTTCAAATTTCTACCCCCATATTTAGTTAAATTAACATTGGATTCCATGGCAAGGTTCGAGTAATAAAGAATCTTACAATGCCTATCAAAGTCTTTAAAAAACCAATGTTTAACACTCTTATGTGGTTACTTTCTAAGCCACGTTCTAGTAACAACAACTGAGCCTAGAGGGTATTTGATATTTTCTCCATCTATAACTGGGGCCTCCAATTTCTTTTTGGCCTCAACACAATGAGAAAATTAATAGTCAATTCCCTCTCCATTGTCTTCATCTACAATAACTGCATAAACATGCCCTACATTGATATGTGCAACAAATCTTTTGAAATTAGTCAACATTACGAATAGACTACAAAGTAAGATAACAATAGGAATTTAAAAAACTAAGCAAGTAGATATATTACCTGGTTGAACTAGATCTGATACATGGTCAAAGTCGACCAATGATTCCATCTGTGTTAGTTCCAATGTCATTGAAGGGTGATAAATGTGAAGTGGGCTAAGATAATTTTTCAACCATTTATCAACCCACTCCCTTGACTCGCAATCATTTCAAACTTGCATTGTACATGAAGAACAAAGGCATGTCATCTTCAATGTATTGATAATCCATGAACCTGCATTTGAGCTAAGGAAAGAGTGTAGCTCACTTGATCATGTTAGTGTACAACAATCCTCATATGGTGCAATGTTAGTATCATCCATCAACCAAAAAATCTATGAATTGAAGACATACCTTCATTACCTGGACCCATCAAAGCATTACACCACTCAACAATTGATCTTGCATCTATCAACTTTGCAATATCTTTATACTTTAACTCTTCTCATACTAATGCTCTTTTCACTCATGCTCCTGCACCATCATGCTCCCCCTTTCCATGCCCAACCTCACAAAATTTTCACATATGCCCAACACCTATAATGACATGCATCCTACTCAACCAGTAGAATACGTGTGAGTTCTTGAACTGTGCTACATAGTTATCTAACCATATAATTATATTTTGATTGTATCCTATGCCCCTATAAGCCAAATCACTATAGAACATCTGGAACGAACATTATACGAACTCTAGACAATGTGTACAATCATCACTAATATAAAAGTGGTACTCCCACAATACCTTCCTTTGGTCCTTTGTACTATCAGCTACAACTATAGAGTGTAGTTGTCTGGAAATTCAACCACTGATACTATGCCGCCAACTAGAAAGGTGTCCTTGCATAGCCTAAATTGTATGTCTAGTCATTGCGCTCTATGGGTATTCCTTGCATACTCATACACTATATTGTCATGAAATATGGACATAAATTGATACATTAAAATCTTCTGAATAACCAAATCACACCTTTTTTCTTGAGACCCATCTTTTGTAACATATGCCACTATTTTATACTTCCCAAACTCTGCTATTTTTTATCCCACCTCATCTATGCTTTCCATATGTTGACATATTGGCATACATTGCAAGCCACCACAATGCTTGCATGAACCATCCAAGCATGTTGTCCTCTAGAATATTTGGTCATCCTCTATTTCACATAATTTTTTTGATAAGAACTCTTTTGAATATTTTGGTGGAGCTTCTATGCCACAATCTTGCAAAACATCATTAGTATGCAAATCTAAGCATATATAACAATAAACATTATAATGGTTAGAGAATTCAATATGTAGTCTACAACAAAAAGTAGTGCGTGTGTGATTTATGTTGACATAAAAAGGTTTAAGCATTTCAAAAAATATTTGAAAAATACTAATTTGAGGATAATCCTTTTGAATTTTATGAAAAAATTGGGTTTGAGTCGTATCCAAAAAATACTTTGGATGTAGATCACAATTCTGACTACTAATTCTCCTTCTTACAACATCCCTTTAATTCAGAGATGGCCTTGTGTTATTCTTCCAATACTCTTCAATTAGTGTTCTCAATGCTTCAGTAAGTTTTTTATCTTTTTGTGGCAGTCTCCCCAAGAATTTCCATAATTCATTTGAATTGGTGCCCTCAATTCTTTGCCGCCTTTGAATGGATTTTGATAAAGTTTTTCTACTAATTCTCATTTGTTCACTTGTCTTTCTAATGAGATGAGCTCTCTTTGTTTGAATCCTTACCAAATTTGATGTAATGGCACGTCGGGTGACATTACTATCATTTGAGTGTGAGGTCTTACCCACACTCTCATAAGTATCCATTAGATTCTTCACAATAGTGTTTTCACTTCATGCATTCGATGTTCTCAAGCCAAGAGTCTTCATGATGTTTCTATACTTTATACCCCACATCATTTCAACAAATAGTTGACATCTTGTGGTCTCATTTAGCCTTTCAAAGAATAATTTCTAAACCTTATCAGCATATCTTCTACAAGTGCATATTGAAATCTTACCTTACATGTGTTGAAAAATAGCCTCATCAATATTAATCAAATACTTTGGCTTTCTATAGAAAATTCTAGGTGGTGTTCTCCTAGGTACATACATCTTAATATTAGGAATTTCATCAATATTTAATTGAGGTGAGCTAAATTGCATACCTTCAATTGAGGGTGGAGTAGAAGACATAGCTTGAGGTTCACACAGGGATGATGGCATGCCTTCTTTTTCAAATTTGAGTGATGATGTACTCTTAACTTGAAATTAGGTGGATGGTGTCCAACCATATTCACTTGTGGTAGATGGTGTCCATCTATATTCACTTGTTCTTAATGGTGTCCCTTCGTATTCACTTGTGGTAGATGGAGTGTCTCCAACTACGGTATCCAAATCTGTCCTATCATGACTCTTTTGCATTCGTGCCCTTTGTACTACCAATGCCTATTCTCTTTTTGATGGTTGAGGTTCCACTTCAATTGGCTTGTTTCTATCAATCATATCCAATTTCTTCTTTTGATGATATGTCGCCACCCATTCTCTCTCCTTTGCTTTGAATTTTTCATACTCTTTGTCTGTTAGTTTATTCCTTCTTCATTTCTTTGGCATGGTAGATAATTTTACCTGTAGCATGGTAATGAGATGAATATTATTTCCTAAAAAAATTATCCATTGAAATAAATGAAATATATCTCATTCAAGGCTTCATAAAAAAAACTTACAATCACCCTATAGAAGAGTATTTCTAGCATATACAAAGGTGGTGTAGGGGCACCATAGGAATCCAATTTTCATTTTTTGTCAATCTTGGTTATGTAATTGTTTTTAGTCAGGTTTTATGTGTTGTTATCTAAATAAGGTCTTGTTAAACTATTTTCATATTGTATTAGGCATAGTGGGGTTCAAAGTTGCAAAATTCCTTGGTCTCAGTTTTGGGTCTTTGTATCAAGAGCTTTGTGAAGAGAATGATGAGTCCAAGGTGGATGAATATGAGAGAATGAAAGAATTGTTTTTTGATGGAATTTCTTAAAGAAATGTGGTAATGTGGCATGCCATGACTACAAGATAGGCTCAAAATGGAAGCATGGACAAGGCATGTGAATTAGAATTCCTTGGCAAGCTACTAGAGCATTAGCAGGCTAGCTCATTCACTAGCCTGCCAATGTGATAGAGTTATGAAGGCAGGGGCAGCATATTCCTCATAGAAATGGGGTCTCATGGGGGTCTCAAAGTGATGTACATCATAGTGAGACCCCATTTCTATGAGGAATATGCTGCCCTAACCTTCCAAACCCCACCTCATTGGCAAGCTAGTGAGTGAGTTGGCTTGCCAATCCAATAGGGTTGAGAAGGTAGGGTAAGCATATGCCTCATAGAAATGAGGTCTCATGACGATACACATCACCATGAGACCCCATTTCTATGAGGGATACACCACCATGAGACCCCATTTCTATAAGGCATACACCACTTCTACCTTCTCAACCCTACCACATTAGCAAGCTAGTGGAGCGTTGGAAAGCTAGCTCACTCACTAGCTTGACAATGCAATAGGGTTGAGAAGGTAGGGGTAGCGTATGCCTCATACAAATGGGGTCTCACGTCATGGTGATATACATCACCATGAGACCCCATTTCTATGAAGCATAGCCTACCCTCATATAAATGGGGTCTCATAGTGATATACATCACCGTGAGACTCCATCTCTATGAGGCATATGCTGCCCCTACCTTCTCAACCCTACCACATTGGCAAGCTAGTGGGGTGTTGGAAAGCTAGTGGAGCATTGGAAAGCTAGCTCACTCACTAGCTTGCCAATGCAATAGAGTTGAGATGGTAGGGGCAACATATTCCTCATCAAAATGGGGTCTCATGGTGATACATCATGAGACCCCATTTCTATGAGGCATACACTTCCCCTACCTTCTCAACCCTACTGCATTAGGGTCTCAATCACTAGCCTACTAATGAAATAGGGTTGAGATGGTAGGGGTAGTGTATGCCTCATAGAAATGGGGTCTCACGATCACTGTGAGACCCCATTTCTATGAGGCATATGTTGTGTTGCAAGTATGAGTTGTTTTAGTGGTGTTGTCATTGATGTCAACACAATTTAGTATGTTGCAGGTTGTACATGTATAGTTGAGATGCTGCTAAATTGTTGTGATTACATGGAGCTCTCTTTATGATGTTGTAGATGTGTTGAATTTGTGTGTTTCCAAGTTATTTTGAGAAAATTAATAAAGAAGAGAAGTAAAAATGTTGAGTGTTCATAATGTGCTCTGGTATGTACTATGAATGTCTCCTTGATCCTATGCTTGTGTGGATTTGATGGTTTGATAATGATGTTCTAATGGTGATATCTCCTAAGTTTTAGCTTCTAGTGTGATGGTACGTAAAAGTTACATTCACTGGTGTGTGAGTTGTTCTAACAAAGTTGGTCTTCTGTGGACTAGGAGAATTTTTTCTACTCTACAGTCCTCTGCAAATTTTTTTAGATCTTGTAGATCTAGGATATGTCTTGTGAAGGTGTTCTCTAGGTTTTGGAAAAGAAGGTTGAGGTTTAGCAGTCTAGAAGTCATGTTTCAATGTTTTTGTGTGTATTTGCAAAATCTGGATGGACTGGTGGAAGGTGTTCAATTTTTGAAGAGTATTTCACTTGTTGTGGATGTATCTAAAGTAATCTAAGATGTGTTCTCCTACATAATGAAGCATGTTGTGGCATTTGCATGTCATTTTCTTGTTGGGAAGCATGTACATTAACGTTCATTTGTGTTTTCATTAGGTTTGGTTGACCTGGTGTTTACACTTCATTTGGAGAATAAAAATCTAATTAATAAAGCATGTGGTTATTCCAAGACATTATATTTTGGTCTTGGATAAATGTTTTATTTGTCCACTCTCATTCCTTTTCATTGTGGGAATGTTGAGTTGCTGAGCTAATTTGAATTTATGAAATAAAGTTTTTGTGGCTGACCTTGGAGAAAGGTTCTAAGGTTGAAGATGGTATAAATGAAAGTCAAATTGTGAATATTTGTATGACAGTGTGATGCAAAGTGATAAAGTGAGCCACAAATCATAAGAGCAGAAGTGTGTGAAAGTGTGTTGAGGCAACAGTTCTTCATTGTGTTGGATTCCTGAAGGTAGTGAGCTAAATGTTTCTGCAATCCTTTATTCAAGGTTGTGGATGTGTGTTAATTTATATGGTGAACCTTTTGTTCTCTCTTGTATTTGTAGGCATTGAGCCTTCCTATTAGATAGTGAGTCCTTTTTGTAGGCAGTGAGCCTTTTTATTTAGATAGTGAGTCCTCTTCTGGGTAGTGGGCCCTTGGTAATGAGCCCCTGTATTTAGTTTTATTATCTCTTTATATTGTGAGTTAACCCTCACCATGGTTTTCCCCTTGTTGGGGTTTCCATGTAAAAATTTGGTGTTCATTGTGTTGATTTACTTTCTGTTATTTGTGCTTCATGCTCATACTTAATAACAAAATAGTGTGGTTGTGGAATTGATAAGTGTTGAAGTTTTAAGTTGAAATTTTGTGACAACTGATTCACCCCCCTCTTAGTTGTCTTGTACCTATATTAAAAATTTGTATTAGAGCATTGGTTCCTTGGTGTTGATCTTAACCAATTAAGGAAGATTTGATGGTGCACAAGTTAGTGATCATATGTTCGATGGATCTGATTACATTGATTGGAAAGTGCAGATGATAGGATATATTTTTTCTCTTGGTTACAAGACCTAGAAGGATGTTGAGATGAAGTATGCTCCTTCGAAAAATGGTCCTACTTCTGCAGATGAGGTTTCTTCTTATGAGGAGAATGAGAAAGTGAAGTATTATATTTACAATGCTTTATCTAAGATTGAATGAACTAAGGTTCTTTCTTTAGATACTACTTATGATGTCTAGAATAAGTTGGAAGAACTGTATGAAGGAAATGAAAGAGTTAAGTTGACAAAGAAGCTGGTGGAAAAGAAAAAAATTGAGAATTTGAAAATGGAAGAAGGTGAAGAGTTTACAAGCTATTTGTAGAGAGTTGAGATGATAGCAATTGAAGTTAATAATCAAGGAGGAAATCTAACTGATGAAGATATTATTGAGAAGATCTCGATCACCTTACCAGATTGCTACAATGATAAGATCTCAGTTATTGAAGAGATGTATGATCCTACAAAGTATACTAAAGAACAGTTGTTTGACACCTTACAAGCATTTGAGATGAGAAAGTTCAGGAAAGAAGAAAAGATAGAGACAAAATTTAAGGAAATGAAGATTGAAGATGATCTAGAGAGTGATAGTTCAAATGAGTTAGAAGCGAACTTCACTAGGAGGTTGAAGAAATGAACTAGAAAGTATAAAGGTATGTTGCCCTTTAAATGTTTTAGTTGTGGTAATATTGGTCATTATGCTTCAAGATGTCCAAATAGATTTTTACATAAGAAGAATGAGGATTATAAAGATAAGGATAGGAAGGATAAGAAATACAAGAAGTTGTACTATGTTAAAGAAGAAGATTGAATCTCTAATGATGAATTTGAAAATGAGGTTGATGATAGTGAATGCTTATTTTTAGCTTTGGAAAGTAAATTTGTATCTACTAACCTAGGAAAATGTGTAAGAAAGAAGGCTACAGTGAATAAGAGGAATAGGATGGAAGGTACTTTGGTTACCACTTTTCATGCAAGATAGGATGAAGACTAATGGGTAATTGATAGTGGATGTTCTAATCACATGACCAAAGATAAGAGTAAGTTCCCTAAACTTGAAAAGTATGATGGTGGTTTAGGTGATGATTTAGGAGCTAATATTTGTTGGAGAGGTTCAATTAGTTTTGATGGAGTGCACAACACTAATGATGTATATTATGTGAAGGGTTTGAGGCATAACCTTTTGAGTGTTGGTTAGATGTGTAGCAATGGTTTTAAACTTGTGTTTCAGAATAATACCTGTGAAATCATAAAAGGATCCAGAAATGGATATATGGTTGTTGTTGGAAGAACTCATGGAAAAATCTATTAGCTGAAGGGAGTTGATGGTCAATGCCTTGTTTCTCAAGTCAGTGAAAGTTGGTTATGGCACTAGAGAATGAGACATGCAAATTTTGATAATCTAGTCAAAATCAATTCAAAAGAAATTATTTGAGGTTTTCCTAGAATTACAAGACCTGCTAATACTATTTGCAGAAGTTGTCAATTGGAGAAATAGACAAGATGCAGCTTTAAGAGAAAAGCGCACTCTACTACTGGAATGCTCGAGTTAGTTCACACTGATCTCTTTGGTCAGACTAGAATAGGAAGCCTGAATGGAGACAGGTATTTCATGCTTCTTATTGATGATTATACTCAAATGACATGGGTTTCTTTCCTTAGAGAAAAGACTCAAGATCTGGATAGGTTTAAGGTATTGAAACCAAGAGTGGAAAAAGAAGTAAATTTGAAAATAAAATGTTTGAGATCTAATAGAGGTGGAGAATTCACTTCTAGTGACTTTAATACATTTTGTGAGTAGAATGGCATAAAAAGATAGTTTTTCAGCTTTGAGAACCCCTCAATAGAATGGGGTGGTTGAGAGGAAAAATAGGACAACACAAGAATCTACAAGAACCATGATGAAAGAATCAAATGTACCAGATGTGTACTAGAGAGAGGCAATACATACTATTGTTTATATTCTTAACAGAGTTAAGATAAAAAAAAACAACACAAAGACTCCTACTATGAAGTACTTCAAGGTATTTGGGAGCAGATGTTACATTAAAAGAGATGATGAAAATCTTGGAAAGTTTGATGCTAGATGTGATGAAGAAAATTTTCTTGGATACTCTACTACTAGAAAAGCATATAGATGCTTCAATAAAAGATTGAGAAATATTATTGAATGTGCTAATGTGAAAGTTGATGAAGACATACGTAGACCTATTGAGATAAGTGAAGTTGAACCTAATGATCCTATCTATGGACATGTAGGTGAGGAAAATAAGGAGAAGGAAGAAGAAGAGAAAGAAGAATAGACTTGATAGAGCTCCTAAAATTCTTGAAATTTTAGGATCTATTGCACTTGGTATTAGCATGTCATATGTCTCCCATTGATAAGGTTCAAGGTTTTACTTAGCCAATCTTGTCTTCAATTGATCCATGTATAACCCTTGAGTGTTCTAATTTTGTGTTGACCTATTTTCCTAGTTGTCGATGATGTAAGTTTACTTTTGAGCCATTTTCACGCATTCCTTACTAGACCCTTTTGCTATGGTTATTTGGTCATTTCCAACCACAAGGCATTTTAATTTTCCCTAGGTTTAGTTTTAGTTTTTTATCATAATGACTTATGTTTAAGTCATTGATTCCCAAGGTAAATTATCATTGGCCTATTCAAGGCCCTCTTTTATGAATAACTTCTTCACATGTGCAGGTTGAAAGATCACCAGATCATGGGATTTAATTTGGGTTGTTCCCCACTGGCTTTCCTATCTTAAGTGATGATAGTTTAATTATTGCGAGATCAGCGAAATGTTGACACGTGTATGTGGGCCCAGCCATTGTGTTCCATTTCAACCTAGTCCCGAACACTTTCCCAAGATGTAATTGACTTGCTACCCTCATCTACGAATAAGAAACCAGAGGGAAATTTCTTGTTTCATGGCCCTACTATAAAGGAAGGAGTGATGGATAAATATTTCTTCATAAAGGATGCCAAAGTACCTTACATCAAATGGAATTTGTTTCAGCATTGGTTCAGGAATAGGCACCTCAGAGCTCCTCTTAGTAATCCTTGGAGGTTGGATATGGGAAATTTGATTGTTCCCAATGTATACATGGATGTTGACCTTTGAAAGGATATTGTCTCAAGATATGACCCAATTTCTAGGGTGGTCAAAACATTTGACAAGGTGATTATGGTAAGGATAACTAGGAAGGAAATTGAAGAAATCTTTGACATGCATGAATGGAATCAAGATATGGTCCCTCTGGATATGGATTATATTAGAAAATAACACAGAAATACTAAGGTTTTCATTAGAACAAAGATGTTTCCTTTACATACTGCAGTGACCAACATTGGGAAACACAAAAGGAAGATTAAGATTGATGACAAGGAGCTTGAGCCTTTCCCAATGAGCTATTTTTCTAATTACTTCAGAAAGACTATGTACTCTCCATGTCAGATCATTGGTTACAACCTACCTACCACATTATAGAAAGAATATAGTTATTTGGCAACACATATCCACAAAGGCTTAGTTGAGCTGAAGGAAGGAAAATAATGGGTAAAGTTCTGGTGGTTGTCACTATTAGTGCACATGTTTTTTGCATAAAGGAAAAAAGGTTTTTGAGAAGGATATCACTTTGAAAAGGAAAGAGGAAGGTGTTGACCTACCTATTTAGTGTTGGAAACAAATTTTGGATAAAGATGATAAGAAGTATAATTTTGTAATGTTTCAAAATTCCTTTGCATCTAGAATAAGGAGGCCTCTGATATATGAACCACTGAGACTTCCCAAAGAAATTCATGAGTTCTTGAGATCCATGGAGATGAGGCTAGACTTGAATTTGAGTCATAATTGGGGAGACTCAATTTTATATCCTGACAAGATAGTTTTCAAAGTGTATGGTAATGGTCTGGACCCATATGCCTTTCCAAGAGATGTGCCTTTGAGGATAGGATTCCTTTAAATCATGAGGTAACTAGGAGCTTCACAGATAGTGCATTTACTTGATTCAACAAGGAAAGGGTCATTCTTTCTATAATGGACAACATTTGCAGATTATATTCTGGTGAAAGGGGAATGGAAGAAAATAGTACATTTGTTGGATCCTTATAAGTTGATGACTATGTTCCCAAGGAATCATGATCCTATGGGATTCATCAATAAACTTAAGGCAGATAAGAAAATTGGTAATTTTGTGCATGTTTTTGACTACCCTGAGGATGTCATTAGGAATTTTTTTAACTTTGAAGAACAAGATGAAAGGAAAGATAAATACCTTGCTTATAGGAAGATGGTAGAAGCAAAATGGAAGAATAATACCCAATATGACCCTTTACCAAACATACCTAATGAATTCAGCAAAGTCATGCATTTCATAGACAATTTTGAAAATGTGGTTGGTATGTTGAGGGAGTAGCAGGAAGTCACAAATAAAGGAAGAACAAGGATGGTTGAAGAAGATGTTGAAGTTACATTGGAAGAAAGGCCTACATATCAACCACTAAAGCAATTGATAATTTACACCAGGAGGAAGAAATCAACAAATGAAGAACAAAGCTTGATAGCCCCTATCACTTCTAAAGGGCCAAAGGAAAATTCTCCTGATTGTGCATTGCCACCCCCTCCTACATAGGCTCCTTTGCCTGTAATTGATCTTGACTCACCACCTAGAAGTCATGTTCCTCCTGAGCAGCCACCTCTAAAGAAGTAAAGAACTAAGGCAAGAGGAGTGGTTGAATACTCTGACATAGATGAAGATGGTATCTACATCACTCCTAAGGAAATGAAGCTAGGAATTCCTCCTCATGAAGGTTCAATTTCCTTGAGTTCAAGACAGAGTAGTCTCAGATTAGGAAAGCTTGACATCAATGGACTAAGTATTGTAGATGATCTGAGAGTAGAGGCCTGTAAGGAGTTTATGGAAGATCACTCCTTCATTGAAACATCTACATTCCAGGATTTCTAGTGGAGATCCAAAGCTGCAAAATATGCAGAAAAGGTGGCCACTAAAAGGAACCTACATCCTAAGTTTCCTAAAAGTGTCATTCAGAAAAACGTAATAAGTATTATGAAGAATGAGTTCCAGAAGATTAATGCCCAAGAGGGAAAAGAGCTTGTAAAGAAGTGTGGTGTACTGTCGCTACCAAAATGGAACATTTCTAATGCTATTGTCTTAGATTCCATAAGAAGGGTTGAAAGGCCTCTAGTGCATATAGAAGAAGAGGATGAAATTGGAACTTTCAGGTTTAGCATTCAGTGAGGATTGGGATGCATTGGCAATATGGTCACTATCTGTGGGATCTAGGAAACCAGCTCTGGTAGAGCCATCAAATTTTAGTGGACAACTTCTTATGAAGAGAGTTGTTGACACCCCAGCTTTGGAGGTAGTAGACATGGCTTTCAATGTTGCTAGGTTCACTAGAGCCACAATGGAAAGTCTCACACTGGAGAGATGACCTCAGGAATAAATATCAAGAACTCCTCAATGAGTATGATAACTAGCAATAGAAGGTGGTTGTATTAGAAATGGAATTGGAATTTTATAAACAAAGAGGAGAAATGCAAAGAGAATAGGGTTAGCCCAGCTCAAGCCACCCACTTCTAATGTCTCCATTTATATCTTCCCAACATTCACCTCATGATCAAGCCTTAGCAATGGTACCATATGGTTTGGGACAAGGATCACTTTTAGTGGAAGAATCAAGTAAACTAGGCTCTAGCTCATCTAATAGAGAGCAGCTATGTCTGCAAGTTGAAACATATAAGAAGTTGATGGAAATGGCTAAGGATGCAATGTATGAAAATGTATCAAAAATTTTCATATTGTCTTGAAGCATCTTAATGAGAAGATCTAGACTAGACTTAATAGTGTGCATGGAAACTATTCTCTGATGATGTGAGCAATAGGATTGTCCCAAAGGACTAAATAGTTGGCCATGCCAATCTTGAACAAATGGATCCCAAGAGCCGAGAGATTAAAGTTAATATTAGTTGGAGCTGGCCAGCATGAAGATAAGTAACCTCATGTGTTTCCAACTTATACATTTGTATGCGAGTTAAGTGAGAAAAAGTTTCAAGGGTACATAGCCCCACTAGAATAGAAGATAAGAGAATTAATAGCTCAATATGATCTGATAGAGTTGTCACCATTTCTAGACATCCAACTCACTAATTATGAATTGAAACCATTGCAAGTGTGGAAAAGAGAAATGAATAAGGTTATTGATTCCCAGGTGAATGAAATTTGCAAGGAAGTTGATATCAATGTCTTTAATGACACTTTGGGAAAGTTCACATTTATTGTCAATTTTTTGGAGGATTTTGGCAAGGATTCTGATGTTGTAATAACCAAGTACTCCCCATACAGGAAGACACTAGATAAAGTTATCGACTTCAACTAGCTATTTGACAAGGAATATGAAAAGTGGGGAAGGGTATTTGTTGGCTGATTTGGTTTGTAAACATGGGTGTGAAACATATAATTGGTCATGTATTGTACAAGTCTAGCCTTATAAGTTACAATGTATAAAACATATGTTTTACAAGAAAATATTAGTTGTTGATGATGTGGAATGCTGACTAAGATGCTAGCTCACCTTTGGTCCACATCATTTTGTCATCTTGCTCGATGAAATGGATGTGCTACGATGAAGAAGATTGTCCTTTTTGACATGTTTTGTTTGGAAGGAAAAGCTGATCCTTACAACAAATGTAAATGATCTTTGTCTCATGTCTATTCCCCGCACTTTGAAGAATGTAAATATAACTGAATTAGGGAATATTCTTGTAGTAGTCCAATCAGAATGTGACATGTGTAAACTTTTCCTAAAGCCTTTTTTTGCTCCCTTATTCTATAAAAGGGAATTCAGGACCATTTGTGCAAGTCTTTTGTTGAATTGTGAGAATTGAGAATACAGAGTGAACATACTGAGTCCTTGTCTAATGCTCTAAGTCTAGGTAAATTTTGTTAAATGTACAGTTTTTGAACATTTATGAAGGATAATGAAGATTTTTTGAGTCTATAGTCTCTCCATTTTGGTTTTATATTTGAATTATTAATGAGAATTCTAATCATAGATCATTTCATTAATTTTCATTGTTCATACTTTGATATGTGCTTTGGTTTTAGCTCCCATTCATAGAATGAGTTAAAATGCTGAATCAAATCATGAATTCATGTGCAGGGTCATTGGATCTGATAAGTAGTCTGTAGATTTTGGTTAAAAATTAGTGAATTGCAAAGTAGTATCACTTGGATCATGGGTGTTTAGAATTAAATAAACCTTAAATTTCAATTTTCTTAGACTCTTATCCCATAGATAATGGCACTAATCCTAACTATTTTAAGTCTTTCTTATGGTTCCAATTACTCGACTTGAGAATAATATTTTAAATAATCATTGATCTATCTTGAATTTTTTGTATTTTGTGTTGTTTTATATTCTTGGCTTGAGCTACATAGTTCATTCAAGGAATTGCTAACTTCTTCTAGAATTTTAACTTATTAGCTATGGGTGAGATTATATCTACCTAAATACACAATGTGCACATGAATTGTCTAAAATAATGGTATAATACACATTGTGGGATTACCCTCCTAGGTTTTGCAGAGCATGAAGCGCAAGAGATAAAGCTATTGGTGCCATATCTCGTTAGTTGGCTACTTGTCTAGTAGATATTCAAGAATTGAGCCTAGAAAACTCATAGGTACCTACTAAGACCTGATTGGTTCATTGTAAAAACAACCAACAAGATTGAAGAAGAAGAGAATGAGCCAAAACCTATTGTTCATACTCCTAAGTATGTATAGAAGAATTGTCTAGAGGAACAGATAATTGGAAATAAAAGTGAAGGTATGAAGACAAGAAGTAAAGTAGCAGCTGAGGTAAATTTGTGTTTACTTTCTAAAATTGAACCTAAGATTGTGAGTGAAGCATATGAAGATGAGAGTTGGATAAAAGCTATGAAAGAAGAATTGTAGCAAATAGAAAAGAATCGGCCATGGGAACTAGTCCCTAGACCTATGAATAAGAATGCAATTGGTTCAAAATAGACATTTCAGAAGAAGATGAATGAAATTGGATTCAAGTTGTAAGGAATAAGGCAAGAATTATATTCGAGGGATATTCACAAGTTGAAGGTATAGATTTTGAAGAAACATTTTCCCTTGTGGAGCCTAGAATGGAAGCTATTAGGATGTTTTTGGAATTTTCTGCCCATAAGGATTTTAAAGTGTATTAGATAGATGCTAAGTCAACATTTCTAAATGGTGAGTTGGAGGAAGAAGTGTACATGGAACAAGTTGATTTCAGTTGTTTGACAAACCAGATATGGTTTGTAAGTTGAAGAAGGCATTGTATGGACTGAAGCAAGCTCCTAGAGCTTGGTATACAAGATTGGATAGATACCTGACAAAGTAAGGATTCAACAAAGGCTCTGCTGACAACAATCTCTACTTCAAAGTGTAAGGTAAAAAAAAGGCATGTGTAAAAATTTTGTGGAAATGATATAATTTTTGGTGGAAATGAAGGCATGTGTAAAAATTTTGTTGAAGAGATGCAAAAAGAATTTGAGATGTCCATGATTGGTGAATTGAATTTCTTCCTTGGTATACAAGTGAATCAAATTGACAAAGGGATATTCATTTCACAATCTAAGTATGTAAAAGATTTGTTAAAGAATTTTGGGATGGATGATTCAAAACTGGTTAGTACTCCTATGGTAACCGGATGCAAACTAAGCAAAGATGATGAATCTGCTAAGACTGATCAAAGAAAATATAGATCTATGATTGGTAGAATATTGTATCTTACTACTACTAGACCTAATATTATGCATGTAGTATTTCTAGTTCCTAGATTTCAAGTAGATCCTAAAGAGGCACATGTTACAACTGTAAAGAGGATATTCATATATCTTAAAGGTACACTGAATTATGGCTTATGGTATCCTAAGGGTGTTGATTTCACCCTGAGTGCTTATACTAATGCAGATTGGGATGGATGTGTGGATGACCAGAAGAGAACCAATGGAGGTGCTTTCTTTCTTGGTGGAATATTGGTTTCCTGGTTGAGTAAGAAGAAAGACTCAATTTCATTATCCACTATAGAGGTAGAATATATTGTTGCAGCATCCTACTACACATAGGTTTTGTGGATGAAGCAAACTCTAAAAGACATTGGAGTAATATGTGATGATCCTATTCCTATTTTTTGTGAAAACATGAGTACTATAAATATTTCAAAGAATCGAGTTATGCATTCAAGAACAAAACACATATCTATCAAATATTACTCCTTGAGAGAAAACGTACTGGAAAATGAAGTCAGACTGGAGTATGTGACAACAAAGGAACAAATTGTAGATATATTTACTAAGGCTCTTTTGAAGGATACTTTTTAGCATCTTAGGGAGAGGTTGGGGGTCATTGGCCCTCCAAACTAGATGCACATGAAGGTGCATCACGCCAGTGGATTCACAAGTTCTTCATTCATCTGGACTGATAAATGGGTCTACTTTGGAGGGGGAGTAGAAAAGGTTTTCATTGTTGTAGTGTGAGTGCACTCCTAATGGGGAGTGATTAGAGTGTTTTTTCTTTTCCATTGATGTCAAAGGGGGAGAGAAAGTCATGTGAAAAATAGTTGTAGAAGAATGGAATGTGTTCTCCTGGGATATTCTAAATGATGTTGTCCTTGATGATTTTTCACATCATGTGTTGTCATCAATGATAAAGGGGGAGATTATTGCAAGTATGAGATGTTTTGGTGGTGTTGTCATTAATGTTGTCATTGATTTCAACATAGTTCAGTATATTGCAGATTGTACATGTATAGTGAGATGTTGAAATGTTGTGAGTACATAAAGCTATCTTTACGATGTTGCAGATGTGCTGAATTGGTGTTTTTCCAAGTGCTTTTGAGAAAATTAATAAAGAAGAGAAATCAAAATGTTGAGTGTGTTCAAAATTTTCTTTGGTATGTTCTCTGTGTTTCTTCTATGTTGATCCTATACTTGTGTGGATCTGAAGGTTCGATAATGATGATCTAATGGTGATATTTCCTAATTTTTAGCTTTTCGTGTGATGGTACATAAAAGTTACGTTCACTAGTATGTGAGTTGTTCTAGTAGAGTTGGTCTTCTATGGAATAAGATAAATGTTTCTACTCTATAGTCCTCTATTGTTTTGTTTTAGATCTTGTTGATCTACGATATTTCTTATGAAGGTGTTCTCTGGGTTCTAGCAAAGAAGGTTGAGGTTTGGCAATTCGGATGTCATGTTTCAACATTTTTGTGTGTGTTTGCACAATCTAGATGGACTGGTGGAAGGTGTTTAGTGTTTTAAGAGTATTGCACTTGTTGTGGATGTATATAAAGTAATCTAAGATGTGTTCTCATGCATAATGAAGCTTTCTATTTCATTCATGTGTCATTTTCTTGTTGGGAAGCATGTACATTAATGTTCATTTGTGTTTTCATTAAGTTTGGCTGACCTGGTGTTTACACCTCATTTGGAGAATTAAAATTTAATTAAGAAAGTGTGTGGTTGATCTGAGGCATTATATTTTGGTCTTGGATAAAAAATTTATTGGTCCACTCGCATTCCTTTCCACCACAAGAATGTTGAGTTGCCAACCTAATTTGAATTTATGAAACAAAGTTTTTGTGGTCAACCTTGGAGAAATGTTCTAAGGTTGAAAATGGTATAAATTAAAGTTGAATTGTGAATATTTGTATGACAGTGTGATGCAAAGTGATGAAGTGAGCCATAAATTAGCCATAAATCATAAGAGCAGAAGTGTGTGAAAATGTGTTGAGGTAGCAATTCTTCATTGTGTTGGATTCCTGAAGGCAATGAGCTAATGGTTTATGAAATCCTTTATTCAAGTTTTTGGATATGTGTTAATTGTTTTGGTGGATCTTTTGTTCTCTTTTGTATCTATAAGTAGTGAGCCTCCCTATTGGACAATGATTCCTTTCTATAGGCAGTGAGCATTTTTTTCAGACAATGAGTCCTCTTGTAGACAATGAGCCCTTAGCAGTGAGCCTTTGTATTCAGTTTTATTATCTCATTATATTGTGAGTTAACCCTCACCATGGTTTTTCCCTTATTGGGTTTTCAAAGTAAAAATCCAGTGTTCATTGTGTTGATTTACTCTTTTTTATTTGTGTCTCATGCTCATACTTAGTAACAAAATAGTGTGGCTGTGGAATTGATAAGTGTTGAGGTTTTAAGTTGAAATTTTGTGACAACTAATTCACCCACCCTCTAAGTTGTCGTGCACCTATTTAACACACTACCCCTACCTTCTCAACCCTACCACATTAGCAAGCTAGTGAGTGACCTCACTATCTTTCCAATCTCACTAGCTTGCCAATGCTACCACATTTTGCATACATTTGTATGAAAACATTATTGTCAAACAATCCAAATTCTTTATCCATGCTTCCATTTTGAGCCATGATTCCAATATAGTCTACACCTTTCCCCATGTTGCTAACTTAGCCTTGAATAAAGAGTCTTGTAACAATGGAGAGAAGGGTTGGAATCCCTTATAGGTAGACTAATCAAGGGAAAATTTAAAATATATCACAACATAAGTGATAAGGTAGGTTTAGTGATGAAGTAAATTTTGAAATAGAGATGAAAACCAAAATAGTTACTAAGATCCATTAGTGTGGGAGTATATTCCGAATTTTTAGAGACATGTATAGAAAATTTGGTAGCATAAACAAGACAATTAGCTAAATTGGTAGAAATGTTGTAAAAAATACCTCAATGAAAGCTTCAGAGAGTGGTATGCACATCCATAATAAAGGATTGAAAAATGATGTTTTATTTTACTTCCTTAAAACTTATGTCATATATATGTGTATAAAAAATGTGGAAGCAAAAGGTAAGTCAATTGTTAAATAAAAAAAATGCCTCAAAGAGATGTGGTTTAAAAATGTAATTGGCAAGCATATAGAATTGTGGAATTTAAAATGTACATTGACAACCTAAGGTTATAATGACAAACAAATAATAATCAACATGGAATATGCAAAATAACAAAAATGAAAGCAAGCCATAATAGAATGAAAGAAAATGTGTAAAGACTTTACATACCTAAAAAACTATAGTTTCAAATGGAGGAGTTCTACCCAATTATGTAGCCTTTGCTTCTTCTTTCTTCAAACTCCTTAACAATTTAACTTTTTCAAAAGCTTGTTCCTCTCCAAACTTCAATTGTATATCAGTTTTCACTAGAATTCAAACTTGAATTGATATTATATGCCTTTCAACATGAAAACTCTACACTTTCATACAATGGTGGTGGAAAGATCATGAAAAGGGTGGTGGAATGGGAAAAACATGCATGCACACTTCACAACATCATCAAAAAGCTACTTTTTGTCAGAGCACGCATAGAACTTGGAGAATATATAGAATTTGGGCCTTGAGATCACGGGTATATTGAAATTTTTACCATTTTTATAGCAAGCCAAAATGTGCTTGTGTTATAACACGAGTGCATTATTTCTTGCTAAAAACAGTCATATCTCTATTTCAAAACGAGTTCACGTAATGAGACAGTTGGTTTTTTAATAGATTTATTTTCTCTCTTTTTCTATACCCTATATACCCTAATTCTATCTCTTTCCCCTCTACCATTATACAATAATTCTATCTCTCCCATCTACCCTCTACCCTTAACCCTTATACCCTCACTCACTCCTATCTCTCTCCAACTCCCTCCATCTCTCTCTCTCTCAAGTCTCTCTC
>VDFB02373365.1:188950239-189181450 GCA_007258455.2 Sequoia sempervirens | reverse complement strand
CACTTAGCCTAATCCTTCAACCATATACCCTCAAACCTATACCCTCAACCATCTACCCTCAACCCTAAACCCTTAACTCTAAACCCTTTAACCCTAAACCCTTAAACCTTCTACCCTATACCATCAACCCAATACCCTATACCATTGACCCTAATCCCTCATCCCTTAAACCCTAATACCCTAGAAACCATAAAACCTATATGTCCTCCACCCTATACCCTCAACCCTTATTTCTTTCTCTCTATCTATACATCTCACCTCTCCCTCCCTCCCTCTCTAATTGTCTTTATCTACACTCTTCCTCTTTCTACGTACCTCACATTCAATCAATCCCTACCACCTTCTCTCACTCCCTCTATCTATCTCTCTATCTCCCTTCAACTCTCTCCCACTCCTTCTCTCTCCCTCTCTCTCATGTATCTCCCTTCCACCCCCCCTCTCTCTCAAGTCTCTCCCTCTAGCAACCTACCTAGGTAACTCTCTCTCTCCCCTCTCTCTATCACTCCATCTCACTCCACCCCCTCTTTCTCTTCCTCTATTAGGTCACTCCCTCCCATACCCTATCCCTCTCTTTGGTCTCTAACTCTCACTCCCTCTCACTACCTATCTCTCAAGTCTCTCCCTCTCACCCCCTCACACTCTCAAGTCTCTCCCTTTGGCACCCTACCTACATAACTATCTTTCTCTCTCTATATCTCTCTCCCCCCTCTCTCTCCCTCTCTCTCAATTCTCTCTCTTCCACCCCCCCTCTCTCTCTCCCTCCCTATATCCCTCCCACCCTACCTAGATAAGTCCCTCTCACTCCAACCCCTTCTCTCCCACTCCCTCTCTCTTAAACTCTCACTTCCATCCCCTCTCTCTCTCTCTCTCTCTCTCTCTCTCTCTCTCTCCCCCTCCTACCCTACCTAGAAAACTCTAGATCTCTCTCCCTCTCTTTTGAAATTCTCCCTCCCTCTAAATACATACATAAATACATACATACAAGCATACATGTACATGTGTAGATACAATCTTACATACATATAGGCATACATATAATATACATTCATTGATAAATACAGGCATATATACATACATACATACATACATGACATACAAGCATAAATGTACATAAAAACATACAAATATATAAATATGCATTCGATAGAGTAGTATTTAACATAAAGAAAGACATAACGCAAGCACGTTATACCAGGATCATGTTATGTCTTGCTAGAAATGCTACCCACAAATGAAAAAGACCATGTCAAAATTGAGATATAACATGAGCATGTTATAATGTGCTCATGTAATAATGCATTCATGTTATATCTTGCTTTGGGAATCCCCAAGCCTTGGGATTGGTATTTTCCTTGGAATACCAACCCAAAGGCTTGGAGGGCATTCCCAACAACTAGAGATGTGTTTTTGCAAATTCTACAATATTTTACATAATCGGGTCCATGCTCACCATCAAGATTGCATGTGGTTCAATATCAAACAAATCAAACATCTGGGTAATGTTAGGTTCTCTCTTAGCTATCCAAAGATGTAATTTTTTTCACTTTCTGACAATGTTAAGCCTTTCATACATAATTTCTTTTGTTTGTATGTCTCTTTTTTGGAAAAAAGCATTGTTTGGTGTTTTTTCATTATAAATTAACTGTTCATAAAAAATTCAAATAA
This sequence comes from Sequoia sempervirens, assembly GCA_007258455.2. Classification (NCBI taxonomy): domain Eukaryota; kingdom Viridiplantae; phylum Streptophyta; class Pinopsida; order Cupressales; family Cupressaceae; genus Sequoia; species Sequoia sempervirens. The sequence continues at coordinate 189,179,785 of VDFB02373365.1, read as the reverse complement.
ATTACATTTTTAGAAACTAGACTCCATTCTAAAAATTTTAAAAAATAAAAATTTCAATTATTTTCCAAAATTTGTGGGGCTAGCACGACCAAAATTGTGTTTTTCAAGAAGTGTCCACTTCGAAAATTAGTAAAAAATCAAGTATTCATTAAAAAATTATCAAAAAAATAGTGCATTAACTACATATTATTAGCTAACTTCCGACTATAGTGATTTTAAAAATACTAAAAAAAAGTTCACCATGCTAGGGTTGTACAAGAGTTGCTATGTTATGTTTTTTGACAAAAACAACACCAATTTGTGTACATTCCTTATTTAAACCCCTTAATCTCAACCATTTTCAAAATAAATTAGTAGTTTAGAAAGTAGACTCAGAGAACTTCAATCCTTGTTTTTGTTCTATCTCAAAATTTTGAGTGTAACTATCCTCAATTTCACATCCAAGGTCAGTATTTCTTGATTTCAGAAAAAGAAAAAAAAAAGAAAAAAAAAGTGGCCACTTAAGTCCCCTTTTTGTGAACCATCTTTGTGCACTTACCCAATACATGAATGATAAAATAGCCTTTAATCTTCCTCCAATTCACTTCATATCTATAACCTGCACACATTACAAGAGGGGGAGGGTTGTGACACATAGGAGCTTTCCTATGTCAAAACTTGTTTTTATATTCCTATCTCCACAATGGAAAATTATGATATAAAAGAGACCTTATCCTTGGTTGGAGAGACACTAATGATAAAAAAGTGATGAATTGACAACTTTATACAACTCACCACTCAAATATGGTCTCCTTAATAGACTAAAGCCATACTCATCACCTTCAAAGACCAATTGTTGCCTTAATGTAGTTGATTTGAAGACCTACAAGCGTTAGTTCTCACAAATAAAATGCATGAAAAACATGAAAAAACTTACATAACATATGAAATGATGTTTGAATGATGAAATTTTGTAATAATCTTAACAATTCTGCTCTTGACTACTTAGTATTGCTTTTAGGATGATCAATTTTCCTCAATGAAAGTGTTTTTTAGAAAAAAGAAAAGTGATAGGATTAAAATTGTGAATATACTATGTATTTAGAAAAAAATAATATAATTCATGAAATTTACTTCCTAATGGCCAACAAAGTAATTAAAATTTTAAAATAATAAAATATTGGCATCGACATATTTAAATTTGGAGCCAAAAGTGTTGGTCTAGGGTGTGGGGTTCCCTAGATTCATGATTTTTGCGGGGCAAAAGTTTTAGGGGTAATATATTAAATGCATAATTCTATCTTCTATGTGTTAATTTCTAAGGATGTTTATAAAATAGTTAATTAAATTCATAATTAGGTCCAAGCACATATAGGGAGCTAAACCTATTGTAAAATTGTCAAGGGTGACAATTTTTGATGCTACATTTAGCCCTCACTTTAATGAGAGTATGAATGTATGCTTAGACTCGCACCAAAGTAAGAATATGTCAAGAGGGGTTCAAATATCCAAATATTGAAGAGATGGAATGACCTTGAATCTAGGGGATGTGCCATCCACTAGGATTCTATTGGATGTTGTGGTTGGGATGCTAATATGTGGTTGCCATTGATGCCAACACTATTCGCATTAATGTCATTAAGGTTGTATATGTCGAGGATATTGAGAAAATTGTAATAAAATAAGTTGTGGGTTGTCAGTGATGCACAAAAGTTCAATATGTTGGTGAGCTCAGTATGTTGATGATAAGAGGTTGCAGACTAAAGGGTTTGTTGTTGAGTATATCTAGTTTATCCATGTCAAGTTTCAAATATCTGCGTGAAGATTTGATTGAGTTATGAGCAGTTGTGTTTTGAGAGTTATTATGTTGCTTCAGTTTGTGTTCTTGAATTAAGATGATGTGATTCTAGTAACTTTATTTGTTGTGGATGCTTCTCTAGCAATTCATGATGCTTGTGGATGTTTCTAGATCATGCTTTATCTTTGTTGCATGTTCGCATTGATCTTGGTGCTCATGATTGGTGATTTTCTCTTGTGTATTCATGTTTTTCATGTTCATGGCTGACATGGTAATTGTAGCGTGTTGTGGATCTTTGAGGAATAATTTTTGAAGGTTGTTCATGTTTGAGGATTTTATTTTGGGCCTTCACTGTGTTATGTCCAACCTTGGTTGATTCACATTGATAATCCTTTATGTTTTGGGCCGACAGATTGTACATTTTATTATTTTGTTGAAGTCGACATGTAGCGATGTAATATCTTGTTGCATATATATATATAGATTGTTTATTCCATTTTATGGTATGATATGTACAAATAATTTCCTAATCATTCGAAGGAAAAAATAGATTGTGAAAAAGAGTGAGCAGAGTGTGAAGAAGTGTTCATGTGCTTAATTGGAACTGTAATTAGGCATTAGTAGATACTATTTTCTTAGTTCAAAATCTTGCAGATGTAATTCAAATGTTTTTGTAAGACAGTATGTCTTCCTTTGGGAATTAACCCTTGTTGTATTTGAGCAGTGTGCCTAAATGCATGTGCATTCCCCATATTTTTTTCTTATACTTTTAATAGCATATAATCTTGTGGACTAACCTCCATCATGGTTTTTCCCCTAATAGGGTTTCCACGTAAAAATCTTGGTGTTATGTGTGTTTCTAATGTGTTGATTATTTATGCTTTAATGTTCTTTTATTAGATTTGAGAATAAGTTTAATAAGTTAAATTTCTATGACAACTAATTCACCCCCCCTCTTAGTTTTTTTCCCTTGTGTTGCCAACAATTGGTATCAGAGTAGGTTCCTTGGAAGAGGTTTAATAGCTTGAGGTGATTTGGGATGGTGAAATACAAGATGGATATTCTAAGATTTGATGGAATAAATTATTCTCTATGGAAGACTCAGATGGAGTGTCATCTTAGATATATTGGTGAACCCTACTGGAACATTACAAAGAATAGGTATTTTATCCCACAGAATGGTCCTTCTACTGCTACTGAGATTAACGATGTTGAGTACAATATCAGGGATAAGGAAGCATTGTTGAGTTCTTTGACTGATTCTAAGATGACAAATATGATGGATCTGAAGACTACTTATGACATCTGGAAAAAGTTGGAAACTTTTTATGAAGGTAATGCTCATGTGAAGATTGCTAAGTTGCAAAGTCTCAAAGGGAAATATGAAATGTTAAGAATGGGTGATGATGGGAACATTACTTCTTTTATGTAGAGAGTGAATGAACTTGTGTATAGTATCCAATGTGTTGGTGGAACATTGGAAAAATCAGAGATTGATGTTAAAGTGTTCAGATCCTTTCCTACTACATACAAAGTCAAAGCTACTACTATTGAGGAGCTCCAGACTATGGAAAATGTAACGAGAGATATGTTGATTGGTAAGATTATTTCTTTTGAGTTAAGTGAGTTTGGTGATGCTCTTCCTAAGACAAAATATGCATTCAAGGCTACTACCTCCAGAAAAGATAATTAGAGATATGATCCGGGTGAAATTTCTTCTAGAAAGGTGTTCAAGTATGAGGAGGAAATGAGAGAGATTGAAGAAGAAGAGAGAAAACTAGACGAGCTTGAAGCACTTATTGTCAAGAGGGAAGCTAGAGGAGAAGGTATGTATAAAGGGAAATTTCCCATTAAATGTTTTACTTGTAGTAAGATAGGTCAATTTGCATCAAGGTGTCTGGAAAGAGTCCCTAAGCCAAAACCTAACAAGCATAGATTTCAAAGAAAGTGATATTATGTTGTTGATCAAGGTGTGATAGATGATGAATCTCATAAAGGGAATGCAAGTGAGGACAAATGGGTAGTTATTGCTATCAAGGAAAATGATCCAACCCCTACTAAATATGCTAGTTGTATAAATGTGGAGAAATCCCTAGTGGCCAAAGTTGAAGAAAAAGATGAATGGGTGATTGATAGTGGATGCTCTCATCACATGACAAGTGATAAAAGTAAATTTGTGACCTTGGAAAAGTATGATGGTGGTATTTTAAGATTTGGTGATTACAAAGTAGGTGTAATCTGTGGCAGAGGATCCATTTCTCTTGATGGTAAGCATAATATTGATGATGTTCTATATGTGGAAGGTTTGAAGCATAATATCTTAAGTGTTGGATAGATGGTTGGAAAGGGTTACAAACTTCAATTCAAGAATGGAAAGTGTAGAATATTGGGGAGTTTCAAAAATGTGATTGCTTCTGGTACAAAAATAAAAGGAAATATCTTTCACCTAAATGATGCTAGTAAAAGTTGTATGATTGCTTAAGTTGATGAAAGTTGGTTATGGCATAGGAGAATGTGTCATGTTAACTTTGATAATATTATCAAGATAAGTTCTACTCAAGCTATGAGATATCTTCCTAAGTTGATGAAACCTACTAATACTATATACAAGGAATGTTAGATAGGGAAGCAAACTATATTTTCATTTCAGAGCAAACAACATTGTTCAAATGAAGTGTTGGAGCTTGTGGATACTAACTTGTGTGGTCCTTCTAGAGTCAAAAGTTTACAAGGATACATGTATTTCATGTTACTTATTGATGATTATTCTAGAATGATGTGGGTTGCTTTCTTGAGGGATAAAAATGAAGCTCTAGAGAAATTCAAGATCTTCAAGGCTATGGTTGAGATAGAGATAGGTCTAAAGATTAAATGTCTGAGATCATATAGAGGTGGTGAATTTACTTCTAAAGAGTTTAATTATTTTTGTGAAGAATATGGGATAAAAAGACAATTATCTACACCACAGACCCCTCAATAAAATGGAGTTATGGAAAGGAAGAACAAGACAATTGAAGAAGCTGCTAGGACAATGATGTTGGAAGGAAATGTTCCCCATATCTACTAGAGAGAAGTTGTGAGTACTGTTGTTCACACTCTCAACCATGTACAAATAAAAGGTCACACTAGTAAGACTCCTTAAGAGCTATGGTATGGTCATAAGCCTACTGTTAGATACTTCAAAATCTTTGGGAGTAAATGCCATATCAAAAGAGATGAAGATATATTAAAGTTTAATGCTAGAAATGATGAAGGTGTCTTTCTTGGTTATTCTACTAAAAGCAAGGCCTATTGGGGCTACAATAACATATTGAGAAAAGTAGTTGAAAATTCTAATGACGAGGTTGATGAAGACATATTTAAACAATATAGAACCTATGGATGGGATTCATATGATTAGAATGATAGTTCAGATAAAGGAAAGAAATTTTAGACTTCAAATCAAGTTCAGATCATTCTAGTGAATCAGGAAAATCAAGAGGAAGGAACTAGTGAAAGTACAAAAGAAAGATCACAATCACCTAAAGTTCAAGAGCATCCCAAGACTCCAAGGTATGTAAGACTAAATCATTCAGAGGATCAGATTATAGGTGATAAGAACAAAGGTGTTCAAACTAGGAGAAAAATTGTAGAAGAATATTGTTTGATTTCAAAGACTGAGCCTAATAGTGTGAACGAAGCATGCAAAGATGAACATTGGATGAGAGCAATGAAAGAAGAACTACTACAAATTGAGAAGAATGATACAAGGATTCTTGTTCCTAGACCTAAGGACAAAAATTTAATTGGAACTAAATGGGTCTTTAGAAACAAACTAAATGAGCAAGGAGAAGTAGTTAGAAACAAAGCAAGACTGGTGTGTAAAGGATATTCTCATATGGAAGGAATTGAATTTGAAGAAACTTTTTCTCCTATTGCTAGGATTGAAGCTATGAGACTATTTCTTTCTTATGCTACTTACAAAAACTTCAAGGTTTATCAAATGGATTTCAAGTCAACATTTTTAAATGGTAAATTGGAAGAAGAGGTGTATGTTGAGAAACCTGATGGATTTCAATTGGCTAATCAGGGAGATATGGTTTTTCGGTTGAAGAAAGCACTACATGGACTCAAGAAAGGCACAAGAGAATGGTATTCCAGATTGGACAAGTATTTTCCAAAGCTCAGATTTACTAGAGGTACTGCTGATAGCAATTTTTATTTCAAGATTGATCATGATAAAGATTGTATTGTGGAAGTCTTTGTTGATGATATTATTTTTGGAGGAGATGATAGTTTCTACATGAAGTTTGTTGATGAGATGCAAAGTCAGTTTGAGATTCCAATGATTGGAGAGATGAAATTGTTTATGGGATTCAAATTACTTAGCTAGATAAAGGGACCTAGTATATCTTAGTCCAAGTATGTGAAATAATTGTTAAAGAACTTTGTTATGGAAGATTCAAAGCTAGTTGGTACACCTATGGTGACCAGATGTAAGTTGACTCAAGATGATGATTCTCAGAAGGAAAACTAGACTTGATACAAATCCATGATTGGTGGATTGCTCTATTTGAATCAAACTAGACTTGACATCATGAATATCGTATGTATTGTTGCAAGATTTCAAGATGATCCTAAGGAATCTCATGTAACTGTTGTGAAGAGGATTTTTAGATACTTGAATGGGACAGTTGATTTTGGCCTGTGGTATCCTAAAGATGATGACCTTACTATGAGTGCCTTTACTGATGTTGATTGGGCAGGAGATGTGAATGATAGAAAGAGTACCAGTGGTGGTACATTTGTCTTGGGAAAGAAAATAATTTCATGGTTAAGTAAGAAGTAGAATGCCATTTCTTTATCTACTACAGAGGCAGAATACATTGTTATTGCTAACAATTGTACTCAAGTATTGTGGATGAAGAAGATGTTGAAAGGTATCAAAGTTGTGTATGATGAGCCTATTGCTATATTATGTGATAATTCAAGTGTGATTAACATTTCTAAGAATCTAGTGTTGCATTTAAAAACCAAGCATATATCTATCAAGTTTCACTTTTTGAGAGAGAAGGTGAGTGAAAAGGAAGTCATATTGGAGTATGTGTCTATTAAGGAATAGACTACAACTATCTTTACCAAGCCATTTCCTAAGTATACTTTTTAGTATCTCAAAGGGAAGTTGGGGGTGATTAACCCTCCTAATTATAACTAAGATGCATTGACTTGTATTAGTCTGTGCATTTCATAGTCATATCTTGATTCAGATTGATGTTGTGGTGGCTACTACTCAGGTGGAGTAGTCAGATGTTAAGATATGTGGTTTAGAGATTGTGTGGAGAAAGATACATATAATCTTTGTCATTGATGTCAAAGGGGGAGAAGATTAATGTGAAAAAATTTGTGGGGAGAAGAGTTGTGTGAAAGAGTTGAGGAGAAAAGAGTCAAAACCTTAGGAGGAGAAAGTGCTAAGAGAAAGTTGTGTTGATGGTTTTTTTCACATCATGTGTTTCCATCAATATGGGGGGTATTGTTGGATGTTGTGGTTGGGTTGCTAATATGTGGTTTTCATTGATGTCAACACTATTGGCATTAATTTTTTAGGGTTGTATATGTCGAGGATATTGAGAAATTTGTAATAAAATAAGTTGCAGGCTGTTAGTGATGCACTGAAGCTTAGTATGTTGCTGAGCTCAGTATGTTGATGATAAGAGGTTGTGGACTAAATTTTTTGCTGTCGAGTATATCTAGTTTATCTATGTCAGGTTTTAGAGATCCATGTGAAGATTTGATCAAGTTATGAGCAATTGTGTTCTGATAGTTATTTTGTTGCTTCAATTTGTGTTCTTGAATTAAGATGACATGATTTTAGTAATTTGAGTTGTTGTGGATGCTCCTCTAGTGATTCATGATGCTTTTTTACATTTCTAGATTGTTCTCTATCTGTGTTGCACGTTCACATTGATCGTGGTGCTCGCGATTGGTGATTTTCTCTTCAATGTTCATGGCTGACAAGGTAACTGTAGCGTGTTGTGGATCTTCAAGGAATAATTTTTGAAGGCGGTTCATGTTTGAGGATTTTATTTTGGGTTTTCACTATGTTGTGTCCGAATTTGGCTGATTCACATTGATAATCTTTATGTTTTGGGCTGACAAATTGTACATTTTATTATTTTTTGGAAGTCGAGTAATCTCTTGTTGCATATATATATAAGCGATTGTTTATTCCATTTGTTGGTATTAGATACACAAATAATGCCCTAATCATTAGAAGATATAAGTAGAGTGTGAAGAAGAGTGAGCAAAGTGTGAAGAAGTGTTCATGTGCTTAACCAGAACTATAATCAGACATTAGGAGATGTTATTTTCTTAGTTCAAAATCCTATGGGTGTAATCTAAATGTTTTTGTAAGACAGTGTGTCTTCCTTTGGGTAGTAAGCCTTGTTGTATTTGATCAGTGTGCTCTAGGAAATGTGCTTGAATGCATGTGCATTCCCCATATTATTTTCTTATACGTTTAATAGGATATAATCTTGTGGACTAACCTCCACTGTGGTTTTTCCCCTAACATGTTTCCATGTAAAAATCTTGGTGTTATGTGTGTTTCTAATGTTTTGATGATTTATGCTTTAATATTCTTTTGTAAAATCTTAGAATAAGTTTAATAAGTAAAAATTTCTATGACAACTGAACCCCCCCCCTCTGAGTTGTCTGCCCTTATGTTTCCAATAGATTCAAGATCCTATGAAAAGAAAACATAAGGAAAAAGGAACACACATGTGTGATATCTAATGCAACATGAAAAACATGAAGAAAACACAACAAACACACAACATAGGAACAAAAAGATAACACAATACAAACCAAACAAAACATAATGCAAACATGATGTAAATATGAAAAAAGGAAAGTATGACAATCACATAATAGCACGCTTCATAGAATTGCTACTAGGATCCATTTCCAAGGAATTCATGAATCACACAGTGCTAAAAAATTATGATATTTTCTAGGTGAACCATGAACCAAGACATCACAGGCTAGTGATGTTTGATATTCACTAGGTGGGCCTTTTGAAGGTAGAAAATGAGTAACACATAAGGGCTAGTGAGGATCAATTTTCACTAGGTGTGTACCCATTCCAACCATACCAAGAATTATAATCCTAATAATTTTAATAAGGTGATACAAAAATAATTAAAACACAAAGCCAAAACATCACTAAGTCTAGTGTGTGTGAGTGAAATGAAGCACATAATGGAATTCATGCCCCACCTTAAAGTAATTGCTAAAACCCAACTATGAGTAATTTCTTTAACATAGAAATAAAATAATAAATGCAATATGATAAAGGAATGGAAGCTTATTATAAATTCCTATGCCAATGATGTTTCCAAATAAATAAATTTGTCTACATCCCAATCTTTCTCATCATATATGGAAGGTGCACAGTTAGCTAAAGGGACTACAACAAGTGTTGTAAAAGGAGTATCAAGGGGTTCAACATGTTAGGGATCACACTCATCAAGATGTTCATCATGGTTTCCCCCATATAAGTCTATATATTTAGAAAATGATAAAGATAATTAATTATACACTTGCTCATCTATCTTATCATCTTCATCTTCATTATCCAATTCTATAACAATAGGTGGTTTAAGAATAATATTATTCATATGTTCAATTTTCGTTCTTTGTTTATGTTGAGACATGTAACCTATTCAATTGCATGATTTTATGAGGATGGAAAAGTGGATTCAAATGATGATGAGGATGGATGAGTGTAAGGTAATTCATTGGAGTCTGTTTGGATAGATGGTAGGTCATTGAGAAGAGTTTTATTTTTTAGCCAACTAGCAAGCAATGGAATGATATCTGCATAAGCTCCTTTTCACTTCTATTTCTGCTTGCATGTTTTTTAGCTTGTGAAGGGGTAATAAAGGGTTTTTGCACCATTTTTCTCTTTTCTTCCTTTGGAGGATGAACTAAAGGGATTAGTATAGGTTGGGGAACCATTGTATCCTTAGGTATATAATTTTTTTCCTTGAGAGGAACAAGATTAATTATACAATTATCTCTTATTCATTTAAAAGATGTCAAAGGTGAAACCACAATGCATATTCCTAGTATATGTGGGAGGATACTTAGTTCATAAATGGTTTCATCCATGACTTGTGGGGTGGGAGTAACAACCACAAAAGTCATAGTATATTGATCAACCTTTAGTGGGATGTTACCAAGGGATAAATCGACTATATGCTTAGCTTTAAAAAATTTATATGATATGAAAAAGTAATCCTCAAAAGGCTTAATGGATTCAATAGGTTGAGCCCAAAAATAATCTTGTGAAAATTTTCCATGGGAAGCCAAAGGATTAAACTCACTATGTTGAACTATGCATATTTCATCTTTAAATGGAAACTTTATGCATTTATGGATTACCAATGGGACCAAATTCATTGAGTGTATCCATGGATAACCTAGATTTGCAAAAAATTGATCTGAAATGGGGATTATGGTGAATGAAATATCCAATTGTTTTGGTCCAACTTTGAGTGGGAGATTTATCAAACCTATCATAGGTAAAAAAGAACCTTAATGATTCTTTAGCCATTCTTTTCATTTTTCATAAGAATATTTATAAATTTCATGCTCAAATAAGAACTCTTCAATGATCACATTCTCTAAACACAGGATCAATGAGTATCTCTACTGTAGGTTTTCCATTAATACAACTGGTGATATAGAGAGTATCATTAGGTGCAATTATGGATGCATCAATATGTGTAAAATAAATGTCAGGAAACAAAGTGGTTTGGCCCTTATGAGGTTAAACTTCTATTATATTTACAATATTAGATAGATCATCATCATTGTGTATGTGATCACTTCTTCACACAAAGCTAGATATATGATTTAGCATTAAGTTTGTGAAGATTTGAAAATTTTGGTTAGGTGGTGTGACAAACTTATTTTCTTTATCATTAACATCAGCTAATGGTAGGTGTTTACAATCAATGAGTTCTTGTACTTGGTTCTTACGGAACATACATTATTTTATATCATTTCTAGGTGTATGATGGTATTGACACAATGCTTTACATTGAGTTTTTGAGGTAAAGGTTTAGGTGTATCCATGGGCCTAATTGGAGGTAATTAGATTAAGTTCTTATTTAGATATTGTAACATATCATATGAAGAGAGTTAGGCAATTATATAAATTGTCTATATCTCAACCTAAATTGATAAGGGGTTGTACTTGTGGCTGTGATATGTATTTCAATGTTATAAGTGTCTTGAAGAGTGTATCTTTATGAAGTTCTTATTTTTCTTTTTAAATGATGGATAATTATTTTTAGTTATAGATTTGGTTTGGTAAAAAGGAGTTGATAAAGGGGTTCCTTAATACTAACTAATTGACATCTGATAATCATGAAGAGTCATATACAAATTTTGAAAATATGGATACTTCATTAGTAATATCTTATCCCAAATATTAGGTTGTAAATTTCTTACAAATACTTGTTGAATATCAGCATCAAAAAGGCAATAGAATATTTGAGAGTAAAAAAATTGGTATCCTCTTATAAAGGATATTATTTTTTCCTTAGTTCCTTATTTACAATGCACTAAGTTAGTTAATGTCACATAAGGACCAATATTTTCTTTAAAATGTTGGAGAAATTTGCTAAAAAATTGGGTGAATGATTTTATGGAATTATTTAGCTATGAGAAAAACTATTCCAAGGCCATGTATTTCAATGATCTAGGAAATATTTTAGGTAGGAGCTTGTCTTCAAAAATGAAGTCACCACACAATGCAATAAAAGGAGATACATGGTTGTTAGGATATCCCTAACCATTCTACTTCTCAAATCAAGGTATTGTTGGTAACACAAGGGAAAACAACTGAGGGGGGGTGAATCAGTTGTCCCAAATATTTAAAAAAATTCAACTTATTAACCTTATTCTCATATTTGAATATTAACCATGAAAGTATAAATCATCAACATATCAGAAACACACATAACACTAAGAATTTTTATGTGGAAACCCTGTTAGGGGAAAAACCATGGTGGAGATTAGTCCACAAGATTATATCATGTTAAAAGTATAAAGAAATGAAATATGGAGATTGCACATGCATTCAAGCACACTTCCTAGAGCTCACTACTCAATTACAAAAAGGATAACCACCCAAAGGAAGACACACTATCTTACAAAAAGAATTGGATTACATCTGTATGGATTTGAACTGAAAAATTAGCATCTGCTAATGCCTAATCACAGTTTTAGTTAAGCACATGAAAATTTCTTTACTCTTCTTCACTCTTCTTTACAATCTACTCTACCTTTGAATTATTAGGAATTTATTCACACATACACTCACTTGGAATCCATTGGCATACTTCAATTCAAATAAAAAATCGCTCATATATATCCACAACAAGAAATTTCATCCCTACATGTTGGCTTCAACAAAATAATAAAATGAATATAAACTATCAGCCTAAAACACTAAAGATTATTAATGAGAATCAACCAAGGTCATACACAACTTATTGAAGACCCAAATCAACATCTCCAATAGAAAAACACTTCAATTAATTACTCATCGAAGATCCACAACATGCTACAAACACCATATCGACTAATAACAAGAAAAACATGAACATGCAAGACAAAATTGCCAACCACGAGCACAATGATCAATGAAGACATGCAAAAAAGATAGAGCATGATATAGAAACATCTAAAAACATCATGAATCATTAGAGAAGAATCTACAAAAATAGAACTAATTGAGATCGCATCATCTTCAATCAGGAACACCAACTGAAGCAACAAAAAAACTGTTAGAATATAAATCTTCATAACTCGATCAAATATTCACATGGATCTCTAAAACTCAACGTGGATAAACTAGATACACTTAGTAACAAACCATTTAGTCCACAACCTATTTTCATCAATGTATAGAACTTACCGATAGACTGAACTTCACTTCACCACTCACAACCTGCAACTCATTCCATTACAATTTTCTCAATATCCTCGACATATACAACTTCTAATGAATTAATGCTAATATTGTTGACATCAATGGAAACCACATATCAGCAACACAACCACAACATCCAACAATCTCCCCCTTTGGCATTGATGGCAACACATGATGTGAAAGATACCATCAATGCAACTAACTCTTGACACTTACTCCCCCTTAGGTTCTAACTCATTTTCTCCTCAACTCTTTCACATGGACTTCTTCCCACAAGGCTCTTCTTCCCCAAAATTTTTTTCACATGATCTTCTCCCCCTTTGACATCAATGACAAAGATCTCTAAGCTCCACACAAACTCTAAACCACATATCTGAGCATTTGAACATCTGACTACTCCCACTGAGTAGCAGCCACCACAACATCAATTTGGATCAAGATATAACTATGAAATGAACAGACTGATGCAAGGAAATGCATCCTTAGTTCTGATTAGGAGGGTTAATCACCCCTAACTTCACTCTAAGATACTCAAAAGTATCCTTAGGAAACAACTTGGTAAAGATTTCTACAATCTACTCCTTAGTAGGAACATACTCCATTCTGACTTCCTTTTCACTCACCTTTTCTCTCGAAAAGTGAAACTTAATAGATATATGCTTTGTCTTTGAATGAAACACTAAATTCTTAGAAATGTTAATAGCACTTGAATTATCATAGAATATAGCAATTGGCTCATTATACACAACTCTGATATCCTTCAACTTTTGTTACATCCATAGGGCTTGAGTACAATTGTTAGCAACTACAATGTATTCAACCTCTACAGTAGATAAGGAAATGGAATTTTGCTTCTTACTTAACCATGAAATCAACTTCTTACCCAAGAAAAATGCTCCACCACTAGTACTTTTCCTGTCATTTGCATCTCCTTCCCAATTAGCATTAGTAAAGGTGCTCAAAGTAAGATCACCATCTTGAGGATACCATAGGCCAAAGTCAAATGTTCCCTTCAAGTATCTAAAAATTCTCTTCACAATAGTCACATGAGATTCCTTCTAATCAGCTTGAAATCTTGCAAAAATACATATAGCATTCATGATATCAGGCCTAGTTTAAGTTAAATACAACAATCCACCAATCACTGATCTGTATCTAGTCTAATTTTCTTTTAGAGAATCATCTTTTGTTGTCAACTTGCATCCAGTCACCATGGGTGTACTGATTGGCTTTGAGTAATTTGCAATCCCAAACATAATTTCATCTCACCAATCATTGACATCTCAAATTCATTATGCATCTCATTAGAAAACTTCATGCACAAACCATCATCTCCTCTAAAAATGATATCATCAAAAAATACCTCAACAATCAAATCTTTATTATTATCAATCTTGAAATAAAGATTCCTATCAGCAGTACCTTTGTTAAATCCAAGCTTCAGCATATACTCGTCCAATCTAGCATACCATGCTCTAGGGTCTTGCTTGAGTCCATACAATGCTTTCTTCAACTAACATGCCATATCTCCCTTATTAGTCAACTAAAATCCATCAGGTTGCTCAACATTCACTTCTTTGAATTCGTCATTCAAAAATGCTGACTTGACATCCACCTAATAAACCTTGTAGTTCTTGTAAGAAGCATAGGCAAGAAATAATCTTACAGCTTCAATTCTAGCAACAGGGGAAAAAGTCTCTTCAAAATCAATTCCTTCCATCTATGAATTCCATTTGCATACCAATCTTGCTTTGTTTCTAACAACCTCACCTTGCTCATTCAGTTTGTTTCTAAGGACCCATTTAGTATCAATTACATTTTTATCCGTAGGTCTAGGAACAAGAATCTATGCATCAATTTTCTCAGTTTTCTTTAAATCTTCTTTCATTGCTTCAACCCAATTTTCATCTTTACATGCTTCATTCACACTAGTAGGCTTAGCCTTTGAAATCAAGCAGTATTCTTCTGCAATCTTTCTTCTAGTCTAGACACCATTTTTCTTATCACCTATAATCTGATCTTCTAAATGATTCAATCTTACATACCTTAGAGTCTTCTTAGGATGTTCTTCAACTTTAGGCTCTTGTGTTCTCTCTTCTACAATTTCACTATTTTCTTCTTCCTCTTGATTTTCCTAATTCACCGAAATGAATTGCACTTGATTTGTAGTCTGAACTTTCTTTCCTTTGTTTGTACTATCATTCTAATCATCAGAGTCATATCCATAGCTTTTGGATGGTGTACCTAAGTCTTCATCAACCTTGGCATTTGTGCTTTCAACCATTTTCCTCAATCTTTTATTGTAACACCGGTAGGCCTTGCTTTTAGTAGAATAACCCAGAAAGATGCCTTCATCACTCCTTGCATCAAACTTTCCTATATCTTCATCTCTCTTGCTATAACATTTGCTTCCAAATATCTTGAAATATTTAATAGTAGGATTTTGACCAGTCCATAGTTCAAAAGGGGTCTTACTAGTATCACCTTTTATTTGTACCTAGTGAGTGTGTACATAGTAGTACTCACAAATTCTCTCCAATAGATATGAGGGACATTTCCTTCTAGCATCATAGTTCTAGCAGCATCTTCAATTGTTCTGCTCTTTCTTTCCACAATTCCATTTTGTTGAGGGGCTTGCGGTGCAGATAATTATCTCTTTATTCCATGTTCTTCACAAAAAGAATTAAATTCAATGGAAGTGAGTTCACCACCTCTATCTAATTTCAAACATTTAATATTTAGACCTATCTCTTTCTCAACCATAGCCTTAAAGATCTTGAAACTTTCTAGTGCTTTAGATTTCTCCCTTAAGAAAGTGACCAACACCATTCTAGAATAATCATCAATGAGTGACTTGAAATACCTGTAACCTTGTAAAATTCTAACCTTAGAGGGACTACACAAATTAGTATGCACAAGCTCCAACAATTCATTTGAACAATTTTGTTTTCTTTGAAATGAAATTCTATTTTTCTTTCCTAAGTGGCATTCCTTGCATATGGAATTAGTAGGTTTCACCAGCTTAGGTAGATCTCTCACATCCTTAGTAGAACTTATCTTGATAATATTATCAAAGTTAACATGACACATTCTCCTATGTAATAACCAAATTTCATCAACTTGAGCAATCAAACAACTTTTACCAATAGTACTCAAGTGAAAGATATTACCTTTTGTTTTTGTACCTGATGCAATTAAATTTCTAGAGCTCAATATTTTTCACTTTCCATCCTTGAACTGAAGATTGTATCCCTTATCAGCCATCTGACCAACACTTAAAAGATTATGCTTTAAGCCTTCCACATACAGGGCATCATTAGTATTATGCTTACCATCAAGAGAAATGAATCCTCTACCATGGATCACACTAGTTGTATTATCACCAAATCTCACAACACCACCATCATAATTTTCCAAGCTTACAAACTTATTTTTATCTCTTGTCATATGATGTGAACATCCATTGTTAATCACCCATTCATATTTCTCTTCAACTCGAGCATCTAGGGCTTTCTCCACATTTGTATAGCTAGTAGATTGAGTAGATACATGACTATTTTCCTTGATAGCAATAAATACCCATTCATCATCACTTCTATTTCTTTTATCAAATTCATCATTTGTCACACCTTCATTATCAGCATCGTAACACTTCTTTTGAAATCTAGGCTTGTTATGTCTTGGTTTAGGAGTTCTTTCTAGACACCTTGATGCAAAATGACCCATCTTATTGCAAGAAAAACATTTAAGAGGAAATTTTCCTTCATACTTACCTTCCTCTCGGTACTCTTTTCAAAATAAGTGCTTCCATCTCTTCCAACTCTCTTTCTTCTTCTTCAATCTATCTGATTTCATCCTCATACTTGAATTCCTTTCTAGATGAACTCTCACCTAGATCATATCTCCATCTATCTCTTCCGGAAGTAGTAGCCTTAAATGAAAATTCAACCTTAGGAAGGGAATCGCCAAATTCACTCAACTCAAAAGCATTAAGCTTACCAACCAACATATCTCTAGTAGCATTTGTAATAGTCTAAAGCTCTTCAATAGCACTAGCTTTGACTTTGTAAGAATCAGGAAAGGATCTAAGCACTTTAGCAACAATCTCTTATTCGTGTATCTATCCACCATCACATTTGATACCACACACAAGTTCATTCACTCTTTGCATGAAAGTATTAATGTTCTCATCATCACCCATTCTCAACTTTTCATATTTCCCTTTCAGACTCTGCAACTTAGCAATCTTCACATTAGCATCACCTTCATACAAGGTTTCCAAATTTTTCCAGATCTCATAAGCAGTCTTCAAATCCATAATATTTTTCATCTTAGAATTAGTCAAATTACTCAACAATTCTTCCTTAGCCCTGATATTATACTCAACATCTCTAATCTCAGCAGTAGTAGTAGGACCATTCTGAGGAATAAGATACCTATTACTTGTAATGTTCTAGAAGGGTTCACCAATGCATCTTAGATGACACTCCATTCAAGTCTTCCATAGAGAATAATTTGTTCCATCAAATATTGGACCATCCTTCTTGTATGTCACCATCCCAGATCACCTCAAGCTATTAAACTTCTTCCAAGGAACCTGCTCTGATACCAATTGTTGGAAACACAAGGGTAGACAACTGAGAGGGGGGTGAATCAGTTGTCCCAGAAATTTAAAACTTATTCAACTTATTAACCTTATTCTCAAATTTGGATATTAAGGATGAAAGCATAAATCATCAACACATCAGAAACACACATAAAACCAATATTTTTTATGTGGAAACCCTATTAGGGGAAAAACTATGGTGGAGATTAGTCCACAAGATTATACCTTGTTAAAAGTATAAAGAAATGAAATATGGGGAATGCACATGCATTTAGGCACACTGCCTAGAGCTCAGTAGTCAATTACAACAAGGCTAACTTCCCAAAGGAAGACACACTTCATACAAAAAGAATTGGATTACATCCACATGGATTTGAACTGATAAATTAGCATCTGCTAATGCCTAATCATAGTTCCGGTTAAGCACATGAACATTTCTTCACTCTTCTTCACAATCTACTCTGCCTTTGAATGATTAGGAATTTATTCATACATACACTCACTCATAATCCACTGGTATACTTCAATTCAAATAAGCAATCACTTATATATATCCACAATAAGAAATTTATTCCCTACATGTCAGCTTCAACAAAATAATAAAATGAATATAAACTGTCAGTCCAAAACACTAAAGATTATTAATGCAAATCAACCAAGGTCATCCACAACTTAGTGAGACCCAAATCAACATCTCCAATATGAAAACACTTTAATTAATTACTCCTCGAAGATCCACAACACGCTACAAACACCATGTCGGCCAAGAACAAGAAAAACATGAACATGCAAGAGAAAATTGCCAACCACAAGCACAACGATCAATGTGGATGTGCAACAAAGATAGAGCACAATCTAGAAACATCCACAAACATCACAAATCATTAGATAAGCATAAAAAAAATTTGAACTAACTCAGATCGCATCATCTTCAATCAAGAACACCAACTGAAGCAATAGAAAAAATGTCAAAATATAAAACTTCATAACTCGATCAAATCTTCATGTGGATTTTTGAAACTCAACGTGGATAAACTAGATACACTCAGCAAAAAACCCTTTAGTCCACGACCTCTAATAATCAACTTATAGAACTTACCAACAAAATGAACTTCACTTCACCACTAACAACCTGCAACTCATTCCATTACAATTTTCTCAATATTCTCGACATATACAACTTCTAATGAATTAATGCTAATAGTGTTGACATCACTGGAAACCACATATCAACAACATAACCACAATATCCAATAGGTATTTCAATATTTTACGTATAGGATTTTTTAAGATAGTGCTACTAACAATGGGTTATATGTGAGGTATTGTGGGGTTTACCATTTTCATTTTAATTTAATGTAGATATTTATTGTTGAAGTGTTGTCATATTGAAAATTTTTGTTTATGACTAGATCCTTGTTTGTCATGTTTTGATAGTTTATTGAATATGGTGAAGTGGTGTAAGTGATTGGTAGGCTACTATGTTGCATGCTTAGGAGGGGTGATTAATATAAAGGTCTAATGGGTGATGTGGAAAAACTATAAGGATTCCCACTAGGAATCCCTAAGCTTGGATTGATGCCATTCGTATATTGTACCATTGATGCAACAACTAGAGGTGTGAATGTGGAAATCTAGAAGGTATGCTTGTGGGAGAGGAAATTTGTTTTTCTACTTGATTTTGATATTTTGTGAATGATTGAGTGCAACTAGTTTTCATAGGTATGTCAACATCTAATATGTGAGCTAGACTATGTGAAACCTCTATTCCCTGGGAATCATTGATTAACTTCCTAAGATTATCGACAATCGGAATTCTATCTCTCCAACTAAGGTTAAATACTTAAAAATTCCTAAAGAATCTATAAATCCTTATCCAATTATTTTAACTTATCTTCAAGTACATGGGTAAAAGTGGCCTCTATGTCCACATGTATGTTAGGCTTTAAGGAATTAATAGGTAATGTAGGATTAGGAATGGATTCCTAAAATAGATTAGGTATTGACAATATATTGTGTGAAAGAGTTAAAGGACTCAATCTCCATAGTGATTGTGATTATAGTGCTAGAGGCCATGAGTTTGAAGCTACATATCATGGGGAGTTCATAGTAGGACACTAGTTTATGAAGATCGTATGAGTTTTAAAATACTTGAGTAACCTTGATATGAAAGGAAAATATAAAATAATGACAACAAATACAATAACTTCTACTATAAAATAAAAATGTAGAATCACATAGGAAACACAAAAATAAACTTGTGATCCAAATTTGGGTTAAATTTGACAAGTCTAGGTTGTGATGCACCCCAAAATGATAAATTGTTTTTGTTGAATTCAAAATTTGGATGTGTTCTATAGTGTTTATGTGTCTTGCTTTGTGCCTATTTTCAAGCGTGATAGTAAATAAATTTCTAAAATTTTACAAAATTGTGATTTTGTTTAATGCAAAATGCAACTATACAAGAAATTTTTTAACTGAAAAATGCAATTTAAAATGAAATTTTTAGATTGTAAAATGTAGATATTTATTGTTCCTAACTTGATAAATTTGGAAATTGAAAATTTTCTATCTATTTGACATAATTTAATATAACTTTTTTTACTTTTTGACTGTATGCATATGCCTAAATGAATTCTTTTAAAAAAATTAAATTGGATTTCAGATTTAATATGACCTAATGTAGATTTTTTAATGCAATTATGATGTAGATATAGCCTATAATAACTAAAATTAACCATATTTGAACTTTTGTTGCAAGATGATATGCAAATTTTTGATTTTTCAATGCTTTATTATGAAAATTATGGATTCTAAATGATGAATGCAAAGTAACCTAAGATTAAGCTTAGATTTGAAATGATATGATTTAGATTTCAAAAGATTCAAAATGTTTCAAATAGTTAGGTTCACCAAAAAAATTGGTTGGGATAAGGGATTTAAGGTATAAATCACACTCTTCCCAACTTTTGGTAGTAAGGGATTAAAAATGATCTCAAACCCCACTTGGCTACAAAAATTGTAGGAAGAGCCAAAATGGTGGATCAAGGTTTTAATCCCATTTTTGTGGTGGTGAGAATGCTTGGGTAGTTTGAATTTTGATATGATGCAAATAGGTATATTATAAAAATACAACAAACTAATATGATTTCTAAGATATTGAATGCATTGAGACTAAAATTAAACCTAGAAAGGTAGAGGGTAGACAAAGAGGCACCTAAGTGTGAAAATATATTGATGAATCAACTCATCTAGGGTATGGTACAACCTATTTTTGGAAGTATATATAGTTTGTGTTGACATTTATGTAAACAAATCTATATTTTTTCATTGATGTCAACCTTAGAGTTTCTTTGATTTGTTGCATTATGTTGTCATTACTAGTCTCTCTAGTTTCAACCTCTAGTTTTTCCTTGATAAGCATGTGTATGGTTGAGTTTTTGTATTGTAGTTGGTTTGGTGGTGATGAGAAAGTGTTTCATATGATGAGATAGTGTTTTTGGTTCTTGGTTTCAAAATTCTTTTAAGAAATTTTGAATAAAAGAGGAAATATTATGGTAGAGTCTTTAGTGTAGTAGAGTAGTGTTCTAGATTTTTCTTCGCATTTCACTTATATTGAAGATTTTCTTATGCAGTTTAGATATGTTGATTAGAGGTGTTCAAAGGTGTTGCATCCATATTTTATTTTCCTAGATCATTGTGTAGAGAAAGTCGAGCTCACTAGTGTATGAACTATGAAAGCAATGTTGTCTTCGAGAAATAGTTTTGTTGCACATTTCTCTACAGTGTGGTTTCTAGTCTTGCAAATCTGAGGGTGTGCTTACATTTCTCATACCTATCTTCAATCTAAGTTATTTGAAGTTTTGTTCTTTGCAAGGTTTGAATCATTAGTTTTAGTATGTGGATGGTTAATTGGGGGTATAGGATGAATATATTCTTCAGGTGAAATTTTTTGTGAAGGAATTTGTTAGATTTCATAGTGTTGATGGAATATTCCAAATTGTGTTTGAGTTTGATTGTTATGTGTGGTTTGTCAGTTTTCTTTGGATCAAAGTAAGTGTGTACTTAAATGTTTAATGGTGTTTACATAGGTTTGATTGACCTTGGGTGTTTACACTAATTGTGGAAATTCTTTGGTGTTTTTAAAAGTGTGGTGTGGCATATATGTGTGGATTTAGGTCTGATTTAAAGTGTGATGTGGTTCACTTTCATTCCTCTCCACTATGGGAATTCTTAGTGCTGACCTAATTTGAATTTGTATGTTTGAGGTGAATAGTTGATCTTGTGAATTATTTTCAAGGTTGCAATGGATATATATACTTGTTGAGTTGATATAGGATGTGTGTGAAGTTTGAGTGATGTGAATTGTGATGTGAAGTGTGAAAGTGTGAAGTGTAGTGCTAGCTTTAATGACTAATAGTATTGGAAGCAATTAGTAGAAGTTTTCTACATTCTTCAAAGAGTGTAAATGTATTGGTGTAGTGGTGGAATTTTTTTTTTTACAAATTATATCAGTGATATTATAAAAGGTTGAAGAAGATTGTTGAATGTGCAAGTGTCTAAGTGGATGAAGAACCACATCAGAGTTCTATATAGATAGAAATATATTAATCTAATGAATCTTGTCGTAGTAAAGAAGAAAAGGAAGAAGAGAAAGAAAAATAGATAAATATTGAAGAGGATGAAACTTCAAAAATGATACGTAAGACTCCTAAGTATGTGAAAAATAATCATTTTGAATATCAAATCATTGGAGATAAGAGAAAAGGTGTGTTGACAAGGAGAAAAGTTTCCATAACAGAAGAACAAGTAAACTTTTGTTTACTTTTAGAGGTAGAGCCTAAAACTATAACTGAGGTATGCAAATATGAGAATTGGATCAAGGGTATGAAATAATAGTTGGAACAAATTGAGAAAATCAAACTTGGGAATTGGTCCCAAGAGTAGAAAAAAAGAATGTGATAGGAAATAATTGGGTTTTTAGGAACAAGTTGAATAAGGATGGAAAATTTGTCAAAAATAAGGCTAGAATTGTGTGTAAGAGCTACTCACATGTGGAAGGAATATATTTTGAAGATAATTTTTCTCTAATGGCAAGGATGGAATCTATTAGGATTTTTTTGGATTTTATAGAACATAAAGACTTCAAGGTATATTAGATGGATGTGAAGTTTGCATTCTAGAATGGTGAGTTAGAAGAAGTATACAATGAACAATCGAAAGGTTTTCAATTATCAAATGATGTTGATATATTTTTCAGGTTGAAGAAGGTGTTGTATGGACTTAAATAGGATCCTAGAGCTTGGTATGCAAGGTTGGATAAGTACTTGTTGCAGCAAGGATTCCAAAAAGGTACTTAAGATAACAACCTTTACTTCAAGGTTGAGGGAGAATAAATCTTGATTGTGTAGTGTATGTTGGTGACATATTATTTGGAGGAAATGAATATATGTACAAGAGGTTTTCAAAGGAGATATTTTGAGATGTCAATGTGTGGGGAGGTGAGTTTCTTCCTTGGGCTATAAATCGATCAATTAGAAAAAGGTATTTTCATTTCATAATCAAAGTATGTCAAGGAAGTGTTGAAGAAGTTTGGAATGGAGGATTCTAAACCAATGTGCACTCTTATGATTATTGGTTGTAAGTTGAGAAAAAATAATGAATCTCATAAGGTTGATCAAAGAAAGTATAGATCAATAATTGGTGGACTGTTATACCTAACTGCTACTAGACTTGATATTATGCATGCGGTATGTCTTGTGGTGAGATTTCAAGAATATCCTAGAGAGTCACATGTTGTAGAAATTAAGAGGATATTTATATAATTGAAAGGAACTCTAGATTTTGTTCTATAGTATCCCAAGGATACTAATTTCATTTTGAGTGTATATATAGATGAAGATTAAGTAGGTTATACAGATGATAGAAGAAGTACAATTGGAGGTTCTTTCTTTCTTAGAAGTAGGTTGGTTTCTTTGTTGAGTAGAAACAAGGATTTAGTGTCATTATCTACTATAGAAGTAGAGTAAAATACCATCATATTGTACACAGGTGTTATGGATGAAGCAAATATTGAAGGATATCAAAGTATCATATGATGAACCTATTTATATCTTATCTTATAATAAAAGTTCTATCCATATTTCAAAGAACCCAATAATACATTCAAGAACCAAACATATCTATATCCAATATCACTTTCTAAGAGAGAAGGTTGTAAAGAATGAAATGAAGTTCAAGTATGTTCCTACAAAGGATCAAGTTGCAGATATTTTTACGAAGGCTCTTCCAAAAGATGCATTTGAGTATCTCTCGTAGGAGTTAGGGGTTATTTCCCCCCTTTCAATTAGATGCATAAGTGGTGCATCTATCTAGGAAAGCATTTCAAGATGCACTCTTGGTCCTAGATTTATGTTGAAGGATACCTCTTAAGGGAGTAGGTAGTAGTGTCATTGATTCGTGTATTTAGGTGGATCATATCTTGTGGCCCTAAGGGGGAGAGAATTAAAAATAAGAGTAGTGAAGAATATTGAATAGTCTAGTATACATGCACAACAGTGAGAATTGTGTCAAGAAAGAGTAATGGAGAAGGTGAGAGAAAGTTTCTTGTAGGTGTTGCCTGAAGTGAAGTATGTAGGTTTTTTCATTTTCCATTGATATCAAAGGGGGGGAGAGTGAAGTCTGAAAAACACAAGGAAATAATTTATGTCAAAGGGGGAGTAATATTTAAAGAACTCATTAAGATAGGGGGAGAGAATAACAGAGAGTGAAATGTACCCTGGTAAGGGGTGTTTTGATTAATGCAGAGCTTTTTTTGTTGTTGATGTTTTTTTAGAGCTAGTATTTCCATCTGAAAGGTGGAAAATTGTGGCTTTTTTGAGTTTCAGGACCTAGAATGACAATCTTCACTCTCTCCCATTCAAGAAAAAACCCTAGAGATCTCAATGCAAAGGAGAAAGAAATCTTGCAATAGGGTTGTCCTAGGGGCTGAATGTAAACTAATGAGGGGTTCACCACCAAGTTAAGACTTGGAAAGACAAGTGCAATGCAAGATATAACACTAAATCCTTATATGATGCAATGACTTACAAAATGACCTAGAAAAGCATGCAAAATATATTAACAAATTGTAAGAGGGGATATGTGCACCTAAAAATCTAGAGATGGATGGAAGGAGGTTTAAAATTCTATAGAATATGACTTTAATGTTGAGTGGGACTCATTCAACAAGCTGGGCGAATAAGGCCAAAATATGGATTTCTATGCAGGAATAGGAATCTGGAAAATGGGTATCTGAATCTATAGAAATCTAAATTTTGACCAAAACTAGGACTCATTCACTAGAAGTGGTGAATTAGTCTAGTTAGGGTTTTCTAAAAATTCAAGGTCTGAATCTACTCTCCTCAGTCTACTCAATCTGCTTCTGCAAGTTTCTGGATCTAAATCTCTATAAATCAACTTGTAGGTATCCTTAAATGTTCTCCAATGCTAAATGACAACCTTGACGACTTTAGGAACTTTGACAACTTTCTCCAAACTTTCTCCTCAATGTATCTTCAATCCAAACCCACAAATCACACACTACATAGAGGGGAAAATGTTTTTTGATTAGTGGAAAGGGGTTTGCCTTGGTCAAACCCCATTTTGGTATTCAAACCTTGAAATAGAATGAAATAGGAATGGAGAATGATGAATGAACAAAATGTGATGTTGCAACTCACTAAACCATAGCAATAAAATGTTGCAAACATGTATGAAGTGGATCCAATGGATGTAGATCTTGACTATTTCCTAAATGGGATAGGTCTTGAATGAAATGCTAGCTTGAATCACAAAATCCTACATCAGAATTGTTAGCTCAAAAACAAACACGATGCTTGAAATCTTTGGCATGATCCTTGATGCTTGAATAATGCTCTAGAATGCTTCATAATCTACTATTTAAGGCACTTGAATGCTCTTGTTAATGCTTGAATTCTCTTGTGAACTCAAACTTGCTATTAGGAATGCTCTCACAAAATTCTTAGGTGAAAATGAGTGAAAGAAGCTAGTATTTATACTTAATTATGCAAGAATTCCAAAAAATACAACACTACAAGTCGACACTAGATCTAAGAGGATAAAATCCTACCAAAAAATTGAATTAATTTTTATTTTGGGCCACACATGAATCATTCGCCCAAGGTGGTGAATGAGTCCCATTAGGCATAATTTTTGGGACCATTTTTAAAAATATTTAGAAAGGTGTGAAACTAGGTTTGGGACCCAAAAACATAGGTGGGACTCATTCTCATGGGTCACACAAGCTAAAAACACCTAAATTATGATTGGATGTTGATTTGTGTTAGGATTAACCTTGAAAAGATGCATTAAATGAGGCTTGCGGATGCAAAATAAGGCCAATTAGAGCATAAAGAAGCCCAATTATTAATGATAACCCTAGAAAAGTGTGAAAGTGTGTCACAACACTTTACAAAACTTTAAATAAGGTAGGATTAAGGTTAGAAGGAGATTTATTATGTGTAATTAATTAATAAAACCTTAGAAAAGTGTGAAAGTGTGTTACAACACTTCACAACACTTTAGCAAGGTACCATTCATGTTCGTTAGTTCACAAGGGCCCAAGACTTATTGTGAGTGTGTTAAACACATTACAACACTAAGTCAAGGCATCATTAGGCTCAATTTTATAAGGAGAGACCAAACAAGTGTGAAAATGTTAGCAACAAATTTTTTTGACACTACACCATCAATAACAAAGGGGGGATTATTCCAAGTATGATATTGGTGTTGTCATTGATATTAATAGTATGGAGATAGTTGGATATTGCTAGTATTCGAGTAGTTGGTGGTGTTGTTATTAGTGTTGTCAGTATTGGTGCTAAGTGTTGATATGTTGTGGTTTGATGTCACATTGATGTCAACCCCTAGCGTGGAGATTGTTGGTGTTGCAGATGTTGTAGATATATAATGTTGGTGTTGTAGATGTTGTAGATATATAGTTTTGGTGTTTCTAATGTAGGTAGTTCACCTAGTTTCCAAGTTCTTTTGATAAAATTTGAATAAAAGAGTGTGTAGTGTGACAAAGGTGTGTTTTGTATTATGTTCCAAATTTCTTCATGGTTGAAGATATGTTGTGAAGTTTTTATATGATGATTAGAGGTGTTTAGAGGTGTTATATATAAATTTTTACGTTTTGGATCATGCGACAATAGATTTTTTTGTTTGATAGTGTGTTTACCTATGAAGAAGGTTGTCTAGGAGAAATACAATTTCTCCACATTTTTCCATGTTTCCTATCTTTTAGATTTAGAAACATTCTTATATTTTCTGTATTTATCTTCCCTTTGAGTTTTTAGTGTTGAGTTGCTCCAAAAGTCCAATTCTTATGTTGAAGTTTAGTGGTAGTCCATCCTAATGTGTAGGATGAAAGTATTCTTTGATTCAGGTGGTTGCAATAGTGTTATAGTACAATATGTTGATGTTAGAATATTCTTGGATGTTGTGTGGTGTTGTTGTGTGGTCTGCATGTTGTTTTTCAACTTGTTGAAGCATGTATATGGTTTCTTGTATTGTTAATAGAGGTTTGGTTGAGCTAGCACTATTTACGAAGGTACTTTGTGGGTTTTGGATGTGATGAGTATCATGTAAATATATATTTGGGCCCTAGTTAACCCTTGACATGGCTTCCCTTCACTTCTTTGAATAGAAGAAGTGTTTGGTGCCAACCTATTTTGGTGTTGCTTTTTTGAGGTCCATACATTTCATTGAGGTTGATCTAATTGAGATTGTTTAGGTTATGGATTGTATAAATACAAGGTGAGTTGTTGGAAATTTTTTGAAGTGTGTGATTGATGCAAATGTGATCAAGTGTGGTGATTTGAGTGTGAGATTAAATTCCTATGACTCCAAATGTAATGAGTAGAAGGTTTCTACATTTTCAGTGTGCTTGAAGTTGTTGGAGGCAATGATCCAAACGTTGTTGATGGTGCAAAGTTGCAGTGGTGGATTTTTTGTTGCTATGAGATAGTGAATCCATCTATAACAATTTCTTCTATTCTTCTTTTTTCTTGGCAGTGAGCCACCTTAGTGAGCCTTTATTCTTTTTTGGGTAGTGGGACCTTGGTAGTGAGTCTAATTGTATTTGTTTTTATTCATATATATGTGAGCTAATCCTCACCATTGTTTTTCCCTACTTATGATTTTTCATGTAAGTCTGGTGTTTTCTTGTGCATGGTTGTGTTTGCATTACTGTTTCACATGCTTACATTCTGTTAATGCTTAATGAAGGTTTCAATTTTGATAAGTGTTTGAAAGTTAATATATAGCTAATTCAACCCCCCTCTCAATTTTCTTGTGCATCTAACAAAAACTACCTATTTTTATGTAGGAAACTACTTTTATAGTTTTTGGTTTTTTTATTAATAGATAGAAATGTTTTATTACATATTCTCTATCAACTTTCATTCATGAATACTATGATTGACTTGAAAAAATTATTGGATAGTGGTAGGTGGTGTTCCATGTGTCTTCCACCATGTGTCACCCCTACACTAAATTGTAGGAACCCTATAGTAGATGCTACCATCGGTCTTAGTTATTACTATTTTTAAAAAATAACAAAAACATAGGGATTAAATTTTTTAATTGCTTGATAAAATTGAAAACTCATAGATGCCTACACATGATATCCAAGATTTTACTTACATAATTCCTAGATAGGCATATAATTTATTATTTTATCTTAATGGTTGATGGGCAGAAAATATCTTATTTTTGGAGAAAAGGTGTCTATTTTTTATGAATTGATAGTTAAGTTCTTGGTTTGGACATGGTGGTAGGGTTAGATTTGACCCAAAATTATGCAAAATTTTAATTACCTAATGGATGTAGTAATCACCTTCTAACTTAGAAACATTGCAATTCTAGCCTCACATGTCTGCTTTGGAAAAATCAAAAGGATAATATGACTTTCTCAGACACCTTGACCATAATGATGAGATTATATTTACACCAATATTCTCCATTATGAACCTGCAATACAAATCTATAAAGAATAACCCCCTATAATTTAATATTTATGTAATTTTTAAATTTTCCAAGTTACTATTTGATGAGCACAAACTTAAACTAAGGGTGGGTTGAATTAAAATAAGAAAATATTTTTATTTTTCAAAACTTAAAAACAATAGCAATATCAATAACACATGATATAACAATTATGTAACACAAGAAGAACACAATATTTATGTGGAAACCCTTTTGGGAAGAAACCACAACAAAATATTTCTTATATTTAACTTCTCTTAAAAAATTTGTAGGAAACAACCCACTAGAGAAACCAATCCCCACAACTAAGCACCAACCTAGCAAGAGGAACTAATCTCTTGTAATGAGAGGCACCAACCTCCTAACCTCCTTAATTAGGAGGAACCAACCTCCAAATGAATATTATCTATATTTCTACTTCAATATGCTTCAAAAATCTACCTTAATACCTTTTGTAGACACCAAATAAGTCCTGACTGATACTATGCATCTAATTCCAATCAACTAACATTGTTTCTTCCTAAATCACTTCAAATTCATCAATTAATTGAATGATCAACATTATTTAATTAAAATAAGCAAATTCAGCTATTAATCAGATAATCAAATTAATTGATTAATTCATCCTTCTTCTAACTAATTATTCATCTTATTTAATTAAATCAAATTATTTGATTAAATCCCCCTAAGTCTTCTCATTTGATTAAATCAATCAAATCAAATGTTACATCTCCTAATTCACTCCAATTAATTAATTATGTATGAATTAAATCTAAATTTGATTTCTAATCAGCATTACCAAATCCTCCATCTTTTAAATCCTCAAGAGTTAAATCAACCATGGTCAAAAAAGTAGGTTGCACATAAAATAAATTTCTTCTAATTATATAATTACCTGAATTATCCTCACAAAGGAATATTTTGAGGAATAGTCCTCTCAACCACCTCTCATTCAATTTCCCTCCAAAGGTTTTCAAAAACCTTTCACATCTACAATAACTTCTCTTACAACCTTTCAAATCTTCTTACATCCTCTCAAATCTCATTCAATTCCTCTTACACCAATTTTAAACTCTCAACTCTCAACATTTACTTCTCTTCCATCCTCCTCCACTCACACATTTCTCAAAATGTGCCCCAACTTCCTCCAATAGAATTGTGACACTTGGAACATTCTCATTGGCTCTCAATTTATCCCACATTCACCAATTTCCTTCATTCTTCAACCCTTGTCTTCTATAGATAAATGCTTCCTTTTCATAATATAGATCCACAACTTAGAGTATTTCTATTGTAGGCATTTCACTCCATAGCTTTTCATCATTTTCAAGCAATTTAGCTAGATTATAGTCAATTTTACTCTTAGATCATCTACACTTCATCAAGATTATTAAATGGATTGGGAAGGGTCTTCTTTCCACATCAAAGGAGCACACTCACCCTATGGGATGGAGGTTTAGCTGATTTTACTAAGATTACATGCTTTATTTTGTTCAATTTCTTGTTATTTCATGTTTTCTAGTGATTTTGGTTAAATAATTTCATAGGGAACATTAGATATTCTTTCTAACATGTTTGACACTGGATTGTTGATTTCTTGTTAGCTTGTACAGGTTTGGTGTTCACATTTTGGCACTAGAAGGAGGGCCAACTAGCTTAACATGTTGAATTTTACTTGATTTTCTCATTTTTTGTAGACACGGGAATGCGATGTCACCTTTCTACAAATGTGATGCTATAGAGTGTTGCTTTTTTTCCACAACATCACTTTTGCTACATCACATCGCATATGCATGCTTCTGTTGCGCTACTTCTGATCTACCACTACATACACACTATTTTTCTTATGTCTTACATTCTTGCCACAAAGTGCCACCTTTGTAATTGCCCTGCATTCGCACTCTCTATTTTTGTAGAGAGCCACTTTTTCATTCACCATTGTGTTTCTTTCATTTTCTAGCACCACATAGCTTAGAGTGTTGCATTTGCAGTTGAGAGTCGCATATGCAGGAACCAAGGGAGGATCAAAATTTGAAGTCTTAAAAGCATTTTTTAATGCTCTTTGTGATACTCTTGGGCTTTAATTTCTACAATTCATTTCCTAGGACCAACTAGATTCAATTTGGGCTTAAAATTAACCTACAACTAAAGCATTGTCAAGTTGGTTAAAATTGAACCTTAGACACTTACTAGAATTTTGATTTTTGTCTAAAATTGAACAATCAACTTTCACACTCAAATTTGGTGCTATAAAAAGAACTCATTTATTGCCTTTGAGGATCAAAAATAATTTGTGTTTTTCTTTTTTTGTAATCTTCTTTACAAACTCATGTCATTCAAATTTTTATCCACTTCTCTCATGCTTCACGACTATCTTGAGAATCAAAAAAATTTCAGTGACATTAGGTTGTCTAAAATATTTCCTCCACATTTCAAATTTGGGTTTTTAAATTGAACAAATCTTGTTAGTATGAGAAAAGGCATAGGGTGTGTTATGTCTTTGTTCACACAAACAAAGATGATCAAACTATGGATGTACTTACTCGCTATTGTTTACTTTTAAAGGGTCTGCCTTGGTAGGAAAAATTACTCACCCCAAGGGAATGACCCAAGCAGTAACGAGGATAAGCCAAGCTCTTCCACATTGCTATATAAATTTGTGGTTGCAATGAAAATCATAAACAATGGGAAGCAGTGCATGATAGCTCTCCCCTAGTATCTTTATGATGTGTAAATCCCTTGTTATAAGGGTTGTGAGACCTCTCACAAGGATTTTATCATTTCACCCCATAAACTGGATGCCCTTATTAGGAACCTTTGTGTAGAAGCCAAAAATCCCTAATATTTGTTGGTGCCAATAGGTCGGACCTCTGAAGTCATCCCACATACTTGTGGTTCTTAGTAGAGTTGAAGAGTTTGTCATGGGAGATTCATGAGAACTCGAAGCTTGGCTGACTTGAAGAAGTGAGTGTCATGGAGGGGAGACAGTGTGGTCAAGCTTCTAATCATCTACTTTGAATAAGCGTAGCTAGAGAAATCCAAGTGGGAATTCAACAAATATTTTATTTTCTATCATAGGGTTGTGCAATTTGTGAGTTAATTACATACTTTTCTTGAATCCAAAATCTTGAAAACAAACATTCAACAAGGTCATCAATTTTAAAACCCTTTAGAAAGAGAAAATACCTTTGAAAGTTCCAAGTATTACTACTTGTCCCAAGGGATTATATCCTCAGAGGCTTCTAAATATTTGGGCCTATATCTCAATTTTCTCTCTCTAAAGTCAACATTAGGGAACTATTTCCTTGATTCTCTTGACTTCCACATAATGGACCTTTTGGGATGAAAAGAGATTGATACATAGATATTCAATTTGAAAAGCTAAGCAAGAAAGTGTTTGTGCTAAAAAGAACCCATTAAGCAAAGATAAATAACAAATGAACCCCACACATGTGCTTGTTCTCATGATTTCCAAAAAGGTCAAAATCTGAAAACAAAAGTCTTTGTGCAAAAGCTTCAAATTTAGGTGTCATACTCAAAAAGCCATCAAAAAGTACATTAGGAAGTGGAACCAAAAACAACATCTCAAGATAAGGAAGAAGTTCACAAGGTTTTATAGACTCGTTCCTTTGAACAATCTAGATATGTATGCTTAATTTGAACCACTTCTTTAGAAGTATAGCATGTTCTCCAATACCTAGGTCTTGTAAAAAAAAGTCTCTCTAGGTTCACCTAGGGTCAAAATCAACACTTTCATCCATCCCCAAACATCAATCAAATCCCATCTCACAAACAACTCTTAGAATCTTAGAAAAATCCTTCATGCTAGACTTTTGATAATACTTCAAATAAAAAATCATCTTGTTTGGCTATGTGTGTGTGGATGAATCCTTCTTCATACACTTAGTTAAATTATCATCCTTGTGGAAAATTTTATTCCAACTAGATAACATCCAACATATTGGGGTTTATGAGTTCATTATCTAAAATCCAAATCAAATTCCAAAGAAAAATCCAAATCAAATCCAAAGTCAACAAATCCAAAAAATCCTAAAGTCTAGTATCCCTCCAAGGTTTCCTAAAAGTTCAATCATTCACATCATCCATATTTGATTTATCTCATCACCATCATTTGATCCATAACATCTTAGATTTTATTTTTTGCACCTAAATGTTAGACCAACCTAAGGAGTTAGAGGTTTACCTCCCATATTCCTAAAAGTTGATCCTTATTTTATGGTCCAAACTAGATCTCAACACAAGAAAAACATGGAAGCAAGCAAAGAAACATCAACTTCAAGTGACTTGAGTCAAACTACACTTAAAATCAATCCCATCATAGCTAACAATCCCCCACTCAACCTTCCTCTACTACCGCAAGATCTTCAGGAGGGAGGTTTCCAACTGGAGGATATTACCAACAATTTCCTAGGAATGACTCAAGATGAAATCATGGAGATAATCCAAAATCTTGATAACCACAAAATTGTCGACACAATGATGAGGCTTAATCCTTCACAATACATGTTAGCATTAGCAAAGGAAGGGGCTAACCTCCCTTCTAATTATGATGTGAGCACTATTGTGGAAAAACCTCTTAGGATTATGCCACCAGTATCATTCACACCTTCTTTCCAAAATGTCATCCAACCCATCATACA
This sequence comes from Sequoia sempervirens, assembly GCA_007258455.2. Lineage (NCBI taxonomy): Eukaryota > Viridiplantae > Streptophyta > Pinopsida > Cupressales > Cupressaceae > Sequoia > Sequoia sempervirens. The sequence continues at coordinate 189,146,711 of VDFB02373365.1, read as the reverse complement.
ACCAACATCATCTCATTCTCCAAGTCAACCAATGGTTACCAAGGGAAGTTCATTGCTTCATTCTCTTCAAACACATCCCCTTGTAAATAACCAAGACTTAGATGCAAACACCATTTTGGGTCTACCAAATACCATTTCTCAAGATCCAAAGCATCCATACATCCCACTCATCTTTCATGACACCAAAAATCCTTCCACTTTCACCACATCACCGACATATTCCCTTGATACACAAGTATCTCTCCCCATGACTTGACAAGGACAAGTGGATCTATTTGGACAAGGGGGAATCTATTATCCCTCATCATAACTTTCTCAAGGAAACATACAACCAATCTTCCCACCATTTCCCCCTCTACCATCAATATCCACACCAATCCTTGGTTTAGGGAAACCCACTTTACCAATCCTCAATCAACCAAATCAAAATAATCCTTCGATCGTGAATCAAATCAACATACCAAATCCTCCAAGCATGCCACTGATATCGTAACACTAGGTGGCACCAATCCAAACAACACAATCAATCACTACACCATTTACAACACCTCAAATATCTCAAAATATGGTCTCCCAAGGACCTAGCATATCAACCACACCATCCACCACACAACCCCTTATCATCACTCAAACAACACCTCCACAACCATCTCAACAAAATCTCATCACACCATCTCACACCATTTTGGATCCTCCACCTCCACCACTTAATCCAAATGTGGGAAATCAATATAGCATCACATTGTAAGTAACCCAGCAAGCATAGCAAAAAAGCATTCTAGAAATTTCAAGCTCAACAAGCCATGCAAGATGCACAGCAAGCCGCTAAACAAGTACAGACACAACAAGCACAACAGGCTACCTAAGCACAAGCACACACTTTATTGCAACAACAACAAGCCACACAAGTTGCACAAGTTATGCAAGTAGCACAAGCTACACAAGCCACCCAACAAGCTCAAAGTGCAACAATCTCAAGTGCTAGCCTTGTTACAACAATAAGCTTATCAACAAGCTTTGCAACAATACCAAGTACAACAACAAGCAGCTTAGTTACAATCCCAGTAATAAGCATTGTTGGCATAATAGTAGCAAGACCAACAACAAGAATTGTTGGAACAACAATAATTGTAGGAATACCAACAAGCATTGGTGGCACAACAAAAACTTGTAGCAATCTCCCATGAACACACAAAACAACCCACTTGTCACTCAAGCAATCACACCACCTAATCCACAAAGTGATGTGTCTGCACAAATCAAATTACTCTCACAAAAAGTGCTAGACCTACAAGGAAAAACAACAAAAACACAAGAGAATTTGTCCCCTTATCCATTTGACAAAAGCATTGTGATGGTTCCATTCCCACAAGGGTTCGAGATACCTAAATCTGACAAATATCATTGGACTAGTAACCCTAAAGATCACATTAGGGAATTTCATGTCCATTGTATGGAAGTTGCATACAATGATTCTTATCTAATGTTACTATTCCCTCAGAGCTTGGCTAGTCCAACAATAGAATGGTTCTCCCACCTTCCTCCTGGAATTAAGAAGTTCCAAGAAATTGTGGACTTATTCATACATAACTATTCATTCAACATAGGCATGAATGTGAGTCTAGAAGAACTATCCACTCTAAAACAAGCCAAGGGGGGAACATTTGCATCCTTCTTGCAACAATGGAAATCCAAGGCCAACAAGGGAAAATGGGCTATACCAGAAGAATAACAAATAAGTACTGTCATCGCTAATTGTGAAGGGACCTTTTCCTTCCATCTAAAAATGCAATGCATCACAACATATGACTAGTTGATCCCCAAGGCACTAAACATTGAAATATCCCTTATTGCACAAGGGGGGACACCTACTTATCAAGACACCCATCCATCAACTAGTTGTAATGAAAAACCTAGCACATGGGAAAAGAACAAGAATGTTACTAATGATGGTGTGGTTGATGCCAAAGTTATTATCAATGCCCCAAGGAAAAATATAGAATCATATCAAAAACCACAAGTCAATAACCAAAACAACACACAAGCCAACACATCATTGCAACAACCCAACAATCAAGTGGTCAATAACCTGAATACTCAAGGGGGACCACCCCCAAGGAACAAGTATACCCCTAAACAAAAATACATGACACTTGGGGAACTGATCAAGTCTATCATGCAATGGTTGGTACAAGTAAATCTCATCAAGATCCTAGTTTATGAAAATTATCAAGAGCCTCAAGTTAAACCACCGTGGTATAATGAGAAGCAACTTTGTGATTTTCACAAAATAAAGGGACACATAAAAGCTAGTTTCATGTGACTTAAAAATCTGATTCAAGACCTCATTGATGACAAAATTGTAACCATTGAACAACCCACAAGAAATCAAGATCTATAAATATACATGAATCTTATGCTAGATCATAATAAAGGAAACAACAATGGTAAGGAAAAGTATAATAATGTGAACCATTTTTATGACCATGTTGTTGCATCCTTAGATGAGTGGGTTACCATTGTCATTATTTAAGGATCTAGAGCTAACTATGGAATCACCACACATGGTGGCAGAAATACCATTCGAATACCATCCCAACCATCCAAGGCATCCACCACATATCCATAGTCAATTCCCAATGGTTATTGTTGATGTGTTTTTTATGCACTTCTCAACATAGGCAGTGTGTAGGTGCACTACCTCTCTTGAAAGACAATCTTCCACACTCAGATTGCAGAACACTATCCCAAGGTATCTAATGTTAGGTCTTGACAATGCTTGAAATATCTCAGTTGTTTCATGTGATTTACTGGAATCACAAGGCAGACTTATAGATGAGTTACAAAGTGGGGAAGTTGGATCTTGAAATGGAGTTCCTAAGATAGAGGAGTTGTGCATTTGTTGTAGGTTCAAACAGCAGTCTTGAACTCCATTTTATTATTGGATTTAGCTTTACAATGTGCAATGAACCTTTCCTAAGGTACTTTGTAAAAAAAAGGAAAAAGGGCATGGAAGAGAGAAGGCTCTTGGATCTGCAACTAACTATGAACAGTGATAATGGAGTTCCTACAATGGACAGCTTCCTGAAAACAATATTCCACTTAACCGGAAATCTCACAGTCTCATGGAATTTGTGCTATCTTCTAAGGTTTGTGAATATTTCATCTTTCATTCACCATATGCATGCATGAACAAAGATGAAAGTGTGGAGAAGCTTTGAATTTAAGCCCAGACTAACTTTACACAACTATCTACCATCAACAAATAGCAAAAAGTATGGACTAAGAAGGCATCTACACAGCAGGAATTTTCACAACCACATAACAACATTTCTAAAATCTATCAAAGCAAGAATACAACTAACTAGAACAACAATATAAATCTAAGTCAAGCATCTAACAATGGAAGTTGAATCAAGTTAACATGTGAAAAACTCAGAAAATGCAGCAAGTCAATATATTTTCATTATAAATTTCTGCAGCATGTCTTTACAACAACTCAACCCCCTTTGCAAATGAGAGGAGAGCCCTATTTATAGTGCCCAAAAGGTCAAACGAATGGCCAAGATTCATTACAAAATAGGGTCTCACCAACCCTCAATATATTACAATTTAAAAACAATATTTGTCCTTTCCCTATTTCGTCATCTAGTGACGACACTATAGCCTTTTGTCTTTTAACTGATTGTTGTTTTACTGTAGCTACTCTTTGGGGAGCTCTTTATCATCAACAAGGTTGTCCTCCTGCTTCTTCAAGGCTGTGTATTCCATGAACTTCAGGATGACCGGCTAGAGTTTTTCTACCTCAACGATCTCATACCACAGCACTTGGTAGCTCCACTCTTTTGCATTATCTTCCAACCTCTTCCAGTCCTCATCGTATTTTGTGCCATGATCCCTGAATAGCTTTGATTGATCGAAGGCATGGGCAGCAAAACTCATGAACTCTACCATCATTTCACTAGACATCTCGTCCTCCATCTTCTTTTGGCAGTAAGGTTTTACCTTTTTTGGATCCATCTGCACCACAGGCATGTCATACTCCGTCATTAGTTTGAGGTATCAGGTGCATTCCATTCTGATTTCTTTGATCCATTCAATATCCAGATCCACTTTTCTCATTATTTGTTCCAACCTTTCCTTCCAGTTGTTAAAGTCTCGCCGCCACACATCCATCAATTATTGATCATCCTTGTTGAACGCAAGCTCCCTTTCCTAGGTGGATTTTGGCAACTAAAGGATAGCCTCATTCTTTGGAAAGGTGGAGTCATATATTGCAAGGAAGTCAGTGCAGAGCTTCCTCGTGCCTTCCAAAGATTGCTGCAGATCCAAGAACTTGTTGGCTGTCCGAACAGCCTAGCTAATTCCCATGTTCCCAACATACAGGACCTGTCAGAACTAGCTCTCTGTAGTTCTTTCCAAGTTCTTCCTTCTTTCCATCTTATCAATCTATTCTTTGGACAGTAGTTGGGGTGGGGCTGTGGACGTGGTAGGTAGGTCATCCACTGAAGACCATTGCTGGATGTAATCTGTCAAAGCAGCTACATGTGATTTAAGCTCATCTTTTGAGATCTTTTCCTGCTTTATCAAGTGCACCACCGTGGCCACTGACTCCTCAAGATGCCCTACCTTTTGTTCCCTGGTAGTGGTTCCCAAGTCGATGGTGGAGATGTTGTAACTCACCCCAGCCTAGCCCACCACAGGTGTTTCTATTTGTATGGCTCGAGACCCAAAAGCATCCATCGTTACCCTGGATCAGATCTTAGGCTTCATCTCCTTCTTTTTTGTGATCTAAGCTTGGGCTAAGATAGCCTCTAGTCTCACCCTTGGGTCCTTTAGTACAGGAGTTTTTCTTTCGAGTTGTTTCTCTAACCATTCAGGCACGATAGAATTTCCCTTAGGTGACTCACAATCACCCTCGCCCTTCTCGGTCAAGGCTTCCATTCTCTTATCTTCCGAGACCCTCTCTTCCTCCTTGGTAGCATCTCCTTCTTCCTCATTGGAATCCTGGATGAACACAAGGCGTTTAATAGGAGGCTTGGTAGATAATTGTTGCAAGGGACTTTCTTTCTCTTCCATCTCCTCCCCTTCCTTTCCCTTAGTTTGTTCAACCTCATGCACATGTTCCTTGAATTGCTCGATTTTAAGGCCCTTGACAGCTTGAGCCTCCCCCTTAGGTTTATTTTCTTGTTGTTGTCCTTCTTCAAGGGGCGGCCTTTCTGCCTTTTCCTTAGTATCCTTCAGCTACCGAGCCATTTCTTCCTCAAGGTCTACTCAATGACCCTACCACCGACATCATCTTCCTCATCTCTGCTCTTCAAGGAGCCAGTTCCTTCTTCTTCATAGGCCACCTTATCAATAGTGCAATGTTCATACTCTGGGTGCTCGTGGTATTCATCAGCCTCCTCTTCAAAGGGCTTTGAGGCCTCTTGTTCTCGCCTCTCCCACTCCTCAGAGATTAACATGCTGGCTTCCATAGCCGGTCGCCCTGTTTACAGTTGTGAAGGTTGAGCAGTGGTGAGGACTTGTGCAAGGGTTGCCTGAAGAGTGGGATCCATAAGGATCTGGGAGAGCTCGAGGGGGAGATTCTGCATATGTCTTGTGAGGGCCTCAGGCACGGTGGGAGCGAGTATTGGTGCAGCCACTATAGGTAATCGGAGTGACATGGTGGGTGACATGGTAGCGGAAGAAGGAGGAGTAGTCATGGCAGAGGAGGAGTCAATTACAATCACAGGCTCAGTCAGCAGCGAAGGGGCAAGATGGACAAAGATGTCCATTGCTGGCAGGGATGTGGCGACCATAGCTAGAGAGGTAGATGATGGGGGAGCCAAATCAAGGAGAGCTAAAACAGGTTTTATTTGATCAGTATCTTTTGCCTCTTCTTCTCAGATTAAGGGTTGCTCTATCATGTCCCCTGTTTGCTTAAGTCTTTTGGAGGGTGAGCCTCCTGGATCCTTCCTTGTATAAACCTTGGGGTCAGGTGATTATTTTGCTTCTATCTCTTTCCTCTTCTTGGATCTAGTGGCCGGAGGAGACTTGGATGTCCTACCCATCAACCCACTCCTTGGTGCGAGCCAAGATTGGCTTGGTTATAATATCAAGGTTATCGACCTGCTCGTTCCATTCAATTGTTGGTATTGGTAAATTGGCGACTGCGGGGTACCTAGGGTCCATTATGGTGCTTTCATCTTCTTCGACCTAGTCTGGTATGGGGAATGGCTACACCTTGCTTATAAAATATGCAATCATCCACATATAGTGCATTGCACGCACCTCTTTATCATCCTGACAATCCCCCCAAAAGTCTTCAATGTGGTGGAGATGAGCGAATCTTGACCCTAGTGCCTTTCTTACATGACCATATTGGTCCATTCGTGGGCGAGCAGTGTGTAGGTGAAAATGGTAATCCTTCAGCTCTTTCTCAGAGTTACCGATGCACTGGGAAGTTTGTAGTTTATACATGCCCTGACTGAGGGTCATGGGATAAGAGATCCCTAATATGTGTTTGCCACTGAAGATTGCCTATATGTGTTGGAGCTGCTGAGAAAGCTCCAGTAGGATGATCCAGTCATTGGAGTATCAAGGCAGCTTGTTTGGACTTTCAGTGAAGCCTTGGGCATGGATGTACGTGAACTTCAGGTATTGAATGAAGAGGAAGGCATATTGCTTCAAGAATGCCTGAGCACTGTGGGAAACCCTCCTTTCGAAATCCCAAGAAATCACTCTAATAATATGGTTGATGAAGGCGTCATTTACTCTGCAGTACTCCTTCTTGAAGTTTTGGTACTGGAGCTGGGGGTATCTATCGTAGGCCTTGAGTCTTCGACCCTGCTCCTCATCGGGTGCCACAAACAACCCGTTGTACTATCTCTGGTTTGCCAAGGAATAGATGAGATATGAAGTCATATAAAACTTGGAACTCTTCTTCACATTGACAAACTACTCATGGAAGTAGTCACTTATTATACCTCCCCAATAAAATGTGGTCTTTGTGGTAACGTTTTCATTCCCACAAAGGATCTGCTCAATAAAGTACACCATCCATTCTTGAAAGAAAGCTGTCGTAGGAAAACCCATAACCCTGCTTAGCATTGTGACCAAGTCATGGTAATCTAATTGAAGTCACTACGGAAGAGTTCATGAGGAACCTTCGCAGTGCTGCCCCATTTTTCTTTAAGCCAATGTTGATTTATTAACCTTTTGCATCTTGTCGGGTTGTCATCCCATGCTGCCTGGCATTCCCCTACAATAGGTGTTTCCATTTCTTGAAATGTGGGAATATGGAAGGTCTTTGTGATTCCTTCATCCGACATGTCAACGAGAATGTTACCATCCCTGTCAACAATTGTCCTTGTGTTGGGCTGATATGCCTGCCAACAGGCCATGACTAATTCAGGGGCCACGAGGGATGAAGGCAAGCCTGCAGATTTTGCGATTCCACTTTGTCTTATTAGTCTTGCATTCTTGGTCATTGGATTGACCCTGACCCTTTGTGTAAATTTGTCAATATTGACATGGCCTATATCGGTGTCGGTGATTTCCTCCCAATCCGTGGTAACCTTTGAGTGCAAGGGTTCACCCTGGAACTGGTATTTCATTTGGTCCTTGTCCTCTTTTCCTCAAGGAGTCTTGCCTGACTTCTTTCCTTTATCCTTTTCAACGACTACCCCTGAAGGTCCTGCACCTGATTCCATATATTCTGCAAGCAAAGGAACAGTTAGTGCGATTGATCACAAAAGTGGTCATGTTAGTTGAAATCCCATAAAATTGACTTTAAATAATCTATCATTCATAAAATGATACTTTTACATCCCTATGTCATCGGTCTTTTGATTGAGGGCTTTTCGGTAGTCCAGGCCTAGAGGGCCGAACTTCCCAAGTAGGAATGTTGTTTGGAAAGGAGAATGGGGTAGAACGATCTGGGAGATTTCTCCCGACTGAACTTCGATAATTTAAAAGGTTTGTAATGAAGAGGACCAAAATTAAGCATGTGGGTTGAGATCAGATTTCAATTTTGAGATCATTTAGATTGATTTAGGAGCATCCGAAGGTACAAGACTGGAAAGCCATCTAGAGATGGTTGTTTGGAATGCCAGAGCAGAAACGGAGTTCTAGGAGAGGAACTCCGGGGTCCGAGGCTCAGAAAATTCAAGGGCAGCCAACAATGTTGCAAATTTCAAGTGATCAGGCCACAAGGGCCAGGATGTCGTTGTGCTTTCACTATTCGGGACGATGATCGTCAAAAAAAAGTCTGGACGGGGTGGCCCGGTCGACCGGACCCGACTCCTCAATTGGATGCTCAATTTCCACTGCAAGTTTCACGGCGATCGGGAAGGCGAAGCCTGGAGCTTGGAAGGGCGAGCAAGATTTTCCATTTTTCAACGGTAGAGACGGGATGGAGTCCCGAATGGTGGAGCCCAGCATGGTCGAAGACCTTCAGAGTTTAGAGTGGGATTCCCAGTGGCGAATGGAGGCCCAAGGCCTAGGGGGCTGAAGGATGCTAGGCATTCGCCGTTTGCAATGGCGAAGACCACACGAAATCCCAGGGACGGAAGTCTGAGAACCCGGGATCTGGAGGGCGGTCAAAAAATTTCAACATCAGATGGCGATTGGGAGGGTGGAACCCGAGGACCGGGAAGATGGGACCCTTTCATCGTTAGAGAATGGCAGGAGAGGCGCATAATCCTGGATGTGGAAGCCCAAAGGCCTGGGCCTGGGAGGTCAAAATGGATGTCGCTTTTCACCTTCAAAACTCAAGTTCGGGACGCTAGATGATGAACCGCCAGCGAAAGTCTAGGGTTCTAGGCCCAGGGGATGAGGGAGTCGTTTTGAAAATTTTGGTTATTTCATTAAGTCCCGACCAGCGAAGGGAGTGTTCAGGCCCGAAAGAGGTGAATTCCCCTATGTGAAGAACACTCACACGGGGGACAAGTTCTGGATCGAGTGTAAGGTCATTTTCAAAGGTTTCTCAAGTTTTGAGGATGTGGGTTATGTACGTTATGTCATGTTTCATCATTCACATGTCCTTTTGATCGTTATTGTTCATTTTAAGCTTTAAAAAATATGAAAACATTGCTCAAGATGGTGGATGAAAAACCTACCTTAGACACATGATGCGGCAAGGTGTAAAAGCGACTAACAGTCGGCAAGTGGCAGCAATGGGCGTGAGCACGAAGGTCTCGAAGATAGTGGGATCCTCTCTAGCAAGCTTTGACCTCTCTTTGCAACACTGACAAGTGAGAATGATAGGTTTGGGCAAGTCATTTATACCCCAACTACCATTAATGGCTGCATTAAATGCATGTACGGCGGACATTTGGGTTGGTGGATTTTGAATTCGTGGACGGCAGTAGGAGATCCGGGGTCCAGAGGCCAGGAGGACGCAGGGTGGCGGCTGTCTAGAAAATTCAGCTCGGAGGTCACCGGTGGCAAAGAGGAAGTCGGGGCCTAGAGGGTGAAGTTCTGCCTGGAGGTCCTCCATCAAACAATGGTGAAAGCCTCACAGAGCTCCAGAAGAGGAAGTCTGAGGTCTCAAGCCCAGCAGGTCCGAAAGCAGCCAAAACTTCGTAAACTTCCATCAGACGGAGAACAGGGGTCTAGGCTCTGGGGTCCAGGAAGACGCAACCCATTCGCCATCAGGAATGGCGAACACAACAGGGAAACCTGGCTAGGGAAACTGGAAGGGGCGGGCCTGACTGGGTCCAAGGCCACTGGCAGAGGAAAACTGCCAGAGAGACCTCGCAAGTTGCCAAAACTTGAGAAAATTAAAAGGGAGCAGTATGGTCAACTTATGATGAGACTTCAAATGTACGTTGACCACCCATGACATCAAAATGGGTCACGCAAAATGAGGCAGTGACAAAAATGACTCAGCAAGGCGAAAGAAAAGAGGGTCCCCATTCTGAATGGGGCATGTGTGCTGAGGGCACAACAGTTATAATGTCCTAGATCAATTAAAAAGGACCCCTACTTAGATTTCCATCATGGAATTGTTAAAAATCTCACCCCCACATAGGGAAATCCTAGAGAAAGCATTTTTTGCATCCACTATCCCCACAAATCTTGATGCAGACTAGTTCCATACTATGGTAGAACATATCACCATGCCACATCTCTTAACATTCTCTAATCAAGACTTCCCAAAGTAACCATCTCATAACCGTGCACTCCATATTGAATTCCTAGTCCATAAAAATATATTCAAATGAGTCTTGGTGGATGGAGGTGCAAGGTTAAATACTTGTACTCTCAAGCTAATAAAGAATCTTGGATTCTCTAAAGATGTCATTGAAAAAGGTAAGGGTATTACTATTAGGGCATATGATGATCAAGAATGGGCGTCTCAAGGTACCATTCCACTCCCTATTCAAGTAGGGCTAGAAATCATGGAAACTACATGTCAAGTCCTTGATCTTGAACTACCTTACAATATCCTCCTAGGGTGCCCATGGATCCATGGGATGCAAGTTGTCACATCCACCTTCAATCAATGTGTCAATTTTCTTTATCAAAATGAAGAGGTCATAATCCATGGTGATCATGAACCATTTTATTATTGTAAAAAATTTGAAGCCAAGTACTACAAGATTCCCCAAGTTCTGAAGAATGATGAAGGACCCACATCTCCATATATAGACCCATATACCCTAGCCTCCACTTATAAGACAAAGACACCTTCCATTCTGAACATCTCTAATATTAAGGTCATTATCTAAGACAATGGGTGTGGGGACTACAAAATGAAAAAGAGTGCCTTTGTAATAGGAGAGTTACCTCAATCTCCTCAATCTCATGGGCAACCCCAACCAATTAACACACCATCTCAAACCTTTAAAGCAGACCCCTCTATCTTCAAAAGGTGGGGGCACCTAAGTCAAGAAGTGGTAGATGAAAAGGATATATCAAGCATATTATATCAAGATAAAAGGCCCATACCTAATCTTGCCATGAACAATGACAACAAAGGACTACAGCTAATGCAAGGATGGGGCTATAATTAAAATGAAAAGCTTGGGAAAAATGATAATAGCCTACTAGAACCTATCATTCTTGAGAAGCGTATAAAGAATCTTGGCCTTGGATGTACCCCTTTGAAGATAACCATATTTGGAAAAGGTGCCCCAGTTAAAAAAGTCAAAGCTCCTCCTCAATAATCAATATCCATAGGTTTACCTTTAGATAACTATATCTTTGATATAACCAATGTGTGTGAAGAGGACCCCATAACTAACCTACCCATGTTATTCAAGGATTCCTCTCCTTACATGATTAGTACCCTATCTTTCAATCCAAGTAACCAGACCAATGACCTAAAACTTGTCTACCCCCAACTCATCAATTATGACCAATGAGGACCATCGATCTTAGACACATTCAAAAATGATGAGGCTCTGTCAGAATTCATGGGGTTGTGAGATACTCTACCATGTGGAGATCATAAAGTTGGGTTCAACATTGAGTTGGATACACATGCATACTATGGGGAAATGATTGAATCCCTTAGTTGCAAAATAGAAAATTTAAGAGTTATATCTTGGTCTTTAAGTGAAAACCACATTGTGGCACTTTCTAACCCAAAAATAGTAAAAACAAAGGACATATCCAATGGTGAAAACCTCTCTAAGGCACCAAAGGATGATGGATTCAATCTTCCCCTTAGTGCTATTCATTAAGAAAAATTAGCAATCTTGGCAGAGAAGTGCAACCCAGTCAACCTAGGAACCGAGGAAACACCACATATCACCTTCTATGTAGAATCACTTTTGACCAAGGAACATGAACTTCTAGTTGCATTTCTAAGAGAAAGAAAGGTAAAATTTGCATGGACCTATGCTGACATGCTCAGTCTTCATATAGAGGTTGTGGTTCACCATCTAGCCATCTATCCAAAGGCCAAACTAGTAAGAAAAAAGCTAAGAAAGATTCATCCACAGATATCATTATTAATCAAACTTGAATTGTACAAACTCCTTGATGCTGGCATCATACGACCAATTGATTATCTAGAGTGGGTTTCAAATCTTATACCTATTTCTAAGCCCACTGGTGGAATCTGCATCTACACAAACTTTAGAGACCTAAACAAAGCATTCCCTAAGGATTATTTCCCTCTCCCAAATATAGACACTATTTTGGATATGATGGAAGGGCATGAAATGCTATCATTAATAGATGAATTTTTAGGGTACAATCAAATTATGATAGCCAAGGGTTATCAACACAAGACAACTTTCACTTGTCCATGGGGAATTATTGTTGGAACATGACGTCATTGGGGTTAAAGAATTTTGGGGCTACATATCAAAGAGCTATGATACTAATCTACTATGACATGATTCACAAAACTATGGAAGACTATGTGGATGACATATTAGCCAAATCAAGAAAGTGTCAAGATCACATAGCAACACTAAGCTCCATCTTTGATAAGCTAGAAGGTTACAAGGTTAGGCTCAATCCTAAGAAGTGTGTCTTTAGTGTAAAATCAAGGAAGCTCCTAGGGTATATTGTATCTATGAGGGGAATCCAGATAGACCCTTCTAAAGTCAAAACAATTCTCAAGATGGAAGCACCAAGAACATTGAAGCAGTTAAAGGGTTTGCAGGGAAGGCTCCAGTCCATTCACTATTTTATAGCACAATTAGTAGATAAGGCTATCCCATATTCTCATCTACTCCACAAGGGGGTAGCATACAAATGGGATGAGAAATTTGATCAGGCATTCAATAAAATTGAGCACTTACTGACACCACCAATCCTTATCCCACCAATTCTAAACAAGCCATTGATCTTGTATATATCGACAATAGCAACAGCCCTCAGGGCTCTCTTAGCTCAACATGATGAAAAAAGGAAAGAGAAAGTTATTTACTATATTATTAGAACCATGGTGGGACATGAGATGAATTACACATTCATCAAGAAGGCTTTCCCAGCAATAGTGTTTGTAGCACAAAAATTCGAACACTACATGTTGGATCATCAGATAGAACTCGTTGCCAAGATAGATCCTCTTAAGTAATTACTTTCAAAAGTAGCACTCATAGGGAAAATGGCTAAATGGGTCATGATCCTAATAGAATATGACATTGAGTATGTAGAATAGAAATCCATTAAAGGACAAGTAAATGCAAACCAACTAGGAGAGGCATCGATATATTCAAAAAACCCATTGATATCAGAATTCCTTGATGAGTCAACCTTTAACCTAAGCATAGAAAATCATTGGAAAGTGTATTTTGACAGATCCTACACACAACACGGGTCAGGAGTGGGAGCCTTCTTCATTACACCACAAGGAGATTGCAAACCAAAGTCATATAAGTTGTCTTTTCCATGCACAAACAACATTGCAGAGTAGGAGTTTCTTGTCAGAGGACTCATAATTGCAATACAATGATAGATTATGTCACTTATGGTCTATGGGGACTTGCAGCTTATCACCAACTAGGTCAATGATGAATACAAAAAAAGGATGAAGAACTCACCCCATATAAGAAACTAGTGGAAAGCCTCAAATAATTCATTGACATCACATTTGAGCAAATACCAAGGGAAAACAACAAAGCAACTGATGTTATGGAAACAATCATATCACTTTTGGATATCCAAGCAATGTCCATAAACATGAATTCCTAGTAGAGTAGCTTCTCATACAAGCTTTCAAGGTACCAAATTCTGAGTTCGTGTGTGAAATCATTGGTCCTAGTGATCCTTGGTATCATGACATATACACATACCTAAAAATAGGAGTCTTCCCTACTAATATCACCCTAAACCTAAAAAGAACATTTGTCAATAAATCATCCTATTTTGTTATCTTAGGAGACACCATATATCATAGGAGTATCAAAGGAACCCTTTTGCAATGCCTTAATCCTAAGGAAGCTTTGATTGCTTTAACTGAGGTACATGATGGCATTTGTGGATCACATTCAATTGGTATGACCTTGGCCAAGAAACTACTAAGGACTGGGTACTACTAGCCTACAATGGAGAAGGAAGCTCATGACTATGTCCAAAGGTGTTTGCAATGTCAACAACATGGGGACCTCATCCATGCACCAACTCAGGAGCTCTAACTGATTGTAACACCTTGGCCCTTTTCACAATGGGGACTTAATCTCATTGGTAAAATCACACCCACCTCATCCAATGGACACAAGTTCATTATCACCACCATTGAATACTTCACGAAGTGGGTAGAGGCAATTCCAATGATCTACATCACAAGGAAGAAGATATCCAAAATCATCCTGAACTATCTCATCTGTCACTATTTTGTTCCACAAGCCCTTATCTCAGATAATGAGACAACTTTCAAAAGATATGATGTTTAAGAACTATGCAATAAATTCAATATTTAGCATCGCTTCTCCACTCCATAGTACCCCAAGGAAAATAGCCAAGCTAAGGCTTCTAATTACACCATCTTGAAAATCCTAAAGAAAATAATCAATGAAGTTGGTCGTGACTGGCACTTACAGTTGAACCCCACCTTATGGGCTTATCGAACGAGTATCTACATGCCTATAGGTGCAACACCTTTCTCCTTGGTCTTTTTATTAGAATACATCCTCCCCATTGAGATTGAGCTCCCATCCTTAAAAATATCATTGCAGAATCTGATTACTGATGAAGAATATTGGGTGTCACAATTAAACAAGTTGGAATTATTGGATGAGTAGTGCATGGACACTTTAAACCACCTACAATTATATCAGAACTATCTCAAAAGTACCTACAACAAGAAGATCAGGAGTCAAACATTTCAAGTTGGAGAACTTGTATTGAAGGAGAATCATAAGAATGTGCAAAATCCAGACATCAAGGGAAAATTTGAACCTAATTGGTTGGGACCCTTCATCATCACAAGTTATAAATCAAGAGCATATTAGCTATCTACAACCAAAGGTGAGCCTCTATTGGAGTCTATCAATAGCTCCCATCTCAAAAAAAATTATGCCTAAACTTCCAAGGTGTAAATCCAAAAATACAAAAAAATCAAAAATATAAAAATCCAAAAAATTAGAAAAAGAATTGAAAATAGTAAAGAGAAAAAAATGTCCTCCAGTGAAAACCACTTCAGTGGCGCTTTGGGCAAGTACCTTGGTTAAAACCTAGCAATCAGGTGTCTCATGTAAATAAGAAATTTCCATCCACCATGATCTTTGCGGCTAGTTTTGTATCAATCATCCATTGCATTCCATTGATCTTTCCATCACCCATCCATATTTGCATCATAGCTTGATCATGTGTTTGTATCATGTTCCCTCCTAGAACTACTTGGCACATTCCTAAGGTTAGTTTGTCCTACCTATATTGGAGTAGTCTATCGCACCACATTGGAGGCATGTTCTTATACCTACATTGGATTGGATTCATGCATATTCTTGAAATATTCCTTAAAATCAAAAAATCCAAAAACATTCAAAACATATCAAAACATATCAAAAAAACCAAAAAAATAGGTCAAAAGAGTTAAAAAAAAGTCAAAAAAATAGAGTCATCTTGTCGAACTACGAGTCTCTGAGCTTCAACATAGGCAAGACCATCATCGATGTGCCCTTGAGACACATTAGGTCAATCCTCTAAGAGTCTATTACAATAAATTGGCAATCCATTATTCATATTTCATTAATAAATGGGTTTGTGTCAGTCGAACTATGTGGTCTCTATGTGTATAACATAGGAAAGGCTAATCATTGATCAGCCCCCTAGACCCCTAGGTTAGGTCCTTTAGGAGTCTGCCACAATAAACTAGCAATCCATTGTTCATTTCCCATCAATAAACGAGTATGTTTTAGTCAAAATACGTGGTCTCTACGTATATAACGTAGGCAAAGCTAATCTTTGATCAGCCCTCGAGGTCCCTAGGATAGGTCTTTAGGTTAGGTTCTTGGTCAAAATCTTAGAAAACACCAAAACATTAAAAAAATTGAAAATTAATTATTTACTTGGAAAAAAATTACAAAAAAATATGCATCACATCGTGATATGAGTCCTCTACTTATATCTAAAATCTTATAAAAAAATATTATCATTTTATTGTGGTTAGGGTGGTTAGACAGACACCTACTTCTTTTTTTTCCCTGAAATTTAAGTACTACTGCATTGAAATTTCAAATTTTCACCAAATACTTTTTTTTAAAATAAACCTAGTAGTTTAGAAACCACATTCAATTTTCTATAGATTCTATTCTTACATATTTTTGAAATAATATAGATAAATTATTCAAATTTTTACATCAAGTTTCCTAACTCTATTTTTTCTAAATTTTTCACCACTTAAGGGCTTGTTTTTTTCCATGATGATCCTACACATACCCATGTCTAAATCTACAAACACACAAGACAAGAAAGAAGAATGTTGGATGTTAGGGCATGGGGGTTTTCCTTGGTCAAACCCCTTTTAGGTAATTAAACCAAAATAGAGAAAGAATGTAATGAAACATGCAATAATGGAGTTATTACCTTGCCATGAAGACTGATCTTAAATTTCTGCAACAAAATATGAAGAATTTTCCCTTGAATGTTTGAAAATAGCTATCTTAATGACTTGAAATGATGAAACCCTAACTTTCTTGACTTGAGATGGAAGAATGATGGATGAATAATGAATAATGGTTATGATTTATAGTTTAGAGAGTTGATTTTAAAGGCAATTTGCCTTATTATCCTGTAAATTAGATCCCTAAGGCTGACATGTAAAAATAATAAACTTAAATTTTAGTTTTTCCTACTCAAAGGTCAAAATTGGCCCAAATGGGACTCATTCACCACCTTGGGTGAATCAGTCCCACCTGGAAGGGACTCATTTGCCACAGGTGGCAAATTAGTCCCAGTGGGGCCCATTTGACAACTAGGATGCTAGGAAGTAAGGAAATAAGATTTTTATGGTGACTACATTGGGTATCTCATCAAATATTGCCTCAGGATGAACAATATGGGGTAATAGGGGCCTATTAGTGATGATTTGAATGTCAATTAGGGCTTGGGACATAGAATTCAATGTGAAAGTGTGATTAAATACACTTTTCAACACTAAAATGAGGTCCACACATCCCAGAAAGGAAAACATCCAATGTGAATGTGTAAAACACATTACAATACTAGATTAAAGTTAAGTTTATTCTACAATCCTTCTAGATTGATGTGAGGATGGATTAAAATACATTTTATAATGTTGAATTAAGGGAAAATGGGTCCATTAAGTCTAGAAAAGCGTGAAATTCTTTCACAACACTTTACACCACCTTTATAAGACATTGTTAAATGCATTTGAAAGGGTCCAAGACCTAGTGTGGATGTGAAAAACACCTCTCAACATTGAATTAAGGCCTCATTAAGTCCAATTTATCATCAATTATTGCCCAAATCAGGCAAGTTTCCTTTTTTCTATGGTACATTAAGCCCCCACTTTAGTGAGAGGATGAACTTGCTTCTATTAGTGTAATTAATTAATTAATTATTACAGTATCATAAGTTAACTTAGGTCGTGCATCATTTAGTCCTAGGTTATATTTTAATAAATCATTTAATAAATGGGATAATATTCCCTTCCTTGTTTGTAGGGATAAGATTCCTTCTAGAAGATGAGTTGTCCTTCTAGAACTTATCTCAACATTTAATAATTTCCTAGATTGGGTTCACATGTTGTCACATGTTGTTAGATCATGACACATGGAAACATTTCTTGCATCTTAGGTTTTCTCTTTTACCTATATATTCAAGCATTTTGTACATTTGTAATCATCCAATATCATAATGTAGATCAATATAGAATCTCCACTGTGCATGCCTAAGTTCGAACACTTTCTGTGTGGTTGATTATCTTTCCTAGAAAGGTTCCTCCATTGAGGATTCTAGAGCTTCAGGGACTATGCATCCATAATCTCAACAGCTCAAACTCACACTAAAGTAGACATTCAAGAGAGATCTAAGTGTACAAATGTAGATGACAAAGAATGACAAAGATCAAGAAGGAAATCAAGCCCCTAGGATACAAGATCCTAAGTCAAACCATCAAGATACATAATCATGCAATGGCAAGAACTAGGAGGAGAAAGATGAAAATGAAAAGGGTGGATCAAGCTTTGATCATTCGTCTAGCTAGTTGTGGATCAGATCTAAGATATTTTCCAAAGAGAAAATGCATACTTACTCTGGGGTGATGGAACTCTTCACTATTTGTTAGGTGAGAAATCCCAAAAGGTGAGAAACATACACTAGTTTGTATGCACTCACAATCACATAGGTGGCTATGGGGAAATTCATGCCTTAGGATGGGCTTCCCACTCAACCATACCAAAGTTATACCTCCTGATAACTTTAATGAGGTGCCACAAGGGAAAATTATTTTTCAGCTTAATGAGGTAATAAAAACTTCATATGCTTGACACTCATAGACATTGTTAATGCAAAATAGTGTAAAGAATGTTCAAAGTGATTTTTCTTAGTTTGTGCAAGGTCTCATCTTAGGGAATGTTGTGCTTAATGTTTCCAAGAGAGGACAAGTGCAAGGTCTCATCCTAGGGAACATTGTACCAAATTTTTTCTAGAGAGGGAATCTCAAGGAAAATAAAATTGCACAATGAAATGTGAGTGGTGATGTATGTCCCAACTTTAAAGCAATTGCAAACACCAATACTGTGAGAAACTGCTTTAAAGTAGAAGAAGAGGACATGAGAGCTTACTTAGAAAGCCCTATGCCAATTCATATGTTTTTGATAAGCTACGTCATGAATAAGGGGAAGTATGTCACATGAGAGCCAACTTAAGGAACATCATCCATGTCCCAAGCTTTCTCTTATATGTTCATGTTCAAAGGTTACCGAGTAGCTAAAGGAGGCAACGACAAGTGACATGTGAGGACAAGGTTGTTGAACCCCTTGCCCCCACTTAGTGTAGAACAAGGGTGAGCCAAAATTATTGTGGAAAAGAATGGTAGAGTGAAAATTAGTATCAATTAGAGGAATTGGGTTCCCCCACATAGGGACGAATACCAAACTCCTTAAGATGTTTTATTTTACTACTCAAATCCTTACATTCATTGGTGGAGTGACCATGAACTCTATGATATGCAAAAAATGAAGTCTTTTAATAACATTTCTTTCGAGTTCTAGGGGAAGAGATATTAAGTGATCTTGGAGGAGTCTCAACAAGATACCCTCTTGATCAATGGTAGAAGTTGGTCCTATGGTTTGTGACCAAGATGTCACTTTCTTAGTACTAGTTTTCATATCTACACAAGATGTTTTAGATTGCAAGATTTTGTTCTCTCCATTATAGGAGGGTATAAAATATAACGAATTCAGATCATGAATGTTTTGCAAGATGGAATTGAAATTAAGTGAAGGTGTATTTGTTTGTTTCATGTTTTGTAAAGGATGATTTTCAAGACCACTAGTGTTGATGAGTTTAGGATGAATGACAGTTAAGGTTGATTTAGGATTATGTTGTGTGAGATTTTTGATGTTGAGTGAAGGTTTGTTTATCTTGATCAAAGGACAATAACCAATACCATGAGTCATTTGTTATGTGTTAGGCTCTATAGGGTTGTAGACACCTTATTCTCAAGCACCACATCCTTTTCCACTATATCCAATTTGTTTCATAAACTCATAACCACATCCATAAAAAAAATTCATTGCTTTTGAGGTTGTTAGTTGTTCGTGATTAATTTCATCCAAGGTTGTGTAACCTATGTTTTGTTGTTCTAAAGTGATTGAGGTGGAAGCTTGTGAAGGTTTGTCTGAGTTTTGTGTTGATAGAACTACGGTTTCTTTTCCCTAGGTAGAGTCTTTGTGTATGATCTGGTATTCTCTGAAGGAGGTGGGTGTGAAGTCTAAGGAACCCCAATCATCATCTAAGAGCTTTGAAACTAGTTCAATATGTTGGATGGGGTCCACTTGTGTGGTTGGCGTTAATGTGTTCAAGGGATTCTCTTTGTTTTTCTCAATGTTCAAACAACTGTTTGGATGAGGGTCAGCTTCAAGTGTGTACACTTTGTTGTTGTATATGTATTGCATTTTTTGATGAAGAGTAGAAGGAACACCATTCATTGCATGAATCCATGGTTTTCCTAAGAGAAGGTTATATGAGAGATCATTAGGCATAACATGGATTGGTGTTTCCAGTATGGCCATTACAACTGTAATCGGTAAAGTGACCACACCAAGTGATTGTTTGCTTATATTGTCAAATCCCCTGATGGATAAAGGTTCGGGTTGAATTTTTGATTTATCAACACCAAGTCTATCGAGAATTTTCACTCCACATACATTAAGATCGGAACCAGTATCCACAAGAGTTCTCTTAATCCCTTTTTGTTTGTATTGAATGATAATCATAAAAGGTTCATTTTGTTTTTGCACTTCCAAAGGAGGAAGCTCACTTTGGTGGAAAAAAATGTCAGTATTTATGGCGTGGATCATGGCTGCTATATCATTTGGTTGTGTATTAGATGGGACAGGAACTTGTTGCAAGGCTGATTGGATCATGTTGTGATAGTGAGGGGAGGCTTGAATAAGGTCTCATAATGAGATTTTAGCAGGAGTATTCTTTAGTTGTGCAACAAGTTTGCACTCCTTTCCACTAGGAAGACCTAGTAAGATAGGTTTAGGTGGGATAGGATTAGGAAAAGGTAAGGGTATTGGGGTTGGTTTCAGAAATTATAGATTATTTTGAGTGTTATTTGTATGAGCGTCGATATTATAACTCAACTATTGTGATACATTATTTTGAGGTGGGTAGAGGATGAGTTCGGGTTTATTTTGAGTTGGAGGTTTATGTGAAGGGGGGTAAAGGATGAGTTGAGATTGAATAATGTTAACATCCCTTAACAAGTGAGAGTCTATATCATTATTGTGGTTCTTGTCTTGCATCATGATATCCTTTCTAGGAGGATGGTTTTGAGAAGAACTACAAACCAAATTTTCTTGACATTCTAAGGTTGGTTCTTCTAAAAGAACTTCATCAAAAATAGGAGAATGACCAAGGGTTGAATTTTCTTGCCCAAGAAGGGTTTTGTTAGGTGAAGGGGGCAACCAAGATTCTCATGACCTTCATGGAATAATTTTTCTATCATCAAAGTATCATCTTCACAACAATGAGAAATACTAGGAGAAGAAGAAATTGTAGTGTCATGATCATATAAGGTTGTGTTATGTTGGTTGTGAATGTTTTTTCCACTAAGAGAGGTAAAAGGAGAGAAATAACTAGGATTCTCAAAACTCTCATTAATTGATTCTTCTACTAAAATATCTTCATCACCAAGAGGAGAGATATTATGAGAAGAACAAGTATGATTGTTAGGAATGGCCCAAGTTGTAGTTGTAGACACCCAAAATTGTCCTCTTGCAACACCTGTCTCAACATTTCATCATTTAGGCATCTTGTAGCATGTTTTTCCATAGATACCCATGTCATCGTCTAATTAGTTAAATAAATCATATTTATTTTACTAATTTCATTTATCCCCTTCCTCTAATGTTAATTAAATAATTTATTTTATTTAATTAATTAAATCATTTCTAATGTTAATTAAATAAGTTATATTATTTAATTAATGAAATCATAAACTCGATGTTAATTAAATAAATCCAAATTTATTTAATTAATAAAATCCTAAAGAGATCTTCTCGCTTTCTTTCCAAAACTGAACTCGTGTGCATCTAATTAATTTATCTAATTAGATAATTCATCAATTATCTTCTCGTCTTTTTCAAGATTTATTTCCTTAAAACAGGAAATGAAATCTTTCTATCTTTTTTGAAAACTTATCTCATCTCGTTGTATTTCCTCTTTTTTCAAAAATCAAATCATTGTCAAATCTTGTCAAGTCTTATCTTCGTCAACGTCACAGCTCTATAAATGCTGCCTCTCGCAATCCATTTAGGGGGTTGATTCGTCTAGCATCCAGACTCTGTCAAAATCAGTCTCCGTCTCTACCTATCATTATTTCTATTCGTCATTGTCATTGTCAAGTCGTTATGCTGCAAGAATGAGCACTCAACATCCCTCCATTGTCAACCCTTTGAAATCTTGCATTCTCATGCAGGTGGAGAAGAGCAATGGAGATAAATCGAATTAGCGCGGAAATCGGTTTGCCTTTGTGATGTTTATTGTGATTTTCGTATTAGTTCGTACTCTATTGTGCATGATAGGATTAATTATTTTATTGTTTTCATTAAACATTAAATCTGATTTTTACCTTATCTACATTGGTGAACCCGACGTATTTTGATTTAATCATACATTTTGCAAATTTTTCTTCTAAAAGTTTGCATTTTCTAACCTTCGTTTGTCAAGTTTTGAGAGTAAATTGTTGCCGACTTTGGCATCATTGGAAGCGTACTTGGCAAGAGATTTTGATCTCCATAGATCGGTTTTGTAATCAGCAGTGTGGATGCTTTCTCAATCACTGGTACAAATTCATCTTTGTTGTCTCGAATTTCATCATAGAAGGTATGTGTCATCCTTCAATTGTCATCATAGTTGGGTTTTTTTATCACTCATCTGTTAGTACTGTGGTCACTGGCCACTGTCATATCCATTTCCTACGCCATAGCTATCACCGTTGGCTCCCACATTTGCAGTTAGACTTTTGTAGCGTGGTTACCTACATTGCTTGCTTTTGTCTTTCTGTTGCCATTCGAGCTAGTTTATTCCCTTTGGCTATAGTTTGGTCCAAGATTCATATATTTGTCTTTCTGGAGTAGCTACAGTAGACATAAGCTATCATACTCACCTTCTTTTTGGATGTTGGTCAATCAAAGCATCTAATATGGTGCCCCGCCCATACTTTGTTGCCATTATCCAACCTAGCTTCCCCCCTCTCTGTGCATTCATTGCCGTCTATTAGATTTCCAATCAGAATCTGGTATAGTTGTAGTTGATTACTTTGCCATTAGATTTACAGGAAGAATCTTCTTATGTCGTCTGCAAAGAGGCTTCTTTCTTAAATGCATCGCCTACAACCGTGTTTGTCCAAATCGGCATGACTCTGGTCATTGTAATCTTCATTTCAGCGATCTTTGAGGAAAATGGAAATGTTTTTGTCTTTAGTTTCTTAATCAAAGCGAATTCTATGTGGCATAATCGAACGGATCTGTCATGGTTTCAAAGCCCTATCAAAGTTACTTGTCAAAAATACTAAGTCCGATCAGAGCTTGTTCATGAATTCAATTTGGTGTGGTCACCTCCTGAATTTTGACCATTCCCCACTGCTAAATCTTTACTATGTTGTCATAAAACATTCTACTGTCGTTGTTATCATCCCTTCCCTTGGTCACCCGTTAATGGTTGGACTTCAGATATTGCGTATTAAACCTTTGTTCAACATTTAATCCCTGCATCTGTGTCCCATTTACTCACATCGACATCATTAAAGCCTTTGGTCAGGGTTTTCTTCACGACTTTGACCATCTCTGCTCTCTCCATCGCCGGCCTAAATAGTCTAGGGAACAATCTACCGTAGGCATCTTGGACTGTCTATGATAATTGACATGCAATGTCTAATTAGCATTTTCTTAGATTAGTCTTAGCTTTAATTTAATTTATTATTTTTTTATTTATTTATTTTTAGTATTAATTTAGGTTTAAACTTTTTTTTAGATTTTTATTAGATTTGATTTAGATTTTAACTCAAATTTTTGAATTAGATTTAAATTAGATTTTTATTAGAGTTAATCTTAATTTAGATTTAACCTTTTAGATTTAATTTTAAATTTAGATTATTACTAATTGTATTTAGATTATTTCTCATTTAGTTTAGATTTCTTTTAGTTGCTAATTTAGTTTAGATTTTCAGCTTTTGCATTTAGATTACTTTTTAATTTTCTAAGTTAGTAAGATTTTTAATTTTTAATTTAATTTAGATTTTTGATTTTTTTTTTTATCTAATTTAGATTTTTCATTTGTATCTTAGTTTAGATTATTAACAAATTGCATTTTTTTTATCTAATCTCAATTTTTTTGCATGCATGTCTTTTCTTCTTGTCTTGGCGACTTGTCGATGAATCATACGGAGTTGGAACAACATTGGATCAGTCACACACATCAAATTGGAAAGTGATTAATTAGGTGCATACATTCTAAGCTTTCATTTCTCATTAATCATTGTGTGTCAACACATTTGGATTTGGACTCTTAAAATGAATATTGTCTTCAATCACATATCGAAAATTAGGTCTAAAATTAACCACTGTCTTCGTACACATTTGATTTGGGATCTAAAAAGAAAAAGTGTTCAAGTTGCTTCACACACATTTCATTTCTAAGGGAAATTAATCTTTGTGAGTGTGAATCAAGTGTGTGTGTCCAAAACACCTCACTTGGTTTGCTTTTGTCATACCCTTCGTAGGAGGCCTGCTTGGAGCACACACCCCTCCAAGGGATGACCTCAATAGAGTGTGAATCCAAAGACACACTCGTTTGGGAGTTGAAATCTTGTCACTCTGAGCTAAGCCCCAAAGAACTTTATACCTTTGGGAATTGACGGTGAAGGGTGGGTTACCCCTTTCTCCCAGCTTATTGGCAAGATTTTTCTTCCAAATTATACCTAGTCAACCTTGTGAAAACTCACTTGAGACCTAATTGGCCATACCCCACTTGACTAGTCATAGGGCTTGTTGTGGTGTATTCAAGTGTTTGCTTAATCATAACATCTAATCTTGGAAGACAAACTTATCATTGTGTTTGGTGTGTGTGTTCATGCGTTTACATGTGAAATATTGTGTTTGATAGTGCCCAAATCAAATTTCCAATAAACACTCGCCACATCATCCAAATCACCTAGTCTTGTCATTCCACATCATATCCTAATAATCATCATCATCTCTTCAATCCAATCAACATCACTTTACAACATGACAACATTTGAAGACATAGCACTAGAGCTTATTCACATGCTTCATGAAGCTCAAACAAGCCAATCACCCTTAAAACAATAAATCATTCAAAGAGTCCATGACATGTTCCAACAACTTCAAAAAAACTAATCACCTCAAATGCAACAATTCATAGCACAAATCTGATACCTCATGGCCAATGGTCAAGTCCAACAAGCACATTATCTATTCCAATCACTATATCAACAAATTTCACATCAATCCTATGTGTCACCTATATCATCATATCAAACTCATCCATCCACATATCAAGTTTCCCCTTCATCAACCTATCACAACCCTTCTAATGTCAACCCTTATCCACATCAATCAACCTTTCAACAGTCATTATCCTATTCAAACCCTTCATCATCATCACAAGAACAAATCATATCACAACAAGTCCAAACACCATTCCAACCTCAAGACTTTCAACCACAATCCTATGTGTCACCTTCATCATCATGCCAACCAAACCCATTTACCTATCATGTCAATGCCACATCAACATATCCACCCATATCACAACAAGAATATAGGATCCCAAGTCCACCTTGGCAACAACATCAAGAGCCTTTAAGTCTTAATGACACCTTTGACAAGGGGAACACCAATCTAGTCCATGCACCCTTACCACCATCCAATCAAATTCCTATCCCTAATCCACCATGTCCTAGTCCTAATCCATTGGCCTCTCCACCTTCTAACCAATCAAACTCTTTATTACCCCCACCATCATCTAATCCTTCATCAACTCAAGGCCTTACATTTAGATATTTAAAACATAAATTGATGGCATTACATAAATCCACCAATCCACCTCCAAAGGATGTGACCCAAGGGCTACAAGCAAGGAATCAATTGTCTCCATGTCATTCAACACATATACTTGAACATACCAAAGAGTCCTCAAACATCATGCCAAGTCCTTCAAGTCAACCATGTCATCCACAACCCCTTGATCCAATTCGAGAGTCTCCTGTCATAAGTCCAAGTCATCCTCTTTCATGATCCCATGTTGTTGACCATCAAGAACATGTCAAGTCTCTTCAAGAGTCATCCCCTTCCACTTCCATGCAAGAAACCCAAGAGTTATGTCAAGAGTCTACTCCCAAGCATGTGGAAACATCAAGCCCTAGTCCTAATCAAGATCAAATCATTTTCATCCAACCCATCCATAATCTATATTGTTTTTATGATAAAGATAATATCCATAATGATGAAGATCCTATCCATGAGAAACTTGATCCTATACCCATCCATGAAAAAGATATTCCAAATTCACCTCCACCTAGTCCTATCCATGATCCATCAAAATTCACTTCCCTTGATGAGACAAGTGCCTCCCAAGCACACATAGAAGATCAAACAAATACCTTGGATCTAAGTGAACACAATGCTAATCAAGATCCCAATGATCCCATGTCACCCACTATCGACCCCATTGCAAGTCCGCCATCATCTCCTATTGGTCTTTCTACCCTCATTCATGAATGTTCCTCCTTTGAACAACAACAACCATTATCTTCTCCATCCAATAAGGAAATCATGTCTAGTGTTTCACCTACACCTAGTCCTACTGTCCATTGCACACTCCAAAATATGACCCACCAAGGTAAAGGTTTAGGCCTTCATGAACAAGATATTTTGGAGAACATCCATGTCAAAGTCCCTCCACGCTCTTATGGCCTTGGACATACATCTCAAGGACACCAATCTCAAGATGTTGGTATTTCCTCCATGCATCCTAAGTCCACTTTCCATCATAAAGCCTATCATATGCCTAAAACATATGTTTCCATTCCACCACTGTCATCCTACAAATGTCAAAAGCATGTGACCATACACTTCCCTCCATCCACTTTACCACCATTATTTCCAACTCCTAATGTCCCTCCATCCACTTTGCCACCATTACTCCCAACACCTAATATCCCTACCATTCAATCCTCTTATCCATTTATCCATAAATCTTCTAAACATCTTAATCATGACCAATCAATGCACACATTGTCTAAACATAAAGCTTCCACTCATTCCACCAAACCCAAGGGATTCCAAAATAAAAACTTGGATGCCTCTACACATAAAGTCAAAAATTCTAATGGTCCTAATGCCTTAGCATACAATTGCAAAAAGTCAAAGCCAAGTACATCTAAAAGACTATATAAGCCCATACCTCCAAAAGTAAAGGCCAACACTAAAATGGTTTGGGTACCTAAGCAAAAAGAAATCAAGTCAACCAAGGCATCCACATCGCAAAAATCCCAACCATCCCCTCCCATCCAAAATGCACTTTCCATTCAAAAATATCATATTCCATCCCACAAGCCAAACAAAAATCATACAAATATCAAGTTTATGTGGGTACCTAAGGCACTTCGTCCACCATTTCCTAAGAAAACATCTCCATTGCTTCCTACACCTTGTCCACATCAAACGCTTCAATGTTTCTCACAATGTGTGCAACCATTGGTCATGGATCCCTTCTATTTCACAACAAATCCACATAACTCCATCTCCCCACCTTTCAGTCATTATCCTACATATCTCCACCATCATCGTCCTATGGTCCATGCTTTTGGCTAAGCCTCCCCATTCATCTTTTGCATAAGTCCCATATAATACCTATCATCTTCCCTACATAATCCATATCATAATCCATTATTTTCCTCCATAATCCACATCATAATCCATCATCTACCTACTCCATCTCCCTTTCATGTCATCCCTTACCAACATCTATGAGCATAATGGCATTTGACATGGTCCATGCAATGACATCCATCCCTAGTGGGACTATCACCTTTCATGCAACTAGACACTTAAGTCCCTCCTATCCAAAAGTCAAAAGGTCAAAAATTCAAAAAAAAATAAAGAGTCAAAAAAGAAAAGTAAAGAGAAATCCTTTCGTCCAACGGTGAAAACCTCGTAAACAGGCACCCTGGATAAGTACCATGACGAAAACCTTGCAAACAGGCATCATGAGTAGATTGATCTTCTATGTCACTTACACTTGGGGGCACCATGTCTTATCTATCCCTCCTATCATTCATGTCTTGTCATTTACATCTTACCTGCCATCTTTAGCCATCATATTGAGTCTATTCATACATACCTATCATATCGAGTCCATTCACCCACCCTTCTTCTTTTGATCTTGATGAAGATATGGGGGAAAAGGTTGAAATATGCTTCGAGTATCTCTTGACATACCTCATCTATCTAAACCAATCATGTCATTATCCTATTATCATACATTTTGTCTAGAAAAATCCTAAGTCTTGTGCCTAAAATGGGGCATGTTATTCTATGCAACATAGTCTTTGGAGATCACATCCTTGCTGTCTTATGATGCATACATCAACACCGTCCATCCATCTATCGTGAGCCTTTTATCCCTTATCCCATCACCCACCCTTGCACCTAAACTTGGTTTTCCCCTTGTCATTGGTATATAGCACAAAGGCTACTCAATACTTCATCCTTTGACACCTCAAAACATTTGACAAGTCCAAAAAAGTCAAAACATGTCAAAAGTCCAAAAAAATCATAACATGTCAAAAATCCAAAAAAAAATCAAAACATGTCAAAAGTCCAAAAAAAGTCAAAACATTTCAAAAATACAAAAAAATCAAATAGCCAACAAAAATCCAAGCAATAATCCAAATGCAAGTCAATCCTTAGTCCATACCAATCAAGTCAATCAATCTTGTCAAGTTATCCAATCACATTCTTTGGTCTTGATCCTAATCTTGTTGTAAACCCAATCAATCAAAGTCAATCTATCAATTATCAGTCATTCTTGTGTTGCTCTAGGGATATGTCACTCCTCGCAATGACAACACTATCATCATCAATCAAAATCAGTCAATCAATCAACGGTTTGCAACTTGACAGGGGCAATTCCTTGTTTTTTTTTGTATCATTTGTGCATGCTTGCTTGCTTGCTTGTGTGTGTTATCATTTTATCTTGTATTTGTATCAAATCCATATCATTCCAGCTAATATTCATATCTTGTGTGTGTTGGAATATCTTTTTGCATTATCCTTTGCATCTAAGGTCACATAATACCTTTTGTGCATTAGGACTTTAATTCTCTAAGCCTCTTTCCTCATACGTCTAGACAAGGTTGTATTACGCTGGGGCACGACACATCGTCACCTTGGTCCTTATATCTTGGTGCATAACGTCTAGTGCTATATCAAACATCATGGTTGCTCATCTTTCATTGCAGCATAACATATCATCCATTCCTTCATCTTTAGTTCTTGACCCATCCCTTTCATTTCGAGAGCCTACCTGTGTTTGTTCAACCACCTATCCTCTCGAGGGGGCATCATCATCCTATCTTTCTATCATTATCCATTTTTCTCTATCCATACCTTAGTTTCTTTGAAATGATGTTACTCGACACAAATCACATCATCTCGAACATCATCTCAAAGAGGGGAAAAATGTAGACACCCAAAATTGTCCTCTTGCAACACCTGTCTCGGCATTTCATCATTTAGGCATCTTGTAGCATGTTTTGCCCTAGATACCCATGTCATCGTCTAATTAGTTAAATAAATCATATTTATTTTACTAATTTCATTTATCCCCTTCCTCTAATGTTAATTAAATAATTTATTTTATTTAATTAATTAAATCATTTTTAATGTTAATTAAATAAGTTATATTATTTAATTAATGAAATCATAAATTCGATGTTAATTAAATAAATCCAAAATTTATTTAATTAATAAAATCCTAAAGAGATCTTCTTGCTTTCTTTCCAAAACTGAACTCGTGTGCATCTAATTAATTTATTTAATTAGATAATTCATCAATTATCTTCTTGTCTTTTTCAAGATTTATTTCCTTAAAACAGGAAATGAAATCTTTCCATCTTTTTTGAAAACTTATCTCATCTCGTTGTATTTCCTCTTTTGTCAAAAATCAAATCATTGTCGAATCTTGTCAAGTCTTATCTTCCTCAACGTCACGGCTCTATAAATGCAGCCTCTCGCAATCCATAATTTAGGGGGTTGATTCATCTAGCATCCAGACTCTGTCAAAATCTGTCTCCGTCTCTAACTATCATTCTTTCTATTCGGCATTGTCATTGTCAAGTCGTTATGCTACAGGAATGAGCACTCAACATCCCTCCATTGTCAACCCTTCGAAATCTTGCATTCTCATGCAGGTGGAGAAGAGCAATGAAGATAAATCAAATTAGCGTGGAAATCGGTTTGCCTTTGTGATGTTTATTGTGATTTTCATATTAGTTCGTACTCTATTGTGCATGATAGGATTAATTAGTTTATTGTTTTCATTAAACATTAAATCTGATTTTTACCTTATCTACAGTAGTCTCTTTCACTAAAACACTCTCATAGGGAGGGAATAGGAAATGTTTCTTAACATGTCTAAATATGTAAGGTACTAGCATTGTTTGAATAAGAATGAAAAGCACTTGTAACCATTTCATGCAATATTTCAGCAATATGAACAATGTATATGCAAAGATACAAAACACTTTTATCCACTGTATGAAACACCTTAAGAATGTAAACAATGTATATGAAAGAATGAAAAGTACTTTTACCAAACTTATGAAAAGTTTTATGAATAGAAATATTGTGTAAGCAAGAGTGAAAATTACTTTTATCAATGTTATGCAAAATTTCAGAAATGTAAGCATTTTCAGATGTAAGGATGTTTGCAATTGAAGTGATTTGAAGAATGAGTAATCTAAAATGATGTTTTTGAGCTAGATGCATAAAAAAATGTTCTAGAATTTTTCCAAACTTATACTATATGATACTAAGAGGCTTAGGAAGTATAGAAATGAGGCTTTAGATGTTGTAATAGTCAGTCAAAAATCTATACAGGAACTAATTCGCCCAACATGGTGAATGAGTCCCAGTAAGGGATTTTTGCAAAAAAAATAGAAATTTTGAATTGTTTTTGATGTGTTTGATGTTGTAAGATGTAGACCTAAGATGTCGATGTAGGATTTTAGAAAATTTTAAGGAAATTATATGCAAAAACGCAAGCTAAATGACCCTTTTACTAATGTAAGTTTTTGAAACCCTAGAGTGCAAAACAATGCAAAATCTAAAGCATGCAAGCTATTTCTAGGATGATAATGGACTCCAAATAAGAAAAGAAAGTATTCTAAAAGTAGGTTCACCAAAATGAACCATAGATTTTTAGGGGTGTGAAATGTTATGTCTCTTTTGCTCAATTAGGGTCTTTCACCTAATGGAAAGAGATAGATCCCACATCCAAAATCTAGGTGGTTCACTCAAACTAATGCAAGTATGATGAAATTATGACTGAGTGTAATGATCTAAATGTAGCTAATTGGTAAAACTAATTTATTATTAAATAAAAACCTAAGAAATACATGTTTGAGAACACAATGTGTAATGCAAAAACACCTAGAAATGAATGCAAATTGTAACAGAAATGGATAAAACTATAGAGGTGCACCTGTAAACTTGGTGAAGACTGGAAATGACATCTAGAATGTTGTTGATACTAATTTTTAGGCCTGGTGGGATGCATTTTCCATTTTGGGTGAATCAATCTCAGTTTTGTGAAACTATTATGAAACTTGTTTTGAACAAAAGGGTATCCAAAAATGTAGGAAACCAAAAATAGGATTGGTAGTGAGACTCATTCACCACCCATGGAAAATGAATCCAATTTTAAATTTCTAAAGATTCAAAGGTAGAAACAGGAGCTTCTGGTTTGCACTTTCTATTTCTCTAGGTGCCTGGTTCTAAAACTGTTGGATTTGGGCTCAGTGAAAGTGACTTTTTGTGGGTGGTTTGACTTATCCAATGAAGAGATGACTTGAACAACTTTGAAATGAAATATTCAATGATTTCTAAGCCTCCAAGATGTCTAAATCTACAAACACACAAGACAAGAAAGAGGAATGTTGGATGTTAGGGCATGGGGGTTTGCCTTGGTCAAACCCCTTTTAGGTAATTAAACCAAAATAGAGAAAGAATGTATTGAAACATGAAATAATGGAGTTATTACCTTGCCATGAAGATTGATCTTAAATTTGTACAACAAAAAATGAAGAATCTGCCCTTGAATGTTTGAAAATTGCTATCTTAATTACTTGAAATGATGAAACCCTAATTTGGTTGACTTGAGATGGAAGAATGATGGATGAATAATGAATGATGGTTATGATTTAGGGTTTAGAGAGTTGATTTTATAGGAAATTCACCTTATTACCTCGTAAATTGGATCCCTAAGGCCGACATGTAAAAATAATAAACTAAAATTTTAGTTTTTCCCGCTCAAAGGTCAAAATTGGCCCAAATGGGACTCATTCACCACCTTGGGTGAATCAGTTTCACCTAGCAGGGACTCATTCATCACAAGTGGTGAATTAGTCCTAGTGGGTCCCATTTGACAACTAGGATGCTAGGAAGTAAGGAAATAATGTTTTTATGGTGACTATGTTAGGTATCTAATCAAACGTTGCCTCAGGATGCACAATATGGGGTAATAGGGGACTATTAGTGATAATGTGAATGTCAATTAGGGATTGGTACATAGAATTCAATGTGAAAGTGTGATTAAATACACTTTTTAATACTAAAATGAGGTCCGCATAGCCTAGAAAGGAACAACATCCAATGTGAATGTGTAAAACATGTTAAAACACTAGATTAAAGTTAAGTTTATTTTACAAGGCTTCTAGACTAATGTGGGGATGCATTTAAATACATTTTATAATGTTGAATTAAGGGAAAATGGGTTCATTAAGTGTAGAAAAGCATGAAAATATTTTACAACACTTTACAATACCTTTACAAGACATCTTTAAATACATTTGAAAGGGTCCAAGACCTAGTGTGGATGTGAAAAACACCTCTCAACACTAAATCAAGGCCTCTTAAGTAAAATTTATCATCAGTTATTCCCCAAAATCAAGTAAGTTGTCTTTTTCTATGTTACAATTGCCTTGTCAAAACCTGAACCTATGCCTGCAATGCTACTATCTATATGTCCCTATGATCGATACTCAATGGTGGTAGTGGGGGTGGCATATGTTGATGTGGCTAAACTGGTGGCCTCTATCCAATAGGTGGCACTAGTGGGGAGATCTTTCCATCATGATCTCTACCTCTATCCTCACCATCCTATGGTTGGTGTCCTGACTACTGTGGAACGTGTCCAATTTGAGGTCCTCTAACCCATCCTCTAGTCATAGCTAGCACAACTGGTAAAGTGAATCAAATCAAGGAATGAGCCCACCATTATGCATCATATGCCTAGGTGGTCCCTGCATCCGCAAGACCATCAAAGTACACCCACGATACCACGACCAGCTATCTAAAATTATCGATGGCCTACTGAGGTGGGATCCTTTGTCCCCAAGCTACCTCTTTGGTCCTCCGAGCAAAAATGGCTCTATTTCTGTCATCTAGGGCATCTTGTACCTCCCCAAACCGGTGAGAAACCCTATCTAGGAGGTACCACTTGATCATATAATGATCTCTCCCCTACATGTACCTAGACTTACAACAGTAGAAGAGTTGATCATCATCATCATTCCATCTAGGAAAGTGGAGCCAAGGCCTCCACCAAAATACTATCATCTCATCAAGAACCTGCCTCCAGCGTGGGATTCCTATGATACCTATGTAATGGAGGGTGGCCATCCCTCATACCTATAAGCCACATGATCATCATAGTCTATTTGAATGTTTGCTATTTGTGGCCTCAAAATGACAATGTGCTCATAGGCCCACATGTGGAGTAATGTAATGCCCACTCCAATCTTGTAAGCCTCATTGTATAGAACCTGGTGCATATCATGATACAAGGATGCTAGGATGGCTGGCCCCCAAGCATACACGGACATCTCCCCCATTTTCCAAGAAAAAATGATGTTGCATCCTCTAGCTTGCCAGTTAGGACAAGAACTCCCAAGATCAATGCGTTGACAAACAAAGTCAAATCAAGGGAAATTCCCTTGTATCAGCAAAGGTCTATCTAGTCATTGTCCACCTTGTATGAATCAACACTGAATAGATGGAAAATAGCATCACCACTAGCCTCAACATCATATATAATGTGCTCATGATGAATAGGGGTCCTCAAGATCTTCCACACATCCTCCAATGTCACAATGGCCTCGTCGGTCGATAAATGGAATGAAGATGTTTCACTCTACCATCTCTCCACCAATGTTGTCATCATCGCAAGGTGCATCTACACCTTGGGCATCTAGGAAATGTGGTTGAATCCAACCACACCAAGGAAGAATAGGGCCTAACCCAATAAATGTCTCACTCTACATAGAAATTGGCTCCTATGCTCCTTCGAATGAAGCACTGGCAGGACCTCCTACAACTAAAATTCCCATGATGTCAATTTTTCACCAAATGGATGCCTTTTCAAAAATTAAAAATCCCTAAGAAGCAAAGGTGGCATGGATTTTGCAAAGGCAACACTTTTTCATTTGCAAATGTGATGCCAAAATCAAATGCGGTGCTCCACCACAAAGGTGAGTTAGCATTTTGGGGCACCCTATTTCTTTTTTGAGTCATGTGACACTATCTCACAAAGGCGAGTTGGCATCCCTTCAATGACCCTAAGACCATTCAATGTCACGTGATGCTCTAGTGCAAACACAAGTTGGTATCTACAAATGCAACACAGCTTGTAACAAAGGTGACACCCTAAGGACCACTTTTGGTTGACCTAAAGGGACCCTAATAAATGCACCAAAATCATGCAAAATGAAAAAAGTTTCAAAAGGCGTACTGGGGTTCCTACATCATGAAGCCGCTGGAACTTGTGAACCTAATTTATCTGATGTCTAGGAAGCACACAAGCTACCATTATTTCAGCACGTCAAAGCAAAATCGCCAAAATCTCTAAAGTCAACTATGCAAATGATTTGAAAATGACCCTCTTAACCCTTTTTATGCAAATTTTTTAGGGATTTTTAGGGTATTTTTTTGGTTTTTGAACCCATTTAATTCATTTTTTCCTGAAAAAATCCTATTTTGATTTTTGTTCATCATCATAAGGCTAAATTCGCATCCTGTGGGTTCTTTTCCACTCTTGAATCATTGTTGAATATTTTTTGTGAGCTCGACGAAATTTTACAATTTTCACCCGATCTCTCAATGGGGCAATGTCGTAGTGCAATTCCTTTCGTTAGGGCAATAGTGGGCCATCTGAAAAATTAGGAAATTTTTGAATTTTGATCATGGAAATGTTATTCTTTTAACCAATGCAACAGATGCTTCACTTCAAAGAGGGGTAAAATGTAGACATCAAAAAATTCTTGATTGTTACTATTCATCTAATTCCGATCAACTAACATTGTTTCTTTCTAAATCACTTTAAATTCATCAATTAATTGAATAATCAACAGTATTTAATTAAATTCAGCAAATTCATGTATTAATAAAATAATTAAATTTATTGATTAATTCATCCTTCTTCTAACTAATTATTCATCTTATTTAATTAAATCAAATTATTTGATTAAATCCCCTTAAGTCTTCTCATTTGATTAAATCAATCAAATCAAATTCCACATCTCTTAATTCACTCCAATTAATTAATTCAGGATTAATTAAATCTAAATTAGCTTTCTAATCATCATTATCAAATCCTCCAGCTTTTAACTCCTCAAGAGTTAAATCAACCATGCTCAACTAGCCAAGTTGCACATAAAATCAATTTCTTCTAATTATATAATTACCTTAATTGTCCTCACAAAGGCATAGTCTGAGGAATATTCCTCTCAACCACCTCTCATTCGATTTTCCTCCAAAGGTTTTCAACAACCTTTCACATTTGCAATAACTTCTCTTACAACCTTTCAAATCTTCTTACATCCTCTCAAATTTCATTCAATTCCTCTTACACCAATTCAAATTCTCAACTATCAACATTTACTTCTCTTCCATCCTCCTCCACTCACACATTTCCCAAAATGTGCTCCAACATCTTCCAATAGAATTGTGACACTTGGCACATTCTCATTTGCTCTAAATTTATCCCACATTCACCAGTTTCCTCCATTCTTCAACCCTTGGCTTCTATAAATAGAGGCATCCTTTTCGTAATATAGATCCACAACTTAGAGCATTTCCATTATAGGCATTTCACTCCATAGCTTTTCATCATTTTCAAGCAATTTAGTTAGATTATAGTCAATTTTACAATTAGATCATATGCACTTCATCAAGCTTATCAAAGGGATTGGGAAAGGGCTTCTTTCCACATCAAAGGAGCACCACTCCCCCTATGAGATGGAGGTTTAGCTGAATTTACTTAGATTGCATGCTTTATTTTGTTCAATTTCTTGTTATTTAATTCTTTCTAGTGATTTTGGTTAAATAATTTCATATGGAACATTGGATTTTCTTTCTAACATGTTTGACACTAGATTGTTGATTTCTTTTTAGCTTGTGTAGGTTTGGTGTTCACCCCTTCAAAAAACATTGTTATATTTTTGTTCTCAAATATATTATACTTATTCTCTTAGATATATTATACTTCTATAATCTTCCTCTTAGATCTACAATAATTCTTCTTAGATCTATTAATATTTCATCACAATTTTTTTTATAAAAGATATGTTGGATAGGACAACTCAGAGGGGGGTGGTGAATCAATTGTCACAAATTATAACCTTAAATTCAATTACTGGAACTAACACATAAACTAATTAAGTGATTAACCATCAAATGCAAATGCACAAACATAATAACACTTGATTTATGTGAAAAAACCCAATGAGGGAAAAACCACAGTGAGGATTAACTCAAGCTATAGAGAATATAAAATATGATAAAAAAAAGGCTCCCTACCTAAGATAAGGCTCACTGCTTGAAATAAGGCTCATTGCCTAAAATAAGGACTCACTGTCCATAGGGCTACAACTTGGAGGTCCCATTGCCATAGAATTACACCTTTTTTGTGTTGAATTTAGTTC
This sequence comes from Sequoia sempervirens, assembly GCA_007258455.2. Lineage (NCBI taxonomy): Eukaryota > Viridiplantae > Streptophyta > Pinopsida > Cupressales > Cupressaceae > Sequoia > Sequoia sempervirens. The sequence goes on along the minus strand of VDFB02373365.1, from coordinate 189,109,843 downwards.
CAGATGAAGCTCTGTAAAGGTAGTATTGCATATCAGTAATTGCTTAATACTTTTACTTTGATCACACACTTTTTTTCTTTGCCTACTTCACTTATTCTAATCTGCTACAATCACACACTTTTTTGTCTCTATATTCTTCTTGCATAACCTCACATCTCTTTTTTCTTTTTTTCAAAGAGACACACATATGTGTGTATATATATATGTATCTTACTCATCAATTAGGTTGGTAAAAACATCCATAAAGTAGTGCACATGCTAAGTCAACCAAGATCTTCAAATATTTGAATCATAGTTTGTCACATGATAGAAACCAGACCTAAAAACCAACACACCAGACAACATATAATGGTCATCTTCAATGGGAAATAACTTCTAGTAAATGAGTCATACATACAGTACTGTGTTGACATCAATGACAACCTTCAACCTCCAACAATCTCCCCCTTTGTCATTGATGGCAACACAAGATGTTAAAATCCAACAACAACAACCTTTTTAAATCTTTTGATGAGATGAAATGGTTTTCATTTTTCACATTCTCTCTCTCCCCCTTTGACATCAATGACAAAAAGGTTCTATCTCCCCTTTACTTCAAAAATTTTACAAAAAGGTTATCAAAAATGATTCTTTACCTCAATCCTTCTTTCCTTAAAATATTTCCTTGTATTTTTCTTTCAATTCTAGAAGACATTTCTTTTAGGAATCCATTACCAGCCTAATGTATAGACAAATACTATTTTTATTTTCTATTGAATCAATTGTTTCTAGAAGAGTATCTGGAATAGCAATATTTTTTGCATTGTTCTCAACATCCACCAAGAGACCAAAAAGTTGTTCCAATATTAACTCAATTATCTCTTTGAATTTCTAAAAGGTCTTCACAATACCATCCCTTTGTACCATAATGACTGCAAGATCAGATTGTAAGGAATTGATCCTTTTCTTTTGCATTCCATCCTTGTCATTAAGAACATCATATGTTTTTCCAATAGAGTTCAATTCAAGCTCAAAAGTGTTGATTTGTGTTTTGTAGTTCCCAATAGTAGTAGGCCACTAGAGACAATACCTATACACATTGTTTACACTCTTGATGCATGTCTTTGGTTCATTTATATTCTCAGTCAACCTCTTATGTGAATTTTGAAATATTTTTTCCAAATCCAATTGAATTTCATCATTTTTTGTTGTTTCACTAGGTGGTTGTCCCCTTAATCTATCTTCAATCTGCTCAATCAATACTTTTGATAAAATACTTTTCAATTCACTTAGATCAATATCATTATGAATTATGTAAATAGCTAGAGCATTTGTAATCTCATCCTATTCATATGATGGTCGAGACAACCATATATCTCCAATCTCCTTCAATACCACCATTTCCTTTGACTCCATTTCTTTAGCCTTTTTCTTCTTACTTTCACTATCTAATAACCCTAACTCTTTATTTCTCAGCTCGTTTACTTCAAAATGAAAATGACTACTTAATCTTCCTTATTTAACTTATCGCTTTTAGGGTTTCATCATAAAGGATAATTTATTTCTCATGACATCATCATTTGTACTTTAGTCTATCAATTCCCACTTTTGTCAAAGCTATTAGCCTTTTTTTGAAATGTACTATAAGAAAAAGGGTTCCGCAAATCTTCTATAATGCTTTATTTCTGTCAAAATTTTCTTCATTGTCTCAAGAATGAAAATTTGCATCACATATCCTTGTGTCATTGCATGACACCTCTCATACACAGGGTTTGATATATTTTTCTATGACTACTCCCCTTGAATCCATTACTAGATTCAATTCATAGAAGGGGTATCTGTACTAGATGTAGATACAGGATTATCTGATTTTTCCTTGTTCTCAAGTTCTTATTTGTTTCTCAATATCTTTTCCATTTCTATCCTTACTTCTAGATTTACATTGTTTATAAACTTGTTCTTTTGTTCCAGATTCAGTTTCTTCCAAACTTTTCTCTTACAAAATTTTGAGATATGTCCTGGTTTGTTGCAAGAGTGACACACAAAAAATATTTGATTAAGAAAGTTTGTATTCATCTTTGTCTTGCACTAATTAGCTTTGTGTCAAAAAATATTGCACATGTAACAATAGCCTTGAAAGAATTGAAATATTTTACCGATATTGAATTTTTCCATCATTATCTAACTTCTACATTCGATAGATTTATGTCCAAACTTGTTGCAAACATAGCATTGTCCAACAAAGAATCCAACATTCTGACTTAATCTATTCAGGTTCATCAATCTTCTACATTTTGTTGCTCTATGTATGAATTTATTGCATGAGTAAAAAATCCATTAAAATATGGGTACCTTTGATCATTAGGCTGTCAACTGGGTATCCTTTCAGTATTGATCCTTCAATTCTTTCCTTGATATTTCCCTTGACTATTCATTTTGTTGAAACTCGAATTAGTCTTTGAACTTTGTCCTTCTTCGAGTCCTAGAACACCTTTATCCTTTGTAGGCTTTTGAGATGAAATCAATTCATCAAGCATTCCTGAACTTATCTTAAATTTGTATTCAAATTTTTTTTCCTTTTCTAGATTAGATTTAAGAATTACTATTTCCTGTTCAAGCTTGTCACATTTTTTTGTCTTTTGATTAATAATTTCTTTTCTTTTTCAAATTTCCAATTTTAGATTTTCTTCCACTCTTTTTCTCTCTTCAAGTTTTATCCTTATATTTTTAGCAGTATCCTTTGCTTCTTTTAGTTCTTGGTAAACTTCTTTATGTTTCAACTTAAATTTCCAAATCTAATTCTTAGTTTATAAATACATTCACCTCCTTGCTTGAAATTTTATTTCAATCTTCATTCTAAGACTCTAAGGTCTCTGTTCTCAATTCTTCATCTAATTCAAATCCCTTCATCATTTAGTTAAACCTCCCAAGATCTCCTTCAAGATATTAAACTTATTCCAAAGGATCTTCCTCTAATACCAATTGTTGGATAGGACAATTAAGAGGGGGGGTGAATCAGTTTTCACAAACTATAACCTTAAATTCAATTACCTGAACTAGCACATATGATTAAGTGATTAACCACCAAATAAAAATGCACAAACACAATAACACCAAATGAGGGAAAACCCAATGAGGATTAGCTCACACTATAGAGAATATAAAAACCAATTACAAAAAGGCTCACTGCTTGAGATAAGGCTCATTTCTTGAGATAAGGCTCGCTGCCTAAAATAAGGACTCACTATCCATAGGGCTACAACCTGAAGGGCTTATTGCCACAAAGATATAAAGAAGATGGCTCACTGCCAGAATATAAAAGTTATGGCTTACTGCCAAAAGTAACTCATATCAGTAATCACTCAATACTTCTACTCTGATCACACACTTTTTGTCTTTTCCTACTTCTCTTATTTTGATCTATTGCAATCACACACTTTTCTATATCTATATCCTTCTTGCATAACCTTGCATCTCTTTTCTCTCTTTTTTAGAGAGACACATATGTATATATATGTATATATGTACACACACACACATATATATGTATGTATGTATATATATAACATATACATATATATACATATATATGTATATATATATATGTATCTTACTCATCAATTAGGTTAACCAAAACATCCATAAACTATTGCACACGTTAAGTCAACCAAGATCTTTAAATATTTGAACCATAGTTTGTCACATGGTAGGAACCGAACCTAAAAATCAACACACCAGACCACATATAACAATCATCTTCCATGGCAGATAACTTTCAGTAAAGGAGTCATACATACAGTACTGTGTTGACATCAATGACAACCTATTGACATTAATGACAACCATTTGATAGAACATTCAACCTCCAACAAGATATTCTTCAAATCTTCTCATAAAATCCTTCATATTTTCTTATAGATTTGATCTAATTTGCACCTTAATATGCCTTTAATAGAAAGAGATTCAATAATTTCTTACATTATTTAACTCACATACCATCTCATTTTTATATCTCTTCAAATGTCTCTTCAAAAGGAGGCTCTTCTTCCAAAGAGATTAGCCTCTTTCATAAATAATTTTTTTTTTTTAGTTTCCCAAGAAGGGTGATCTTATTAAAGGAGTCGACCAATTTTTTTATTTTTTTTTGAATGTTTTATTATTCGAAGGGGTCAACCATGCTATAATAAATCAATTTTGGTCTACCCATTTTTGGTGTTTCCTTTTGTAAAGTAATTTTTGCTTCCTTAATAAATAAATCTATATATTTTATCATTAATTGATTCCTTCATTAAATATTAATTATGATCATTGGCTTCTCATAATCTTGAATTCTACCTTCATATAATCTCAAATGTTATATTCATTTCTCCTAATAAGATATGATAAATTTAAACTAAAAGATTAATTATCTTTGACATTAATGACAATAAAGAAAATCCTTCTTGATATCAATGACAACTATAATATTTCCAAAAATATCTCTCTTTGTTTTTGATGGAAACCCTACAAATAAGTAATCTGAGAATGCAACAAGTACACACTTCTCTCCCCTTTGAAATCAATGATACAACATACTTTTATCCATCATTATGATTATCCCAAGTTCTTTTTTGATGCTCCCCTTGACAGTAAGGCTCCCTTATTGTAACACTTCCTCTTAACATAAATGGTATCAATGGAGCTAAAAGATAATGCAATGAGCATCTCTCCTTGAATTTGTACTTCTCCTTTTGAACTTAGTGATACTTCTTCTGCATGGAGAACAATCATATTTTTTTCCTTTACTTGATTTCATTTCCTCTTCCAAACTTGTATAGGTTCTCCATTTTTTTCTATGGTATCCCCCTTCTTGTTCTCTCTAGGTGGTTTCACAAAACCACTTCTACAAAAGCATAATATATATCCCTAATTTTTGCACTTATAACTTAAAATATTTTAATCCACTAAAGGAGCACTTGAATTGTAGTTCCTAATTGAGAACAAAAAAATATTCCTTGCATAAACTCTACAATCCATTGCTTTATGACCAATTTGTTACATGAAAATCAATAACCATAGAAAGAAATTTGGAACCTAGTGATATGCACCTGTCTTGAAGGGAATTGTCTTTTTTAGTTACACTTGTTTTCCTTGTGAGATATATTACCTTCTTCCTTCTTGGTGCTCTCACTATTGATATATCTCTTGAGAACATCAACATATCCTCTTTTTCTTTTTTTATTTCATCTTCTTCTATGAATCTTTGGGATCTTCTTTATTAGACATCAAATTCTCTTCAAAGACAAGACCAAATTTTGCAAAATAAGATATTTTATAATTTACAAGATCCTATAGAATCTCAATGCTCTTTCAAAACTTCAAGCATATGTTCAATTGATCATTAGTATTTTCCAATTCCTTCCTCAAGGAAACAATTTCATGCTCATGTTCCTCACTATCCTCTTCCTTTTCCTTTAGCTTATTTCTTACCACCTCTTCTATCCTTCTTGCTTCTTCAATTTGAATTTTTATATGGATCATCATTTTCACTGACTCTTCACTACTTCGTTATATTTTTTCCTTGGATTCACATTCCTCTTGAAGCTGTAGCTTTTTGTTTGAGTTTTTTTAAGCCTCTTGATATAATCTAGGGAAAAAATGAGTTCCTCCTCCAAATATACTTCAATATCCTCTTTTCCTTCTAACTCTTCTTTTACTTTGTCTTCACTTTCTAGGGAATCATCATTTATTTCTATTTCCATGAATATAATCTCTTCTTTATTGATGTCATAATGTTGAATCATTAGTCTCTTGGGATGAGCTACCATCTTTTGTGGATTAGAGGATCTTATTATGCTTATAAAAGTCATTATTTTCATTTTTTCCTTGTATGTAATTATTAATATGATGGAGATGTTTCCTTTTTATATAGTCTTCTTCCTCATCACTACTTCCAATTTTATCTTGTGGACACTTAGCCATGAAATGTCCTATATTACAATAATTAAAACATTTAAAAGTATACTTACCTTTGTGTTTTCTAGACCCTTTCTTGAATTTTCTAATGAAGTTGGATTCTTCTTCATTTATTGAACTATCACTTGGTTTCGGTTCTTTATTCTTCATCTTCTTCAAGGATTTAAAGTTTCTTTGTGATTTGATGTATTCTCCTTCTCAATCCTCATTTCATATGCCATGAGGATCCAATGCAACTCATACATCTTCAATGTATCTAGATCCTTCATTTATTCAATAGTGAAAACTTTCACATCAAATATCAAAGGAATAGATCTTATCACCCTTTGTATGATCATGGATTCTTCAATTTATTCACCAAGTCCTCAAATGGTATTCACAATTTCATCAACACAAAGTAGCTAAGTGAACATATTTTCTTTTTCCTTCATATTAATATTTTCAAATTATCTCCAATGGGTTTGGAGATTTTCTTTCTTCAACTTAATGTCTCCTTCATAGATATTAATAAGCTTATCCCAAATATCTTTGGCAGAATTACAATGGATTGCTTTCACAAACTTAAAATCTAATAATTCAAATAGGATTGCATTCATGGATTTTTTTATTATTTTTACTTGCCTTCTTTCCATGTTGATTCATTGGTGGGATAATGCAAAAATATACCCATCCACTACTGATTTTCAAATATCTAATCCAAGTGCCATTAATGTGATTCCCAAAAATATCTACTAAAAACAACTATGGAGATGGTGTAAATTTCAAATTTTGACCAAATACACTTGACTAACTTACTATAGATTCCTAAATTTGAATATTCACTTTTGGTCAAGTTTACCTTTATTTCATCTATTTCACCTTCTTATTCACATTAGTTAAATAATATTATTATTCAATTAATATCCATTATTTTCCAAAGGCCTCCTAAGGTATTTAATTATTTATTTAAATACTTTATCTGTTCCTCTCTAAATTAAATAAATGGACCAATTTATTTAATTTATCCATTATCCCACATGAATTAAAATTAATTTTTAATTCATCCCCTTTGTCTCTCCAAATGTCACATCCTCCATAATTCTCCCCTAATCCTAATCTAGTGGCTTAAGCAAGTTAAGTAAGGATGTGCACATTCCTAATCCTTGGTTAGGTGTCACATCCTCCAACATATGCAAGTGGGTTCATAATCCTCATTAGCCACCTAATCCACTACTTGTAAAATCAAAACCTGCAATTAATTAGCCTATACATCATGATATTATTGGAATCCCCCCCAGTCAACTCCATATTAAAATATTTCTCCTTTGGAGAAGCTATCCTCATGCCCAATGGAATTTTTTATTTCATTTTATTCCCCCTAGGTATTTTAAGGAAATTTTATTTGTTTCACATCCCCTATGGATTATAAGGGAATTTTTAATTCCCTTTTGTCTCATCCTCCCATGATTTGGGAAGATTGGATAAGAAAATCCTTTATGAGATCTTGTCTGAATCCCCATCGTACCTCCAAGTACCCCCTCTTGTCTCATGCATCCACATGATGACAAGTGTCATCACCATGTGGGTTGAGATGTCTCAAGGAATCTCAACTCTCAATCTCATCCTTTCCTCAATTCTAGCCATCCACTCCTCTCTCCCTTTGCTAAATGACTACACAATGGCATTTCTTGACACAACTCTCTCATGATTTCATGCTTTCATGCCTTTATGAAACCAATTCATCTTTCATGAAATATTGTGACCAAATTGACCAAATATCAAGGTGTTATGCTTCCAAAATTTATCGTTAGTGCACAAATCATTACATCCATGGGGAAATCATGACATAAGGCTCTTCCTTATCTCCATTTTTGCATTATTTGGTGCACCTAGTGGTGACCCATGCCATAAGTCTACTAATCTATTTTTGCAAGTTTTCAAATTTTGAAAGTTATAGGTTTTAGCTTTAGAGATAGATTTGTTGCATGAGAGGATACGCCTAACACAAGGGCGGCTACACCTTAGCTAGGGGTAGATGTGTTTCATCTTTGACCCACTCTAGACCTAACTTCTTTCAGAGGTGTATCTACATCTTCATAGGTGACTACACAATTACAAGGGAAAAAATGCTTCCCTCATAAGTGAACCTACAGGCATGCAAGCTTGACATCTTCAAAGGTGGATGAGACTTCTTCAAAGGTGGACATGATAACTTGACAAGAAAATTTACATATTGATAAACCTAAATCCTTCAAAGGTGACTCTCCTTCCTTCATAGGTAGACCTAATATCTTCTTGGGTAGACCTATATCTTTAGATGCAAATTTTCTTGATAGGTGACTATGATCCTTCAAGGGAAACTTTTCTTCTTCAGGGATGACTCTTCTCTATTCGTAGGTAGACCTATTGGTAATAATTCACTTATATTTTTCATTCCAATTTTTTTATTTTTTTGTTGGTTTATCACTAATCTTCTCACTTGTGTTGTTGTTGTTTGTGATTGTTCCTAATCTATTTAAATCTTTTGTTTGATGAAGATCAGTGAACTCAAATACTAATCCATTTATTGTAGGATAATTGATCAAACACCTACATCAGTATTTTTTACACTAACTATGAAAACTTTAATTTCTTAAGGGTCAATTAATTTGTTTGTCGTGTTTAAGAATGATGAACTAGCGTATTCTCTCCCCTTGCACTACATGTGAGCCTATGGATCAAAAACACCTAGAATATCCTTCCCTTTAGGAGGCCTACTTAGGGATTTCATCACCCCAAGGGACAACCTCAACCACATGAACTGTGGGGTATATAAAAGGGGGAGAACAAAATTTTTACCCCAATCCAATCATGTCATGTTTAGCAAAGAACTAATACTCAAGTTGATTCCAAGTTTGGTGTGCAAGGTTGGTCTAAGTGACTTAAGTGACATTCTTGACCAATGCTTGTGATAGACTAGTGTTCATAGACATGTCTCATGCACCCTCCTGGTGTTTAGGGGATTCACTAGATAGCCTATTTCAGCATATCTTAAGACCTATCTACCATTTCTTATCATACTGTAGGGTGCAGTATCATTCCCAAAGATACTCACCATGTATCCCCTTGAGTAGAGGTAGGAAATATTTGGGGAAGGTCTCAAGACCTACAAATAATGGGATAAAGTGATCATGTTTTCTGCTTTAGACTCATTCCATTGGATCCCTATCTATTGATTCTCACTAAGTGGTGCCCCTCTCCAATCTCAAGATATTAACCACAAGGTTGGTGGGCCTACGATAAGTTAACACACCCACATGACTAGTCTAGGTTTGTTTTTTCTAGTGTTTCTTCATGTGCATACCAATTATTTCCTCTTATACATCCCAATTTGTGTCTATCTGATTTTTATGTCATCCTTTACCATTGGGTCATTTAGTTGTCCTTAGGTAGATCCAGTTTCATAAAAGGTGACTCTATTGTGTCCATAGGAGGTTTTTCCTTCCTTAGAGGAGGTTATTCATCCATTATCCTTTCATTCAAATCATTTAATCCTTATAGGTAGATCTCATTTCATCAAAGGTGAGTTTGCTATGTCAATAGGCTACTATGCTCTATCTAGAGGCAATTGCACTTTCCCTATCCTGACATTCTAGTCAGTCATCCTTCTTAAGCAGGTCCACTTTACTCAAAGGAAGACTTCTCTATCCATAGGTGGCTCCTCTTTGTTCTTAGTAAAATACAATGTTCATCCTCGATCATCCTTCTTAGGTAGATACACTTTCTTGATAAGTGGCCCTTCTTTGTTTGAAGGTGAATCCATTTTTTCTTAGGTGGCTCCATTGTCATCCACTAATAGTCCTTCTTGTGTGGATATGCTTTCTTGATAGGTGATTGTTCTTTACTCAGAGGCATATCTATATAGGTGTATACACCTTATCCATAGGCATATTTGGCCTATTCATAGGTGGATCCATTTCCCATACAAAAACTTGAGAATGATTCCTTTTAACCAATGATAGCTCTCATTGTTCTGAGTCTGATTCTATGATCAATTTTTTTATCATTTCCCAATCTTCCTTATCATCTACTTTCATAACATTGTATTTACAAAAGTCACCAAATTCCCTTTCTAATTATTCAAGGACATCCCTAAATGTATATAATCATCATCACTATCATCAAACATTGTCATTTAGCTTCTGGTTGCTTTTTTAAGAACTTTTGAACCATAATCAATCAAAATAATCATCTTTATGATTTATTAGGAGTATCATATGTTTTGAGTCAGTAATTATCATTATCCAAAACAACTTGCCTCGAGTGAGAGTTTAGTTCAATTCATAATCATCCCTCATTCTTGAGAGAATTTGTTATATCAAGTACTATCACATCATCGCTATCCTCTAGTCTTCTTGAGAACATAAGGCTACCTCAAGTAGTAATCAATCCAATTATCATCAAATTAAGTTCTCAAACTTATTTGGAGTGCTATATCAATAGATCACTTAATCAATCATTGAATCCAATCATCCAATCAATAACTTAACCCAACATCCAATTAATCCTTTATTCAATTACTTAATCAATCACCACATCATCCTTGTTTAGTCATGTCCTTCAAATTTACATCATCTTCATCAATCAACCCAATCATCTTTACACCTTTCATGGCCATTGTCACTAGGTTGTAGGTGAAGAAAATTATGAAACAATAGCAATAGCAATCCCATCAATCACCTTATCCAGCTAATTTTCCTTCCCAAGGAGGATCTCAATAATCCAATATGCAAAGTCAAGCCACAGATTCAAATCATCTCATGGTCAAGTGTCTCTTGAAGAAGGAATGGTGTCACAACCTAAAATCAATCTAGATGAATATGCTTGGTAATCCAACCAAAGTACAAATGATTGATCATTTCATTAGTGAATGTTTAGAGAAAATTATTTCTACTCTAATCATGTAAGGCACCAAATGTCCCCTAGGTTTGATATAGAATAATACTTGGGTACGACTAGATCTTCAACTCCTAAAGCTTCTTAATCCTCCTAGGTTCCTTATCCTTCTCAAGTTTCCTAAGCTCCCAAGGCGCCTCCTAAGAATTCTTGGTATCAACCTAGATTTGATAATGATGTGGTTGTTTGGGTACCTCCTTCTCCTCTTTGGATTCATGGTATGGGAGTTGGACCAGAATTTAGTAATGTTTAGGGACCTATACCTACATCCTCTACACAATTCTATAATTCCATCTTACAAAACATCCATAACCAAGTATTGCAAACATCCACTCACCCCTTTCATTCAGGAAATAATGGGGGCACAACTTCTAATGCTTTACCATCTGTAACCAAACATGTTCCTCTTGTGCTAACTCAACTTGCTTTACCACACTTCTTATTCTTCTACTCCATCTACATCCTAGGTTTCTTTTCCTACAAATCGAACTTTGTAATTCAATTTTGATCATTCCATCCCATCACCTCTTGATCCACCATTCTAATCCCATAAACAACCTCCATGCCAACCACAAAATAGTCCTTCATCCAAATCTCAACCACAACCATCATACTCATATCACAATCCTCCACCTCATTATTTCTCACCATGCTATCATCAACATCCCACATCATCATCTTTCATGAAAAATTCAAGTTAGGATGCCTATTGCCAACCACCTCCAATACTCCACATACATGATACACTTCACAAGATATTTCCTATCAATATCATTTGCAACAATAACCACAACATCAATCATACACCAATCCACCCCAATCCCAATCAAATCCACTTTAAAATCCATCTCATCCCTAACAACCATGACATATTTAACAACACCAAACCTACAATTACCAATCCAATTCATCATCTTATTATCAAACCCTCCATCTCAACCTCCTACTCAATCTTATGGATGTGTACAACAAGTACCATTAGAATATCAACTCAATCCATTATCATATTATCAGCCTCCCCCATCACAACAAAAAATATACCCCAATAAATACCAAAAATTCACTAATCCACTTCAATCATCACAACAACCACCATACATTCCATCACAACCTACATATCCTAATCCACTACTAGTTCCATCTCATCCTCCACCACCTCCATACAATCAATATGATCCCCAAATTCAATCCAATCCAATAGTTCCTTCCTTGTTTGTACCTTTGAATAATGAGTGGAAAGATATGAAGGCTACTTTCAAGGACTTAAAATCGGGAACCTCATCTAAAAAGTCCTCTAGGTTTGAAGAAATCTTCCCTTATTCATTTTATCCATCCATTACCACAACCCCTTTCCCTAAACATTTCAAAATTCCAAAATTTGACAAATATAAGGGAGAGGGTGACTCACATGACCCCCTTCAAGAGTTTTATATGTATTTCCAAGAGTTCTTATACAATGATAACTATCTCCTCCATTTTTTCCCTCTGAGCTTAGGTGAAAAAGCATTGTAATGGTTCTTACACCTCCCTCATGGGTTTATTTCAACATTTTATGAATTATCAAACAATTTTGTGGCACACTTATCTTATAAACTTGATAAGGAAGTGGATACAATGGACTTGATGACAAACAAACAATGTCCTAGAAAATTATTTGCTAATTATATACAAAGGTGGTGGGCTCAAGAAAGTCATTTGTCATATCATCTCCTTGAAAAATAATTAGTTAATATATTTGTTGAAAATGTCCAACCCAAGATGACTTATAATTTGTATCTTCATTTTGCATCTACCTTTGCCAAATTTATTGAAAAAGGTGTCACCATTGAAAATGAACTTATGGCTAAGGGATTAGTCAAAATTTACAAAGAAGACAAAGACAAATCCTCTATTAAAAAAACCCATTATTGGAATAAAAATAAAAATGTTCTCAATGATGGTGTCATAGACACTAAACATATACAAGTAGAAAACACCTCCTAGGGATCTTAAAATACATCTATTCCACCCACAATTAATCTTATATATCTTTCTAAGGCAACTTCAACATTTCCTACTCAAGGTAATGCCAAACATAATTTCACTCCCCTAGGAAAACCCCTTTATGTATTCTTTTGAAGGTTGGTCCAAGCTAATGTAGTCAGATATCCAGTCACCCAACCATTTGATGAGTCTGAACCAAATCCTAATTGGTATAAGGATAATGAGTATTTTGATTACCATAGGATCAAAGTTCACTCCACTAATAAATGTATGAATCTTAAAAATTATATCCAAGATCTTATCGATTGAGGTGATATTGTTGTTGAGGGTAACCAATCCACATCATCTAATGCTTAGTTATAGATATTCCAAAATTCCTTCCAAAAAAATAATCAAGGAACTAGTTCATTTAATACAAACACTAGATCCAACAACAATGGAAAAAAAAACTTAACCAATAATATAGACTACACTAAGGTTCCTTTTAATTATATAATGTTGTTGGTTTTATTACTCAAGTTGATCCACATGTGGCCATGATCTGTGTGAAGGATAAATAACCAAAATATGTTGTTACTACTTGTAGAGGACACATATTAGTCCCTAGACCATCAAAATCCTCCCAACAACCTTTATAAGTCAACAGTATAATATTCTAGATCATCTTGGTGAGACTCTTGTGCAAATGTCCATCTTAGATTTATTGAATTCTTCACCTATCCACTAAGATATCTTAACCAAGGCTTTGCAAGATACCCATGTCCCTAATGACATATATCCCACTCAATTCCAAGCTCTTGTGGTACATTTATCATCCACCTACTAATTGGGATTCAATCAAAATTATATGCCTCCTATTGAACCTACACACAATTGCCTTCTTTATATTGAGGTCCTAATTACTAAGCATAAGGTTAAGTGGGTCCTATTGGACAATGTTTTTACCCTCAAATTTTGTACTCTAAAGTTCATTAAATAGGTAGGGTATACACAAGCTGATTTGGACAATCAAAATCAAGGCATATGACAGTACAAAGCGAGATTCCAAAGGCACAATTTTTCTTCCCATTCAAGTCAGTACAACAATGTAGTACACTACTTGCCATGTTCTTGATCTTGATATCTTGTATAATCTCCTCCTTGGTGGTCCATGGCTTCATGCCATGCAATTCATTCCATCTACTTATCACTAGTGTCTTACCTCAAAATGGAATTGAGGTCATCATTCACGTCGATCCACATCCTTTTAAGTATTTTCATTCTCTTCAGGCTTCATTCCACCATTATCAACATTTTCTAGGTGTTGATGTTGCACCTTGAAATGCAACTCCATCATCCTCCTATGTCAACCCAAACATCCTCCTTTGATCATCTACTCCATCTTTCATGCTTGAATCCTCAATCACCGAGATCAAGATCATAGAAAAAGGTTGTGGACAGTATGAATGAGTACTTATCTTAATGTGGGCACAATGCACCCATCTCCATGCACTTATGGATCACCATCAACATCTCCAAATCCACAAGAAATAGTGATAAAAAATATGAGCTCCAAGAATGTGGGTTCCACTAATTTTCAATCTTCAAGGACCTTAGCACAAGAGAAAATTGATTATGATATTATCCAATGGATGTATCCTAATGAACTTGAACCTTCTTCCACTCTTTCAGAATATTTTCAAGAAGCATATCCTACTACTCACCAAATGACACAGAAGGTCAACTATCAAGGAGGTAGATTTGGGTTAAATGAGTAGGGCATCAACCAATTCATTGAGTTAATTACTCAACTAAAACATCAAGGACTCAATTGTGATAAGAAACAAAAGAGACCTACATCATCCCCTAGCACTTCAAACAATGTTAATATGGAATCTATTATTATTGAGGACATTCCCAAAGAAGAGATTATCAAACTTTATTACAATGACTTGGATGTATCCTCCCTATTCTCAACATTCATATTTACCAGTAGCTTTTCCCTCCATCCCAAATTGATTGATTGGGATCAGCAAGGATCTCGACCCATTGATGTTTTTCCCAATGATGAGGTATTCATACACTTCATGGGTCTAGAGGAAAAATATCAACTAGGCTTCATTTGTTAGCTTGATTAGTGTACTTACATTGGGGAGGATGAACACCTTAACTAAAAAAGTAAGAAACAACAAAATAAACAAAGGTCTTCCAGTGAAAACCTCCCTGAGGAAATTTTAGACCAATGAAAATTAATAAAAAGGTGTATCCTCTGATGAAAACCTCTCTAATGTGTTAGAATATGGGGACATTCATCTTCCCATTATAGGTACACATTTATCTGAAAGATGTTTTATCTTGATCAAGGAAACTACAAAGCTCAATCTTGGAAAAAAAGCAAAGCCCAAAATTACTTATGCAACCAAGTCTTTATCAAAGGATGAATATCATATATTCTCTAGAATAATTTAGAATGGGTTTATCAACTTCGTATGGCCTTCTTTAAACATGCCTAGACTATATCCAACACTTGTGGTTCACCACATAGATGTGTGTCCTAATACAAATCTAGTTAAACAAAAACTCTATAAGATGCATCTACAAGTTGCTTTTCTTGTCAAACTAGAGCTTCAAAAATTATTGGTTGTTGGATTCATTTGGCACATTGATTATTCATATTGGGTATCTAATATTTTTGATCTCACCAAACCAACTGGGTGCATTCAAATCTACATCAATTTTAGAGATCTAAATAAAGATTGTCTTTTTTTATCTACTAGAGTTGCACCCTAACTAAGTTGCAAGATTTAGCAATCTAAGCTATAGGACTTACCACTCTAGAGAAATATTGGAATGATCCCAAGGTGTGGGTTACTTGTACACGATCAAACCTCTAGAGAAGGTCGGCTTCCTATGATGTCACCTAAAACTACTACTTTTACTAGGAAAAGAGATAAGGAGTACATAAACTGAAAAACTACTCCTATGGTGATGCACCAAACTAAATAGGACTATGAAACTCAACTTATAAAAACTTGTTTGCAATGACAAATAAAAAAACTTGCACAACCTATTATTGTATGTTCTTGCATAAGTACTTCACAGAAAGGTCTTAAAGCTTCAAACTTCAAGGAGGGAGGTATCTCCACTGCTAAAATTTATTTTACATTCTATGACACAATATACAACTTACAACAACACACTTTTTGCATAAAGGCATCAAATTCATGGGACAAAGTTAAAAGGAAATGAATACTATCTCATAGATAACTCAATCAATCATGTGGGAAAACACAATAATGCAATAAACAAGAAGAAAAAAGTTTCATATCAATGGAACCCAAGGCTTTCACTGTATTTCATATCCAACATGAGTTACATAGTATATTGCATTTTCTCCAAAGGACTCACAAAAGTCACAGAGTAGAAAAATAACAAGTAAGAACTGCTTCACAAATGAAAAGTGAAGTCAATATATGCTCCACCAAGAAACTCCACCAAAATAGAGATAGAAGCTTCTTGGGTCGGATGCATCAATAAAACCTAAAAAAATAGGCCTCAAACTCCCTCCAAAAAGGCTCCAATATGCTTGAAGAAGTCAATTTGACCAAGTCAAATATGATGACACATGAAACCACCCCCTAAAATCTCTCATTTGCTCCAAAAAGCAATTAAATTCTCCCTATATGCCCTCCTTGTGTTTGCAAACTTCCTCAACTCCCTCCAAGATGCATGGAATTATCATAAAAGCATAAATAAACCCCTTAAACATATACAAGGCATGTTGCATTATTTTTTATTTTGCATTTAAAATAGAAAATTGAATTAAGTGCTTATAACAATAACACTTAAGTCAAATACTTTACAATTTAACTTAATGCAAAACATACATAACTCAGTCAAAGGTGGAATGAAAAATAAGTCCTAAGGGACTATGAACTCTCCATGGTATAGTTACATTGCAAATTTTTAAAAAAATAAAGGTAAAAAACCTTTATTCCATCGGCACACTTAACTATTAGGGTAAAACCCTAAAAAAAAGCAAAAATGCACAAGGCATTTTCATTTCTTTGAGCCTTCTGGAGAGACTGAAGGCACCACCAAGGGTTTCAATATGGAGCTTTGCAAGATGATTCATGACATATTTCAAGATGCAATTCTTTTTACTCATGGATTCTCAGCAAGAACAACACATAAAAGAAGATTGGGCATGCACGAAACTGCATTTTTTCCTTTCATTTTTGTAAATTAAACTTAGAATTGACTATAAATTTGAACTTTGTGATTCCTTTATGCAAAAAGATGATGAATGTTTCTCTATATTTCATTTCCATGCATATGCCATACATTGCCTACATCTTTTTAAAAAAATTATGCATTTTATTGGGTTTTAAAACCCTAAATGGCCGTGGCTATGGTTCATTTCTTCTCTGTTGATTCTTTTGAAAATTATAAGCATCTTTGTTCATGATGCAAAGGTCTTGCACTTGCAGAAAAAAAAAAGGATCCATTTCTTCTCTGTTGATTCTTTTGAAAATTATAAGCATCTTTGTTCATGATGCAAAGGTCTTGCACTTGCAGAAAAAAAAAATGATCCATTCTTTTTTAACAAGCCATGGCTCAGCCTCCAACATTTTCTATTCTTTTTTTATTCAAACCCTTGCTTTCATTCTATAAAAGGCCTCCTTGATATTTTACTATAGCATCCATCATTCTGGTTTTTGTGTGTTGTTAGTAAAAAATCTATGAAAAATTATAATATGAAAGAGTGCTCATGAGAGAGTGGACAATTAAAATAAGAGCCCTCTCAGTTAATTCATCCCACAAGAAAATGTTGTCCTGTGAATAAAATATGATTTGCAAAATTATTTGATGTCATTGCACAGTACAGGCATAATTCTAAGACTCTATGCATCTTTTCCATTACTTTATAAGCACTACCCCTTGTTACTTAGCTTGAAGCTCTATTACCACATTTTGACATGGTTGTAGTTTGGCCTTTAGCCTATTCTTTGTCTTTATTTGGTATTCAAGCCAATTTTGCTCACCATGATAGCCATAACCCCTGTTTAGCTTTTAAAGTGACATCTTTAATTTCTTGGCCAGTGAAACATTGTACCCTCTCTATGATATATGATGACAGTTATAAGGGTTTCTAAGAAATAAAATTGCATGTTTGATCTCCACATTTTACTCAAACATTTCCAAGCTTTCAAAACATTTTCATGGTTCTTTAAGAACTGCGATCAGTGATGAACTATCAAACTCCTCTTGAATTCTTAACACTTTCCCTTACCAAATTAAGAAAATGCATTGTACTCCCCACCTAACTTGTGATTGCTTCTTTACGAATTTAAATATTTCTCTTCAACTGTTGCTCCTTCCTAAAATGGTGATCATAAGATCAATAAATTTGAAATGAATGATCAAGTTGTAGGAAAAGCTACCACTTCATCAGGTCACTGGTCATTTTGTGACTGTAACTTTGGCCATGCACATGACTGCTATCATACAATGGAACTATCCTTTGATGCATTTGTAATTATTATGATGAATACATTTGTTCTTTACCATCATATCTCCATTGACTACTCACATGTGCATCATGTCTTTTGGCTCTTTGACCAAATGTTTGACACTCATTGTTTCAATTTCATGGAGAATCCTAAAACATGTGAACCTATCATATATGCCTGTTCACTATCATTTTATAACCATGTTAATACAATGATTTTGACATTGCATTTCCCTCCAAAATAAGCTCAATTAAACTCATTACTACTTCATGTGACTCAATTAAACTCATTATTGCTTCAATCTACTAGCACAACATGGTGAGAATAGGAAGGAAAGAGTTATTTATTATATTAGTCACACTCTTGTTTGGTATGAAATTAATTATACTCTAATGGAAAAATCATACCTAGCAGTTGTCTCTAGTTTGTAGAAGCTTATACATTACATGCTCAGTCATGTTTTCAAGCTCATTTCTAAAGTTGATCCACTCAAATATTTATTATCAAAAACATCATTACTTGGTTGTATGGCTAAATGGGTCATGCTTTTAGGTGAGTTTGATATTGATTATGTGGGTTAAAAAGAAATCAAAGTTCAATTTATTGTAAGTCAATTAGTTGAGGCTCCATTTTTTAGCACTTATCCCTTGCTTGTATAGTTTCCAAATGAGTTTATGTTTGCTATTTCAAAAAATGATCCATGGAAGCTTTATTTTGATGGTTCATACACACAACATGGTGTAGGTGTTGGTATTATTTTGTTACTCCTCAAGGTGACTTCATCCATAAGTCATTCAAGTTGGATTTTCCATGCACAAATAACATTTCTAAGTATGAAGCTTTAATCATAGGTTTGAGGATTGTTATATAATGGAACATCAACCAGTTACTTGTTTATGATGACTCTTCACTTATCATCAAATAGGTCAATGATGAGTTACAAAATAAAGATGGCAATCTTCTCCCTTAAAAATGCATGGTAGATTACTTTGAGAAGTAGTTTGGTGACATCTAGTTTGAAAAAGTTCGTAGACTAAAAAAAAGTTGTAGATGCAATGGCTACGATTAGATCTCTCATTGATATGCCTTGAGATAATCCTTAATATTATTTTTTGGTCCAGCAACTATTTATACCTATGTATGATCTCCCTAAAATAGAAATGATGTGTGATATTGTTGGTCCCCAATCACCTTGGTATTACAATATCTACACCTACCTTCATGATAACATCCTTCCCCCTAACCTTACACATAACTAATGTACATCATTTATCCAATGATCATCCCATTACACCATCCTTGGAGATGCCTTATATCATAAAGGATATGATGGTTCTCTTCTAAGATGTCTAAATGAAATAGAATATAAATTTTCTTTGAAAAAAGTGCATATTGGCATTTGTTGGGCTCATACTAGTGGAGTGGTCCTTGCAAATAAGCTTCTCAAGACTGGTTATTATTTTCCTACTATGGAGCATGATGGATGTGAATTTGTCAAGAAGTGTTTCCCATGTCAGCACCATGCCAATTTCATACATGCTCCCTCACAAGCATTGCAACCAATTACTTCTCCATGGCCTTTTTGACAATGGGGTTTAGACTTAATCCACAAGATACACCCTTCATCCTCTAATTTTCATTCATCCATCATCACCCCAACCTAGTATTTCACTAAGTGGGTGGAAGCCATTCCACTCACTCTCATTATTGACATCCAAATTTCCAAATTCATCCTTTATTATATCATCTATTGATATGGTATTCCCTCCACCATCATCACAAATAATGGAAATCCATTCAAAAACTAACATGTATTTTGGTTATATGAAAAATTTCACATCTAACATCATTATTCTATGCCCTATTACCCCCAAGGTAATGGCTAGGTTGAGGCAATGAATAAAACTTTAATAAAAAAAATCATATAGAAATTTATCAATGAAATTGGTCATGATTGGAACCTTCATCTAAATCTTGCCCCTTGGGACTACCGCACTTCAATATGTACTCCAATTTGTGCCACACCATACTCCCTTGTGTATGGTGTTGAAGCTATATTCTTAATTGAATTTGAACTCCCATATCTTTGTATTTATTTGAAGAATTTTATGAATTATGAGGAGTATTTTGTTGCATGCTTAATTCAATTGGAGCTTCTTGATAAACGAAGCCTCAATGCCTACAATCACCTCCAAGCTTATCAGCATTTGCTAAAGATAATTTGTAACAAGAGGGTTCATCCTCACCAATTCTAGATTGGTGATCTTATGCTCAAGGAAAATCAACATACCCAACAAGATCATGAGAAGAAAGGTAAGTTTGACATTAATTGGTTGGTTTCCTATGTTATAAAAGAAGAATATGGTTCAGGGGCTGTAGACATCTAAATTTGACCACTTCCATATGGTCAAAGTCATCTCCTTAACCATCCTTTTGCTCATCTACTTCATCCATTTTTCTGGTATTAATTAAATCATTCATTTAATTAATATTTCGTGTCCTACATAAGGTTTCTAAAGTATTTAATTTAATAAATACTTTTCTCCTTTTTCCTCTCTAAATTAAATAAATATATCACTTTATTCAATTTAGCCATATCATCTTTCAAAATTTTAAATTTATTTTTTAATTCCTCACTTTCTCTCTCATTGTCACATCCTCCAACTTTTTCAAGTTGGTCTCTAATCCATCTTAACAATCTAACCCCCTTTCTTAATCATAATTAATTTATGATTAAGATGTGCACACCCCTAATCATCATTAGGGTCCCATCTTCCATAATTTCTCACTTGCTCCTAATCTGTCATTAACTTACTTTAATCAAGTACTTGCACAACCTTAATCACTTAATTAGGTCAACCTATGTCATTTTGAATGTCCCTAGTCAACCCTATTAAAGACTTTCTCCTTTTGGAGAAGGCACTCCACTTCCCCATGTGAATTTTTAATTCACATTTAATCCTCCAATGCATCCCTTGGAATTTAAATTCTTTTCTCATCCCCATGTGGATATTTGAGGAATTTTTAATTTCTCACATGTCCTCTCATCCACATGGGGAAAATGACCTCCTTTATGAGGGAGATCTTGTCCAATACCAATACTATGTAGTACCTCCATGTCATGTACTCTCTTTCCACCTCATGTACACATCATCCCTTACAAGCCACTTCACATTCCACATGTCAAGATGTGAGGGCTTGTGAGTTCTCAACTCACCTTAGCCCTACATCTTGATCTTGGTGGCTCAATCCCAACCATCCATTTCCCTAGAGAATTCTAAATTCTCTATAAATACCCCCTCTTTTCTCTCATTTTGGGAGAGATCATTCATGCTAGCCAAACTCTTGCAAAAAAATTCCTTGAGCCATACTTAGCCAAATTTTCATACTTGCATCCATTTTCACTCATCTTTCCATCCCTATCTCATCTCATAGCTTGTATCTCATGCCATCCAAGGAGCATACAACATCGAAGATTGAAGGGCCAACCAAAGGACAACTCAACAAGGTGAAATCTTTCATTTTTCTTAGTTTAGTTAATCTTTAGGCAAATCTTGAGGTGTAGGGTGTTTTTAGTTGTTGTTTTGTACTCTTTTTTGTTTGCTGCTCTTTTTCTAACAAGATTATTCACCCTATCAAATTTTTGGCATGCCCATGGGACCCACAAATGGGTCTATTTCTTTCACATTTGTTGTTTTTTGACTTTTTGCATGTGCAAGTTGTAGACGGGCAGACCCGACCTATAGAGGGGTAGAATCGACTTGCAGAGGGGTGAAATTGACCTTCCTGGGGTGGACCTACCCTCCACAGGTGGACCCGACCCTACCTAGGGGCGGACCTACCCTCCACAAACTCAAAAATTGACTTTTTGCAAATTTTTCACAAAGGGGCAGACCTGACTGGTAGACGGGCAAACTTTCCCTCTGGATAGGAAAACCTAACCTATAGATAGGTGAAATTGCCCTGTAGACAAGCAAACTTTCCCTGTAGATAGGTGGATTTGTCGTAGATAGCTTTTTCTAGAAGGTAAAATTTTAGTTTTTAGCACTCCTTTTGACTGTTTTAACGGTTTTTAACCCCCTAACCTAGGAACATAGTTTAACTAGGGGTGTCAATTAACCTTGTTTTTGGTGCTTTTGGGTAAACTATTTGACATATCCAATCCCCTTGTGCCATTTAATGATCCTGGGTGATGAGAAATCATAGCTTACCAGGTCCTCTGAGTCATCCTGTTTTACTTTTGTTAGTAGGACCTGCTTGGGGATTTCATCGCCCCAAGTGATGATTCCAACCACGTGTACTAGTTGGGTATATAAAGGAGGGAGAGTGAAAGTTGTACCTCAATCCAACCACATTGTAATTGGTGAAGTGTCAGGATGATGTGAAGAGTTGGTCTGAGCATTTAGTATCTCGCTAAAGTTCCTAACTCATGCTTGTAATGGGTTGGTGTTCATGGTTTGAACCTCACATACTAGGTGTCTATCGATGACTCCTTAATAACTATGTTCATCCTAGAATAGAATACTTTGTCAGCCATACCCTCTCTACTAGACTTAGGTTTGTGTTGTTTGAATTGTCTTCTTTGTACAAAACTAGTGATTGTCTGATTAATCGACTTAGCCATATCTTTTGATTGATGTTTCTTGTGTTTTGGGTCCTTTGCCTTAGTCATCTTATCAAAATTCAAGTTTAAACCTATCTAGGGGTGAACCTGACCTCTGAATAGGTGAACATGACCCACCCAGAGGAAAACCTAACCCACTGAGAGGTGAACTTAACCTTGAACCAACCTTTTCTAGCCTCTTTCAGCCAAATTTGGCCAACTTTAGCTCCATAGGAAAACTTTCCCTCTAGATAGGCAAATTTTCCCTCTAGACAAGCAAATTTTCCCTCTGGACAAGTGAATTTTCCCTCTGGACAGGAAAACTTTCCCTTTGGATAGGTGAACCTGACCCCTAAACAAGTGAACTTGACCTCTAGGAGCTAACCTAACCCTTGACCGGTCAGCTTTATCATCTATTTCGTCATTCGGGACACCTGTTTCACCATTTCAATCACTCGTCTCCATGTTCTAAACATTCGTACACCTGTTTCGAGTTTTTTTTCCATCTTAAATTTTCATCCCGTCAGTGTGAGCTTTTATTCACCCCTTCAAATTTCCCATTCACCTAGTTGTTCTCCACATCTTGGATCTCATTTCCCCATTTCAGATCATTGGTATTCCATTGAAACCTTGTTAAAGCAGTTATCCAAATTGACCTAGGTGTTCATCTCTAATCGTCATCCATCAAAACCAACTTAGGGTAGTCATCCATCCTAAGTCAGTCATCCTCGTCGACCCAATCAATCCACTTCTATCTCAAGTTGGATTCGATACCATTATCATACATCCACCCTTTAGTTGATTAATCAACACCTAGCATTACCAAGGGTCACTCTCAAACTTGGTTTTGGATTCTGGTCATTACCATTCATCCTAGTCAATCATCAATCCAAATCAAATCCTCATATCATCAAATACAGGTTGACCAATCATTTGCCAATTGACTCAATCTGGTCTTGTCAAACAAATCCATTTCGAATCAATCATCCAAATCAATCCCATTGAGCCACATCCTTGTCAGCTAATCAATCATCAAATCAAATCAATCCTTTCATCACCAAGGTTATCCTAGCATCCTAGTCCATCACATAATTTTGTATTCCCATTCAGACCCAGTCACAAACAAGGAAAATGGCTGAACAACAATCCCAACCAAACATCCCTCAAGATCCAAACAACGCAGCTCATGCCTCACAAGACCCCCATAATGGTGCGAACATCCCTCAAGATCTGCACAATGGTACATCATCACAATCCAATATTGATGGTCAAAACACATCACCACCCAGGGATGAGAACATGGTCAACCAACTTGAACTTACATTTGAGGAACACTTTAGTAACCCTGTCAATGTGTAAATGATAGATCGCCTCCTCAAAAAACATGGGGAAGAAATATTGGCTCACTTAATTGAAAAAGGTGTCAAGCTGCCATTAGGTATCAACCTATCCAAGTACAACGGTTCCACACCTAACATACCCCAAGGTTCACAAAATGTACCAGGTAGTTCACACATCCCCAATGTTCCTCCCATAGAAGATTTGCATCAACCTGAATTCAGCAACGTCGTTATGTACCCCTTTGGCAATCCCCCACATCTTGCAATCTCAGTCATGGGGTCTCCTCAAACAACTGATCCCAATGATCATTTTTCCTTTAGCATGCCACAAAACATTCTGCAACTGCCACCACTAATGCTAATGGCACCACCCCTTTCAAATCCACCTCCTATCAGCACTGGGGGCAACCTGTTTACTACATTGCCTCCACCTTTTGGGTCCATAAACTTACCATCCCCTTCATATGCATCTCCACAGCCTCCCCAATCTAACCTACCATCTCCATCATTGCCACAAGGTACATCCCAACTGAATGTCCCCTTTGGTACCCAACAACCTCCTTTCCAAAACACCCTTACGTTATCTCAGTCATCCCAACAACAACAACCGCTATATAACCCATTGATTTCTTCACAACAACCACCATACCAATCACAAAGAAATCCATCCCAACCTCCCACTCAAACCATATCCTTGTTCCTCGCATCCATCCTATGTCTGCGAGCTCAAGCACAATACAACATCCCATCTTGGCCCACATAGCATCTCACATCACATCAGCAACCAGCACAACATCATTATTACCATAACCAATAGCAGTACCAGTAGCAATACTAGTAGTAACCACTTTATGCGGCCTCCCAACAATCACAACAATACCCTCAGTATCAGCAAGTCAATCCACAACATCACATCCAAACTCCTTAGCAGCCTACCTCACATTTTTACCAAACAAATCTGTACTATACCTCACAACAACAACCCCCATACCAACAAAATCCATCAGCTTACTAGCAAGGGATGTCATCATCCCACTACCAAAATCCATACCTCAACATTCTGGCACTCTCTCAGCAGGATCCTTTATCATCCTACCATCCATATCCATCCAATCCACCTTTGTCTCTTACGCCACCGGTCAATTCGGACCTATTAGAAATCAAATCCACTATGAAAGATCTTCAGGCGAGGACTGGCAAACAATCATTCAAATTTGAGGACATATGTCCATATCCATTCAATCCCTCCATCTCGTTGATCCCCTTCCCTAAACATTTTGAAATACCAAAATTTGACAGATACAAGGGGAACAAAGATCCTAAGGCCCACTTGCAAGAGTTATACTCCTAGTGTCAAGAAGTTATGCACAATGACAATTACCTCTTGTGCCTATTCCCGCGAAGCCTGACTAGAAATGCCCTGGAATGGTTCACGGGTCTAGAATGAGGGTCCATAAAATCTTTTGCGGACTTGTCAAAAAAATTTGTTTCCTACTTCTCCTTCAATTTGGAGGACACTGACACCTTAGATCTCCTCAAAGAGAAACAACGTGAGGGGGAAACCTTTGCTAGCTACCTTCAAAGGTGGTGTGCACTAGAAATTTGAATGAAAACCCCTCTAAAAGAGGACATGGTCACCCTCTTCATGGAGAACTCTCATCCCAACATGGCTCATAATTTTAGATTACACTATGTCACCACTTTCATGGAGATAGTGGAAAAGGGCCCATCCTTGAATGTGCCCTTATTGCCAAAGGGCACATCAAGATACACAACCATGACAAAGAAAGGTCATTTGGGAATAAGCCACATTTTTGGAACAAGAACAAAAATATAGTGAATGACGGTGTCACTAATACAAAACATGTTCAAGTGGCTAATACATCCTAGATACAACAACCATTTGTACCTAATGTCATATCTGTACCACAGGGGCATCTCATCCTCCTCAACAGACAAACTAGAATAGTTAGGGGAATGCTAAATGCCAGTATGCTCAATTAGGAGAACCCTTGAGTGTCGTCTTCAATAAGTTGTTACAAGTCAACTATCCGATCATGTACCCTGTCACCAAACCACTTGATGAATCCAAACCTAAACCTGCATGGTTTAGGGAAAATGAATATTCAAGGTCTCAAAAACTATGTCCAAGATCTTATCGATCAAGGAGATATCAAAGTCGACACTAGTCAAGTTTCGTCATCTAATGCTCAGTTGCAGATATACCAAAATGCCTTCCCGAACCATAATCAAGGCAAAAGAACTTCCAAAAACAATCTCCAAGACAATAACACAAATAATATAAGCTATAAAAGTGTACCCCTCAATTATGATGGCATTTTCCATTACATTGAGCAGGTAGAACCCTGTGTGTCTATGATACACGTTAAAGCTAAAGATCCTCAATGTGTTGTTACTACATGATGTTCCTGCATTACTATCCTGGCAGCCCCCACATCTACTCAATCAACTCTTGTAAACTCTCAGTACAACATTCTTGATCACCTAGGAAAGACCCTTGCCCATATCTCCATCTTGGATTTTCTTAAGTCTTCCCTTGTACACCAAGAAATCCTCAATAAAGCCTTACAGGAAACCCATGTACCTAATGACATTGATCCCACACGATTCTAAGCCCTAGTAGGACATTTGGCTTTGTCTTACCAGCTACACTTCAGCCAAAATGACATGCCAAATATTGATGCCAACCATAACCATCCCTTGCATATCGAAGTTTTGGTTGCCTGTCATAAAATAAAAAGGGTCTTGGTAGATAATGGCTCTTCCCTCAATCTATGTACTCTAAAATTTATAAAATAGGTGGGGTATACTCAAGCAGATTTAAGTAATCAAATCATCATGATCAAGGCTTATGATAATGCAAAAATAAATTCAGAGGGAATTACCAATCTTCCTATCTAGGTTGGACCTGTAGTTCAATACACTACCTATCATGTCCTTGATCTGGACTTACCATAGAATCCCCTCCTTGGCCACCCATGGCTCCATGCTATGCAAGCCATCCCCTCCACATACCATCAATGCTTAAAATTCTCAGTTAATGGACAAGAAATCACCATTTATGCTGACCCCCAACCATTTGAATACTACCACGCTTTAGAAGCGTCATTTCCCCACTTACATTATTGTCCTGGGGTTGAAATGGGGTCATCTCAATCATCATCCACTAATCCACCCTCCACCACAATAGCCACTCCATATTCCATCACCAATCCTATAGTTGCAAAAGTCTAGTTCATTGATAAGGGGTGTGGTGAATACAAAATGCATACTGCTCTTAATGTAGTAACCATGCCAATGTCGCCACATGAGTATGGTCAACCTTCACATGCTACTCCAAAGGAAGACAAGACTATCACCTTCAGTGCAAAAAACATTCCTAGTACCACATTCAGGTCCCCTAGTATCAAGATAGATGCACTACAATAGGATATAAGTCAATGGGTATACTGAGAAGAACCCCAACCAGATCCTCCTCTAAAGGAATACTTTCAGGAAGCATATCCTTGGTCAGCTAAGTTTATAGAAAAGTATAACTACCAAGGCAGGGGCCTAGGTAAAGAAGAACAAGGGCAGTTACAACCTATTGATACATCAAATATGCCAAAGAATATAGGCCTTAGATATGCCAGAATTAGAAAGGCCCTACAACATCATCTAACACTTCCAATAGTGTTGTTGTGGATGATGGCTCATTGGAAGACATACCTGAGGAGGAATCCATCAAATGTGCATATGATGACATTCATCACACAGACCTGTCATCCATGTTTGAATGCCTGTCCATCTATAGCATTAGCCTATCCCTTCATCATCTTGAGCTTATTGATTGGGACCTATGTGACAACACACCTGTCAATATGTTTGTGGATACATATGTCAACCTTATGGGATTGGGGGAGGATGAACACTCCAATCGTAAAAATAAGAATAAGAAAAATAAAAAGTAGTCATCTAGTGAAAACCTCCCTGAGGCACTTCATGACCTTGAAAAAGTAAAAATAAAGGATGCATCTGATGGAAAAAACCTCGAAGAGGTGCTGGAGGATGGAGATGTTCATCTTCCCCTTGTGGGAACTTAGTTATCTACACGATTGTCCATCCTAATTGAAGAGACTTGAGAAGTTAATCTGGGTACTGCTGAAACTCCTAAGATCACATATGTGGCCAAATCACTCTCAGATCTAGAATATGCAGTCATTGTTCAATTACTCCAAAAGGGTATTGTTAAATTTTCTTGGTCATACTCAGACATGCCAGGCTTGGACCCCGCTTTGGTGGTTCATCATCTAGATGTTCGCCCTGATGCCAAGCCTGTCAAACAGAAGCTCCGAAAGATGCATCCATAGGTAGCATTATTAGTCAAGAAGGAACTAGAGAAATTACTAGATGCAGGTTTTATCAGACCAATTGACTACTCTGATTGGATCTCTGATATAGTACTAATTTCCAAACCAAATGAAGACATTCAAATCTACACAGACTTCAAGGATTTTAACAAGGCCTACCCAAAGGATGACTTCCCTCTGCCTAATATTGACATGTTGGTCGACCTCATTGTAGGGCATGAGATGTTATGCCTTATGGATGGTTTCTCTAGTTATAATTAGATCCAAATTGTACCTAAGGACCAACACAAGACCGCTTTCACAACACCTTGGGGTACTTTCTATTACAATGTTATGCCCTTTGGTCTCAAAAATGTAGGGGTGACATCAGATGGCAATGACAGTCATCTTCCATGAACTCGTCCATATCATCATCAAGGATTATGTCAACGACTTGTTAGGGAAATCCAAAACCCAAGTGGAACATCCTATCATCCTGAAAAAGATCTTTGAACAGTTGGAACATTATAAGTTACAACTAAATCCAAAAAAGTGTGTCTTCAGTGTTATGTCAGGAAAATTGTTGGGTTTCATAGTCTCTTGAAGGGGTATTGAGGTTGATCCCGCTAAGGTAAAAGTTATTATGTACATGCCACCCCTGCGCAATCTAAAGCAATTAAGAATTCTTCAAGGGAAGATGCAATCCATCCATCGGTTTATAGCCCAACTTGCATATAAGTTTCAGCCATTCACCCATCTTCTCAAGAAAGACTCCACCTTCTGATTGAACCAACAGTGTTAGAAAAGTTTTGATAAGATCAAGGAATACTTAACTCACCTTTTGATCTTGATGCCACCAATTCCAGAGAAACCCCTCCTGCTTTATATCTCTACCACTTCAGTCGCACTGGGGGCATTGTTGGAAAAACATGATGAGTCATCTAAAGAGAGAGAAATCTACTACATTAGTCGGACATTGGTCAGCTACGAATTAAACTACTCTCCCATGGAAAAATCCTACCTCGCATTAGTCTTCAGCACATAGAAACTCTGAAATTACATGCTCAACCATCTGGTCAAGTTAATAGCAAAGATTGATTCACTGCAGAATCTATTATCCAAAACCACTCTAACTAGCTGCATGGCCAAGTAGGTCATGCTCCTAAGTGAATTTGACATAGAGTATGTGGAGGGAAAAGCAATAAATGGACAAGTCATAGTTGATAAGTTGGCCAAGGCACCACTAGTAGATGCTTACCCTCTGGTCACTAAATTTCCAGACAAAGAATTTTACACAGTTATAGAAACACCAGCTTGGACACTGTATTTTGATGGCTCATATAAGCATAATGGATCAGACGTAGGAATTCTATTAGTTATCCCTCAAGGTGACTACATTCCAAAGTCATTCAAGATAGCATTCTCGTGTACCAACAACATGGCAAAGTATGAAGCCCTCCTCACTGACCTCTGAATTGCAAAGCAATGGCACATAACTCACTTGAAAGTCTTTGGTGATTCATTGTTAGTCATCAAGCAAGTTAATGATGAATTCCTAACAAAATATGATAAGTCGCTGCCCTATAAATGCATGGTGGATGATTTCAAGAAATATTTCACCTTCATACAATTTGACCAAATTCCTAGGGTACAGAACAAAGTAGCTAATGCAATGGCCACTATTGGCTCCCTGATCGACATGCCTAAAGATCGAACAGAATGAGAGTTTCTTTTGGAACAACTTTTAATCCAAACATATGATATTCCTGAGACTGACATGGTGTGTGATATCGTAGGTCTCGCTTCCCCCTAGTACCAGGACATATATTCCTGTAGACACCGAAATTTGGTTTTTAGCTTGCGACTTCCATATTCTTCATAGTTCTTATTCTTCATGGTCATGATTAAATAATCTTAATTATTTAATTAATTCATCTTCTATTAATTCTTCTATTAATTAAATAATATTAATTATTTAATTAATTCACACTTTTCTTTATTTTAGCTGATTAATTAAATAAACACTTTTTATTTAATTATGTTACTAATTAACCTTCTTCTTGTCAAATTAAATAAATCATTATTTAATTTACTCTTTATCATATTTCAACTATAATTAAATAATTTTATTTATTTATTTAATTATTCATTTAAAATCCTTTCATCACTTAATTAAATAAATATTATTTATTTAATTATTCTTCAAATATCGAGTCATGAATTAAATGAATTATTTAATTCATTAATTCTATTTTAATGTATTCCTCTATATTTTAGATAATTATGTGAGTTATCTAAGTATTCACTTTTACTCGACTCGACATCTATTTTAATCGTTCAGTTAACTATTGATTCGATGTCTGAGTGGCATCTTCAAGTAATCTCTTCGTCAAATCATGCAATCCTCCAGTTCTAACTCATTTGCGTGCACATGCATATTAATTAAATATTATTACTTAATTAATTAAATGTTGTGCTTGCATTCATATAGTGAGTCGTTATAATCAATCTTCATCTTTGTCATGCAAAGATATTTCTTCTATTTTCGAATGTCAACTGAAGATTAAATCATTTATTTAATCTTTAATTCTATTTCTAATTCGAATCACTTATGTCACTTCTATTAGTTAACAAAATGCATGTCTAATTTGTCGATCTCAACCGTTCGTTGATCTTTCAATCTTGGCCTGTCATTCAAATAATCAATTTTCTATAAATTGATTTTTGATTCTTCATTCCAATCTCTCTCGCGAATTTTATAACTTTTGAGAGCACTTTGTCTTGAATCTCCGATATTTTGCTAATCTTTATCATTAGGCTATACTTGCACGAACTTGAAAATATGAGGGCAATTATACTACACAAGCAAAATGGAGAAGGGCAATCGAGATGAATCATGGAAATACATTTGAAAATTGGTGAGATTGTTCTAGTTTTGTTTACGTTTCTGACTTTCCTATGTTCTTTCTTGCTTAACGAATGAATTTTCATTTTAGATTTATTATTGTATGCATGTTTGCTTCTAACGATCTTCCTTGTCTATTGTGCAAAGCTTTTATTTGGCATTACATTTGGTGAACCCGACGTGAAGACACCATCTTCGAGGATCCTTAGATATTTTTATTTTGGTTTTTGCAGGTTTTTCGTACGGAATGATGCATGTGAAGTTTTCTGCGCTGCAATTGACTTTATGAACTACATCTGGAAAAAAAACAACGCATTTGAAGTTTCCTGAACTGCAAGTGATTTCCCGAGCCGCAACTGAAAAATAAACAACACATCTGATTGGTAAAGAAATGATGCAATTGGCTGGTAAAACTCTATTTTTGTTTCCCGCAATCTAAAAATTTTCAATTGATTTTTGTGTTACTGATATCTTATTTTCAGCTTGTGGCCTCTTTGGAGTTAACAAACTTTTTGCAGGATGATTGACGAAGACAATATTGAAAATTACTAACGAGTTTTTCTGCAGGACGTTTGTCGAAGACCCTAGTTAAATTTAAAACAGACTGTTCGGTAGCATAGCAAATCTTTCGTTTGGTTAAAATTAACAAGTGTCTACTGTGTTTGGTGCGAAAGCACAAGTTTGGTTACCCTTACGACTTGGTACATCGAAGTATCCTCTCCCCTTGCGCATCCGTGCGATCCTGAGTGTAAGAGAAATGATTACCAACTCTAGAACTTGGGCCTATTCTGGTGGGAAAAATTACTCACCCCAGGACAACTCAGACCGGTAGCACCCTGAACCCGAGGGACTTCCAGTCGATATATAAAAGTGGGTTCTTGGGGAAACCCCAAGAATCATGAGTGTGGTTCCGACAAGATGGATCCGAAAGGGGACTCGTGCTGTATGGATCACACCCCATGAACGAAATGCCCGAATTAAATACCTTTTTGCTTTAGAGACCAACCTATTTGTGGCCATTGCTTGGTATTAGTGCAGGGTACAGTATCATGCCCGAAGATACTCACTATTGATCCCCTTGAGTAGAGATAGCAGTTCTTGGGAGGTCATTGCCCAAAGAATTCAGAATTGGTGTGCTCGAAAGAAGTTAATGAGCCATGGAGGGGAGCCAATGCCACCAAATTCCTAAGCTATCTGCTCTCGATAAGGAAAGGTGTTCATCACCAATCCGGGGTATAATAGGTGGGCTATACCAAGTATACAAACCCTAGGCCTTTGGCCTATTAGGATGTGCTTGTCTGTTATCACTTTAAACGTTCTTTGAGTCCAAAATCGAAACTGAAAACACTTTGTCTTATGATTGTCTTTGATTGTCAGAATTTGAACACAGAAAATGGAGTCAGTTTAAATTTCATGTCACTAAAAATTCACAGAGAGTCGCAACTATTCACCAGAAACTCGCATCTAATTTTTAGAGTCGCATCTGTTAAATTTTGAGTTGCATCTATTAATTTTAAGTCGCATCTGTCATTGTCAGTCGCATCAGTTAATTTTGAGTCACATCTGTCAGTTTGGTTTGCAATTGCTTAGAAAAACTGCATGTGTTAGATTCTGAGTCGCATCTATCAGTTAAGAGTCACATATGGTAATTTTGAGTCACATCTGTCAGAAAGACCACAACTGTTAATTTTGGACCGCATCTGTCAAATCCTACAACGCATCTTTATGATTATCAAAAAACCAGAATTCACAGTCACTGTCCAGTCATCAGGTCTGCACCAGTTTTAGTTGTCTTCACACAAACAGTCCTTGAACAGAAACCTGAAAAGATTTTCTCAATCTTGCATCCTATAGGGTCATTTAGTTATTGTCATAGTTGTCTTCAGTTAGAGTTTAGCTTCATCTTAGGGTACATATAACCTTGCATTAGACTTCTAGAAAGGTCACTTTTACAAACTTTAGGTGTAGTCCACCATCTATACTCTAGAAAAGTCATAGTGTCAACAAAATTTGTCATTGAACCTAGTCTTATCATCTTATACTTTTTCTTACAGAGAGTCATCCTAGCTCATCAGTCTAGTTAGGAAACTCAACTTGTCTTTGATCCTCATCCTACATTGGTTCCTTGACTTAACTAAATTGACACTTTGGTTTGACTTTAGGCGGTTGGTCCCTTCCCCTTAAGGTTTATAGAATTGATCACTTTAGGATCTTTTCTAGACTTTGCATCTTTAGAGTCTCGATTAGTGTCATCCTAGGACATCCCTTATTTTTCATAAGAAAATCCCAAAAACATAGACTAGGGTCATACTGTTCATACATATAGTCTTGCATTTCCCGCATATTGAGCTTGTCTTACATGGTTGAAACTAGGTCTAAGAGAAGAGAGAGAGAAAACATGTCGAACCCAAATGAGTTCATCAATCCATTTTCTTCAAGACCTCATAAGACTCTACTAGACAAATTCACCACTAGAAACACTCAAGGACATGTTACAACAGAAGACATAGAGGCTGCCGCACAGGACCCTGAATTTGCCTCCTTTGTAGATGAGTACCTAGCAAATGATCGACAACAATATTTAGCCAAATTGCTAGCTGAAGGTGTTACCTTACCTCTAGGATTTGACATTAGCACCTTACAAACTCAACCTACACAAGGGACAAACACAATGACTGCTAGCACTACAATACCTCAGATAAGCACAACTATGTCGTCTAGCACATCTACACAAAGTACAACAGTCCATACTTCCCCATTTGGTACATTTAGCACGACATCGGGATTTAATTTCACTATAGGAGCATCGTCATCCACTCCCTCTGGTCCTCTTAGTGGGAGTAAAAGACCTAAAACATCAGCCCATACATCTTATGTCAATGCCACAAGTGCACAATCAATGACTGTACCTACTACTAGCATCATGAGTACCTTACCACAGTCGATGGCCATACCTAGTGCTCAAATCACTAGTACTATACCAAGGATTACACAAACAGGGGGCATTCCCTCCTTCCAATATGGCAATCAAAATCCACTCTTCCAGACTAGCAGTCAAAATCCATTTACATCAGTTCCGAATCAGAATCCCTTTTCACAGATTGGTAATCAAAATCTATCTACACAGATTCCACACTAAAAGCAATTTACATCGGTTCCAAATCAGAATCCCTTTTCACAGATTGGTAATCAAAATCTGTCTACACAGATTCCACACTAAAAGCAATTTACATCGGTTCCAAATTAGAATCCTTTTTCATGAATTGGTAGTCAACATCCATCTACACAGATTCCAAGTCAAAACCAATTCACATCAATTCTGAATCAGAACCCCTTTTCACAGAGTGGTGCTCAGAATCCATTTACGCAAAACCCTGGTCAATACCAATTTATGCAGATACCAAACTAGAACACATTTATCAACATTCTGAATCCAAATCCACCTCAGATGCCAATGTTTAACCAAAACCCATCACGAGATTTTGGATTTTAGAACACATATACGGATTTGCATAATCCTCCTAGCACATCTTTGACTCAAGTTGACGTCCTACAAATGCAAATGCAGGCATTACAAACACAAATGGATAACATGTCGGTGTCAACTAAAAAATCATTTTCAACAAAGGACATATGCCCATTCCCTTTTGATAGATCATTGTACATGACACCTTTTCCTCATGGATATGTCATACCAAATATTCCCAAGTACAATGGAAAACGAAATCCAATAGAACATATCATGGAAATTTATACTATTTGCATAGATGTCGCTTATGACCCCATGTACCTTATGAGGCTATTTCCGCGAAGTCTTGTAGGAATTGCACTAGAATGGTTTTCGGGTCTAGATTCTGGCACTAGATCTTGGGGTGAACTAGTTGAGAAATTTGTGGAGCAATTCTCCTTCAACATTGACCATGAGATGAATATAGCAACCTTGTGCCACACAACGTAAGATGAAGGTGAAACATTCATTGCTTTCTTCCAGAGGTGGAGAACTATTGCTAGTAGGTGTCCTGTTGAAATACCCAAAAAACAAAAAGTTACAATGTTTCAAGAAAACCTTCATCCAAAACTCAGGAGTAACTTAAGGGTACATTGTTGTATATCTTTTTTAGAATTAGTGGAAAAAGGGGTGATAATAGAGAAGGATCTCATTGGAAAGGGTGAACTCAAGATGACAACATCCAATCGAAACCCGATCGTACAAAATACCCCTACGGACAGAAACAAATTTTGGTCTCGCAATAAAAATGTCACAAATGATGGGGTGGTTGATGCTAAAACACTACAAGCAGGACCCCTCGTCACATTACAAGGACCTCACACTTTTTCCAACATGCTTAATGCTGTTAATCAACCTCTGAACATGGTCCCAAATACTCAATGTCCACAACCAAGAAGATTTCAAAAACGTGAGTTCACTCCCTTAGGGGAACCCATTGAGTCGGTGTTCAAACAACTGTTACAACATAACCTCATACAGCTGCAGGAACCAAGACAATACGATCCAGGATAGTTTAAACTAGCTTGGTGGGATGATAATGCCTTTTGTGACTATCATAGGACAAAGGGGCATAACCTACAAAACTGTCGACAACTGAAGAATATCATACAGGATCTTGTTGACAGGAGAATTATTGAGGTTAGTGGACAAAAACAAAAGACATCAAACACTGATCATCAAGTCTTTTCAGACCCACTACATGACCATGGGAAAGGAACTGTCCCCAGTTTGAGTACTAAGACCAATATGTCAGCCAATTATGTGAGTATCAAACATGATTATGATAGTGGCAAAATCATTCATTGCCTTCGCGCCGTTGATGAAAACATCAATACCATTACTATCAATGCTAATCCTGAATGTGCAGTCAATACTCATCGTACTAAGTTCATTATCCAAGGCCCTCCATCACAACAGACACCTCAACCTTCCAAGTTACAATATAACCTACTTGACCAATTGGGGAAGACCCCAGCCCAAATTTCAATCTTGGAATTGTTGCGTATCTCTCCTGAGCATCGATCTATCCTTGATAAGGCTTTACAGAACACCACGGTCCCTAATGACCTTGATGTCAATCAGTTCTAGGAAATGGTGGGCTATTTGACCAATGATCACCATGCCATATTTTCTAAACAAGACTATGCCACAGAAAAGATGAACCACAATGACCCGTTACATCTAGAAGTCCTTGTTGATGACACCAAAGTTAGACAAGTTTTGGTAGATGGAGGAGCAGGGTTAAATCTATGCACTTTAAAACTAATTAAGGCATTAGGTATCTCAAAAGCATGCGTAGACACCACTAAGAGTATTGTCATTAAGGCTTATGATGATGAAGAATGAAAATCAAAGGGGGTGGTAACACTTCCTATCAAAATTGGTCCTGTGGTAATGGAGACAAAGTTCCAGGTCTTGGATCTCACCCTCCCTTATAACCTTTTGCTAGGTAGACCATGGATTCATGCCATGAAGGCAGTCCCTTCCACATATCATCAGTGTCTTAAATTCCCTTACAATGGCACCAAAATAACTATAGATGGGGATCTCGATCCTTTTCAGTATTGTACCAATCTAAAGGAGATCCCTCAATGCCAAGTTCTAGTCAACCAAGAGGCCTCACTATCTAATCCATCTTCTTATGTTGACCCATCCACACTCACTCGAGCATCTATTTCACCCTCACTTCCTACCACTCCTAGGGTTGAGATCCAAGACAAGGGTTGTGGAGAGTATTATATGAAGACTTCTTATTGTGTTAGCCATTTAGTTCCTCCTAAGTCATATGGTTTACCTATAATAGGTAGGGGACAGTCTATGATCACTATACATTTTCCCCCCACAACAACTTTTACTAAATGGGGTGAATTAAGCAAAGAGGCTGTAGCTGCAGAAGATGTCACTTCTTGGCTATATAAGGAAGATAATCAGGAACCCTTTTTACTTGCTCATATTCCTACAAGTCTATATGGAAAGGGTTTCAAAATCATGCAAAGAAAAGGATATGATGGACAAAGTGGTTTAGGCTTAAACCAAGATGGCAGAATTGAACCAATATTTATTTCTCAGTGGCCAAAAGGAGTAGGGCTAGGGTTTCAACCGATCCAGATAGGCGTTCCTATTACTCCATTACCCTTACTTGAGGAAGTACATGCTTCAGAAGATATTAAGACATCTCATGAACTAGTGGACCAATATCATTGTAGCTCCCTCGACTCTAACGATTATGAGTGGGATTCCCTATCCTCTACTTCTTCCATGAACCTTGACAGGTTATTTGGAGAGCTTGACTTGATGCTAAGTTCCTCACCCAATCCCTTAAATTCTTGTCCACCAAAGAAAATGACAAAAGAAGAGTGGTTTAAACACTACTATTGGGAATCACTTGATCCTACCTCTTGGCAATCTGAGCCACCTATTTCTGATAGTCAAACCTTGGCATTGGGCCCACCTATTGACCCACCTAGACCCGAACCTAAGAGCAAAAAGGACCTGTACAAGATTTTTGTAACCGTATGAATAATTCAATCTTTAATTTGACCCCATTAGACTTTGATAACTCTGACAATGACATGTCCTTAGTTTATCCCCAACTCATTGATTGGGATCAACAAGATACACCGGTTTTAGACACTTTTGAGAACAATGAAGCAATTGCTGAGTTCCTGGGATTACGTGAAGGCATACCTAACGGGGATCATAAAGCTGGTTTTATCATAGACTTGGACAACAAAGCATATTTTGGGGAATCTGTTCAACCCTCCAGTACCAAAAATGAGAAAAAGTAAACAAGATAAAAAGGATGAGTCTCTAGGTGAAAACTGAAAGGTGCCTCTAAACAATGAAAAAGTAAAAAGAAAGGACGCATCCAAAGGTGAAAACCTTTATGAGGCACCTAAGGATGGAGGTTTGAACATTCTCCCCATTGCACAGGAAAAGTCACCCATGCTCATTGAAGAAACCGTAGAAGTCAACATAGGCACAAAAGAGAATCCTCGACTAGTTTATTTGGCAACGTCATTGACAATAGAAGAGAAATCAGAGTTCCACGACTTCTTTGAACAGAGACAGATAAATTTTGCTTGGTCATATGTTGACATGCCCAGGTTAGATCCTGAACTTGTTCTACATCATTTACCCTTACAACCAGGTGCCAAACCAGTGAAATAGAAGTTGAGAAAAATACATCCACAAATTGCTTTATTAGTCAAGGCAGAACTTAAGAAATTGTTAGACATTGGTTTTATCAGATGTATTGACTATGCCGAGTGGATCTCCAATCTAGTACCAGTCACTAAACCAACTGGGGGCATCTGCATTTGCACTGATTTTAGAGATATCAACAAAGCTTGTCCTAAGGATGACTTCCCTTTGCCTAATATAGACATGATAGTCAACATGACAGCAAGATATGAGATTTTTTCCCTTATGGATGGATTTTCAGGATATAACCAGATCAGAATTGCAACTGAAGATCAACATAAGACAACTTTCACTTATCCTTGGGGAATGTATTGCTGGAATGTTATGCCCTTCAGACTCAAGAATGCTGGAGCAACTTATCAACGTGCCATGACTACTATCTTTCATGATCTAGTACACACTCTTATGGAGGATTATGTCGACCTTATTGCAAAATACAAGACAAGGGCAAAACATTTACAGGTTTTAGACAAGATATTTTAGAGGCTAGAGAAGTATAATGTGAGGCTCAATCCAAAGAAATGTGTGTTTGGAGTCAAGTCAGGAAAGCTATTAGGTTATATCATTTCAAGACGAGGCATTGAAGTGGATCCTGCTAAGGTGAAAGCAATCATGGACATGCCACCACCCACCAATCTCATTCAACTAAGGAAATTACAGGGACGGTTTCAATCCATCAGAAGATTTATAGTGCAGCTGGCAGACAAGACACACCCTTTTCAACATCTACTTAAGAAAGGAGTACCCTTTGCATGGACACCTAGGTGTGAAGAGGATTTTCAACTGATCAAAGACTATTTACTTACACCAGCTATCTTAATGCCACCTGTTGAAGGAAGACCATTGATTATTTATATCACAGCAACCCATTCATCACTCGAAGCATTGCTTGCACAGAATGACGATGAAGGTCATGAAAGGGCAGTCTATTATATCAGTCGAACTTTGGTTGGTTATGAGCTCAACTATAGTACCATTGAACATGCCTATCTTGCAGTAGTATTTACTACCCAAAAACTAAGACACTACATGCTAAACCATCAAACAATGTTGATTGCTAAAATAAATCCTCTGAAATATCTTCTCAGCAAGGCAACATTAACAGGACGATTGGCCAAGTGGGTTATGATACTTAGTGAGTATGATATCTAGTATGTAGAAAGAAAGGCTATTAAAGGACAGTTCATTGCTGATCAGTTAGCTAATGCACCCATACATGCAGATCACCCATTAGTTGTAGACTTTCCTGATGAGTTCATATTCACACTTGACACAAACATAACATGGAAACTATACTTCGATGGCTCACATACAAATCATGGTTCAGGGGCTAGTATATTGTTTATCACACCACAGGGTGACTCCATCCCTAATTCATTTAGGGTTTACACATGGCAGTCAAGTGGAAAATCAAGAACCTACAGGTATATGGTGATTCTCAACTAGTAATAAGACAGGTAAATGATGATTATGAAGCTAAGGATGACAAGCTTGCTCCATACAAGTGCATGGTTGATAGCTTTAAAGAGTACTTTGACAAAGTCAAGTTTCATCAAATACCTCATGTTTTAAACAAAGCAGCAGACACTATGGCTACAATTGCATCACTTCTTGACATTCCTAACAACGTGCCTAAGTTTGAGTTCTTGGTCAAACATCTTTTGGTCCCAGCCTACAATATCCCAGATTCTGAAATGGTGTGTGACATTGTTGGTCCTGATTCCCCATGGTACAAGGAAATCTATGATTATCTTCATGCATACGTCATACCCACTGGCCTATCCAATAACCAACGTAGGACATTCCTCCGCAAGTTAGCCAAATACACCATCGTCGGAGACACCCTATATAGACGCACCTTAGATAATACCCTATTGAGATGTCTTGATTCTACTGCAGCACAAGCAACCTTGCATGGGGTGCATGAGGGTATATGTGGTTCCCATTCTAGCGGTCCTACCTTAGCCAAAAAGATTATGAGACTGGGTTATTACTGGCCTACTATGGAAAAAGACTCATACATCTTTATAACAAAATGCTGCCAATGTCAAGTTCATGGAGATTTGATACATGCCCAAGCACAGGAGCTCCGTCCTATCACGTCACCATGGCCCTTTGCCCAATGGGTACTCGACCTCATAGGTAAGATCCACCCTTCATCTAATGGACACAAGTTCATCATTACTGCCACTGAGTACTTCACGAAGTGGAATGAAGCCATTCCTATGACATACATTACCAGCACACAGATTTCTAGATTTATCTTGAACTATATCATCTGTCGATATGGTGTCCCTCAGTCCATAATCACTGATAATGGCCGACCATTTAAGAATCAAGAAGTCCGTCACCTATGTGATCAATTTCATATCCAACATCACTTTTCCACTCCACACTACCCACAAGGTAACGTCCAAGCGGAGGCGTCTAACAAGACCATCATTAGAATCCTCAAGAAGACTGTCAATGATGCTGGTCATGACTGGCATTTACAGCTTAACCCTACCTTATGGGCTTATCACACAAGTATCCATACTCCCACTGGTGCTACTCCATATTCACTTGTTTTCGGGTCTGAAGGCATTCTTCCTATTGAGGTCGAGATTCCTTCCTTAAGGGTATCCCTAAAAGGCCACACTGATGATGAAGAGTATCGAGTGTCGAGACTCCATGAGCTATAATTCCTGGATGAGTGAAGACAGAAAGCGTTAGACCACCTTCAAGCATACCAAAATCACCTTCGTCATAGCTATAACAGGAGGGTCTTGAATAGAAACTTTGATATTGGTGACCTAGTTTTAATGGAGAACCCAAAGAATCAAGCAGAAAGAGACAAACCAGGAAAGTTTGAACCTAATTGGTTAGGACCTTATATTGTCAAGAAGCTTTTGGATCAGGAGCGTACCAACTCTCTACTCCTAAAGGGGAACCATTGTCCTCACCAATCAATAGTATGCATCTGAAGAAGTTCTACACATAGCTTCTGGGAGCCTTTTGTCTTAATTAGAAAAATACAAAAAAAAAATTAAAAAAATTGTTATCAAGGTGAAAACCTGGTAAACAGGCATCTTGGTAACACCAAAAAAATTAGATAATATGGAAAATAGTAAAGACAAATCATTCGTCCAATAGTGAAAACCACTTCGGTGGTGCTTTGGATAGGTACCTTGGTGAAAACCTGGCAAACAGGCGCCATGTGTACTTAACTCTGCTCCTTTGTCTACTATTATTCTAATCTACCTTGTATATAGTCCACTTCCTTATACATAGTCCTTATCCCTGTACATACTACCTACCCTGTACATAGTCCCTACCGTGTACATAGTCCACTTTCGTGTGCATAGCCCACTTCCTTGTACATAGTTCACTACCTTGTCCATCGTTTGTATATACCATTCATAATAAGTGGTAGTCTTTCCCATAACTTGGAACGATTGACATCGAGAGCATTTCATATCCCTTGTTTTACCCTATTCATAGTCAATGGGTCTTATACTCGACTAGGGGAAAACAATGGACATGTGTCATATTGATTCTTACATTGGTCGTGTTGAAGACGTAAAACCATAGACAATCCACATACATCGCAAAATGACCTAAGAAAACACAAAAACATCAGAAAACTTCAAAAAGATAAAAAAATCAAAACATTTCAAAAATCCAAAAAATAGAGTCAAAGTCAGTCGCACTTGTCAGTCTTTGTCATTTGTCGAACTACGTTGCCTCTGTGACTGGACGTAGGCAAGGCCATCTACCGATGTGCCCCTGAGGCAGTAGGTCAGTCTGTTTTGGTTTGTCTGTATAAAATCATGCTTTGATCCATATGTCTATATCATAAGGTCATTGGTCATGTCGAACTATGAGGTCTCTGCGTGTATAACGTAGGCAAGGCCATCAATCGATGAGCCCCCGAGGCCACACTAGGTCAGTCCATTAGGGTTTGTCACATTCACCTTCACACATGTCTTCTATTTGTAGTCAGTCTTGTCAGTCGCATTCAAGTCAAACTACGAGGTCTCTGCATATCCAACGTAGGAAAGGCCATCAATCGATGAGCCCCCGAGGCTGCACTAGGTCAGTCCTTTAGGGTTTGTCGTCACATGCAGTCAATTGTCAACACATCATATCAAGTCATGCATTACTCTGGTGAACAAGTCAGCAATGTCTCTAAGTCAAATCAAACAACTTGCCAAACAAAACAACCAAAATAGATCAACTATAGTCTGCTACTGGATGTGTCCTTCTTGGAAACAGACGTTATCAAAATAGTCAACCTATGTCTTATTCAGGATGAGTCCTTCCTGCGTAATTGACAAGGCCAAACAAATCAACCTATGTCTTATTCAGGATGAGTCCTTCCTGCATAATCTACAAGGTCAAACAATCAAACATAGCCTTACACAGGTTATCACATCAACGACATCTAACTTAATGTCTTATACAATACATGTCTTTCTGAAACCAGGCTTTGTCATGCCTTATACAGATAGCCATAATATTGAAACCAGACTCACAGTCTTATCTGGTATGTGTATCTCCTGAAACCAGGCTCTATCAATCAATCCTTTTATCCATCAAACAAATCAAACAAACAAATCATGTTTTGGCAAATATTTTCATTGGCTTATTGACTTTATGGCTTATTTATCTTATCATTTATCTTGACTTGATGACTGGGATTCATGTTACTAGCTTTCTCAAGGATGTCCCATGAAGGATTTAGAGAAGCAATGATGTATCAGAATTCTGTTTTCTTTGACTGTTGTCTGTTGTCTGTCTTTTAACTTTGATTTTTGAGTCATGATACTAGTTTCCTCAAGGATGTCCCATGAAGGATTTAGAGGAGCAATGACGTCTCATGACCCATCTTTTTCTTTTGTTTGTTGTCTATGGTTTGTCTCGACAAAAATACTGGGGCAACTTATGTCCTTAGTATGAGTTGATGACAATCCTTGTCTGCGACTGTCTGTTATTAGCAAGTGGATGACCTTGCACACCTTGATCTATGTCATATCATGGTGTTTTTCTCCATTTGTATTAGTCCCGCCCAATGATGATAAAGTGCATTACCTTTTGTGATACAGCAAAATATCGAAGATTCCTAATACTAACATCTATCTTCTGTCTTTCATTCTTTCTCGATCTTTCTTTTCACACTAACAGTTCTTCTTTCTTGCATTATGATGGAGTCCTATGACACTAAACATTATACATCATCCTGCATCAACATACATGTTAGAAACATACATACATATAAGCATAGTTCATATCGAGATCATCATGGCATAATAGACATTCATCATTAAACTATACATATCATTAGCATTTCATGTACAAAGCAACTATAAATACATACATCACATTATGTCTATGTAACATACATGTAGTGTCCATCATACATATTCATATCATAATGCATCTCATAATTTGTAAATTGCATACATCATATAGAATCATACATCACATAGAATCAACATTATCTCATTAGCTGCATAAACATCATAAAATGCATACACTCATCCATCACATAGGCATATCATATAAATATCATACATATAAATAAAGACTACATAATCAGTAAATAGAAATGCATATCATGAGAACCACTGCCAAAATTATATATATATATATATATATATATATATATATATATATATATATATATATCACTCAAATGTGTCACATCACAATGTCATAATGTATCAATAGTACATGGAAGCCCGTAGGCTATAGGATCAAAATAACGTGTCTCGACAAATGGTACCCCTATCCTGAGCTGCCACTGCCATTATGCTGGGAGTGTGTAGGAGAATGATGCTACAAACCTGCTAATCTCTGAGCGGTGGGAGGTCTGTCATA
Organism: Sequoia sempervirens; assembly: GCA_007258455.2. Lineage (NCBI taxonomy): Eukaryota > Viridiplantae > Streptophyta > Pinopsida > Cupressales > Cupressaceae > Sequoia > Sequoia sempervirens. Next base: position 189,065,251 of record VDFB02373365.1, on the reverse strand, counting down.
TGGCCCTGCTCTACGTGGTTAATCCACCCCCTCTGTGCTGACTGTCTGAGTGTGGATCCTGGTCTGGGACCTGCTACTGTGTGCTGCTGAGAAACTGGGAGCCTATCTCTCTAGGGGAACCTCTGCCTCATATAGATCCCGATAGTACCTCTCTCTCTCCCCAGCTCTGATCAACTCTCTGGAAAATGCTGCTGATGGTCCTGTGCATAATGACTTGAGCTCTGTGAATCTCTGCTCAGTCTCCTACCACCAGGCTATGGCCTGATCCCTATCCATCAAGGCTCTGTCTCTCTCCACTCAATAAGCATCTCTCTCTGCCATCAACAATCTCATCTGATCCTCCAAGGATGCAACCTGGGCTTGCAATGTATCCATGTCTGGATCCTCTGCCCCTCTCTCATCCTATCTGGCCCTATCTATCCCATCCTCCTCCTCATCAAGCTCCTCCAGGATCTAATCCCTGATCTCTCTCTCGTGATCATCATCCTCATCATCGTCCTCCTGGTAGGCACCTAGTAATCCAAGGGCGTCAACCTCTGCCTCCTCAACACCTGCCTCCTCGACACCTCCCTCCTCTCTGCCTGCCTCCTCGGCACCTACCTCTACCTTTGCTGGGATATCCAGGATGTCTGGGATAACTGCCTCTGCCGGCTACTCCTCCTCACCACCTCTAGCCACATCTAACATGGCCACATCCTCCTCTCCTCCTCTCTCCTCTCGGATCGGTGACAAGGCTGGCCCTTGTCCTCTCTGACCACACCTCCCTCTCCTACCTCCACGTCGGCCACCTCTACCATCATCCCCTCCATCACCATGGCCTCCTCTGCCTCCTCAGCCTCTCCCTCTACCTTTCCTGCCTCTAGGACCTGTCCCACGCTGCTCTGGATCTGTCAAGGGGATTGCCTATGTAATGCCCACCACTGATCATAAGCTGGAGTGGTCCCTGGATCTATTGGTCCAACCCTCCATCCCCATAGAAGTGCCTGTAAACTATCAATGTTTTCCTCCACAGTGGCGACTTGAATCTCTGGCCCCCATAGCAGGACCTCTCGTGATGACCTAGCAAACTCTACTCTCCCTCTAGGTACATCCTGTACCTCTCCAAACTTTCTCAATACTTGATCTGGCAACTGCCACTCTATAATGTGCACATGAGACACTGTCCATCCCACCAAATACTGTGTCTATCTACAAAATGGTAGGTGCTCGTCCTCATCTGACCATTGCTCGCAGCCTAGGTATGGTCTCCATGTGAACTCTTGCATGGTGTCTATAGCATGTCTAAAGTAGCCCATATCCCCAATATGATGTTGTGTAGTTTCCCCCACATAACGGAAGGCATATGGAGCCCCATGAGCTAAGTCTACTATAACAGGTGGCCTAAAAATAGCAATATGCTCCCATGCCCATATCATCAGGAGCGTGGTACCACAGCTCATCGACTGTGCCTCTCTATAGGCAATATTGTGAAGGTGAAAGTACAACATCCCTAGCACACAGGAACCCCAGGCATATACAACTCGACGTTCAAGCATGCCCACTAACATCTCCCCCCATCCCATAGGAAATCCATGTCCTTGCAGTACTATACCACCCCCATCCCATAGGAAATCCATGTCCTTGCAGTACTATACCACCTATCAACGTCGCTACTAGACAGTCTAACTGTCTATACCTCTGAGCAAACACCCACCATCTGATCTCATAATCATCCACCCCTAGCTGTCTAATATCCGCATGGGGGTAATATCTACACATCTTGGCAATCCCCCTCTGGGTATCATAGACCACCCGTGTCCCTCTAATAGGCAGTCTCAATATCCTATATACATCCTCTAAGGTCACCATGGCCTCTCCAGTCATTAGGTGGAAAGATGATGTCTCCGAGTGCCACCGCTCACATAGTGTTGTCAGTAATCCCCAATTTTCCTGAATCTGGGGCATATCGGTCACATGCAACAAGCCTAAATGCCATAGAGTCTGTCGCTCCGCCGGCCGCAAGCTGTCTCTAAATCAAAATGTCGTAGGTCTCGACTCCCGTGTATAAATAGGGTCTAATACAACCTGCAAAAACATTGTATATGCCTTATGTCAGCCTAAATCATCTATTCTGGTGAAAAATGACTGTTTCAACATATCATGCAAATGTGTCGTTATTTTGCACATGCGTCATTTTTTTACATATGCATTGCTTTTTCACAAATGCGGTTCACAAATTTTATATGCATCATTATTAGGCAAATGCAGCTTATAATAATCAAATGCATCACAAAACTACCATTTGCATTGCAAAATGTCAAATGCGTTTTTAAACATACATATGCAGCTATAAATATGCACATGCATTTAAAAATGTCAAATGCATATCAAAAATAATCAAATGCGTTTATCTGCTAAAACCTACTCTAACCGTTTGGCATTAAAATTCAAATATAGTTTTTTGCATGCATATGCGTCATTCGCACATACATATGTGGTGCAAAATTAAAAATGACGCATAACTAAAAATGCAATAAATGTCTTAAAATGCGTGCAAATTAAAAAATTTCAAAAGACAAGTTTTAGGTCCATACTGAGGGGTCCGCGCCGGCTGGTCTCTGGTATGTCTAGATCCTGTATGCATGGTGATAGTTGGCTGGAACTGGAGACATCGTCACTATCAATCCAGAGCAAATTTTCAAATTTCTAAGCTAGGTGGGTGCAAATGAATAGTTTTTCACCCCAATTCAAATATATACCTAGGGCTTAGGTGGCATTACTATTCTACTGGCCATGTAAACTTCCATTTTCTATCATCCCGTACCCGTCCCTCCCATTTCCGAACCCAATTCTGTTAACTGCATTGCCTTTCTGCCTATCTACTGGACTAATCGGGAGCATTTCCAAATTTTTCTACATGTTTCAAAAATTTGTCAATTTTCCCAAAGGGGCATACCTTCACCTATTATAATCTGGGGCATGACTGGGGCATATTTTTATCGATTTTCTTTGACACAACGCCGAAATGACATTGTATCAAAGAGGGGCAAATGTAGACACCGAAATTTGGTTTTTAGCCTGCGACTTCCATATTCTTCATAGTTCTTATTCTTCATGGTCATGATTAAATAATCTTAATTATTTAATTAATTCATCTTCTATTAATTCTTCTATTAATTAAATAATATTAATTATTTAATTAATTCACACTTTCTTTATTCTATCGATTAATTAAATAAACGCTTTTATTTAATTATTACTATTTAACCTTCTTGTCAAATTAAATAAATCATTATTTAATTTATTCTTTATCATATTTCAACCATAATTAAATAAATTATTTTATTTATTTAATTATTCATTTAAAATCCCTTCATCACTTAATTAAATAAATATTATTTATTTAATTATTCTTCAAATATCGAGTCTTGAATTAAATGAATTATTTAATTCATTAATTCTATTTTAATGTATTCCTCTATATTTTAGATAATTATGTGAGTTATCTAAGTATTCACTTTTACTCGACTCGACATCTATTTTAATCATTCAGTTAACTATTGATTTGATGTCTGAGTGGCGTCTTCAAGTAAGCTCTTCGTCAAATCATGCAATCCTCCAGTTCTAACTCATTTGTGTGCACATGCATATTAATTAAATATTATTATTTAATTAATTAAATGTTGTGCTTGCATTCGAACAGTGAGTCGTTATAATCAATCTTCATCTTTGTCATGCAAAGATATTTCTTCTATTTTCGAATGTCGAACTGAAGATTAAATCATTTATTTAATCTTCAATTCTATTTCTAATTTGAATCACTTATGTCACTTCTATTAGTTAACAAAATGCATGTCTAATATGTCGATCTCAACCGTTCATTGATCTTTCAATCTTGGCCTGTTGTTCGAATAATCAATTTTCTATAAATTGATTTGTCATTCTTCATTCCAATCTCTCTCATAAATTTTATAACTTTTGAGAGCACTTTGTCTTGAATCTTCAATATTTTGCTAATCTTTATCATTAGGCTATACTTGCACGAACTTGAAAATCTAAGGGCAATTATACTACACAAGCAAAATGGAGAAGGGCAATCAAGATGAATCATGGAAATACGTTTGAAAATTGGTGAGATTGTTCTAGTTTTGTTTACGTTTCTGAATTTCCTATGTTCTTTGTTGCTTAATGAATGAATTTGCATTTTAGATTTAGTATTGTATGCATGTTTTCTTCTAAAGATCTTCCTTGTTGTCTATTGTGCAAATCTTTTATTTGGCGTTACAATTCCTATCTCCAGGATAATATTCTACCCCTAGACCTCACACAAAACCAACAAAAATCCTTTATTCAATGTTCAACCCGATACATTATCATCGATAATACACTTTATTGTTGTGGGTATGATGAGATCCTCCTTAGATGTTTGAATGAGACCGAAGCCCGCACGGCACTAACGGAGGTACATAGTGGTGTTTGTGGAGCTCATTCAAATGGTATGGCCCTGGTCAAAAGGATTCTCCAAGCTAGATATTATTGGCCTACATTAGAGCATGGTGCTTGTGAATTTGTGAAGAAATGTCTTCCCTGCCAACAACATGCAGACTTGATTCATGCTCCAACATAGGACTTTCAACCCCTCCTAGCACCGTGGCCATTCTCTCAATGGGGTTTTGACTTGATTGGAAATATTTACCCACCATATTCTGATGGCCATACATTCATAATTACTACCACTGAGTACTTCACCAAGTGGGTGGAAGCAATGCCACTCTCACACATCACCGGTACTCAGATCTCAAAATTCATCCTTTACCATATTCTCTGCAGATATGGTATCTCATCCACCATCCTCTCTGATAATGGAAAACCTTTCAAAAACCAAGCCATGAAACACCTCTGCAACTCCTTTCATATCCAACATTGTTGGTCAATTCCTTATTACCCCTAGGGTAATGGTCAGGCAAAAGCAACCAACAAGACCCTTATCTACATCCTCAAAAAGGTTGTCAATAACACTAGACAAGATTGGAACCTCTATATTCATCCTACCCTCTGGGCATATCATACCTCCATCTACACCCCTATAGATGCCACTCCCTATTCTTTAGTCTATGGTGTCGAAGCCATCTTTCCAATTGAAGTTGAGATGCCATCACTGAGAATTTCTCTAAAAAATCTTATTAGTGAGGAGGATGCTCACGTTGCACGGCTTGCACAACTGGAGTTACTTGATGAAAGAAGAATTAAATCCTATGATCATCTGCAAGCATATCAGAACCACCTCAAGAGTAATTACAACAACAATTTTCATCCTCAACAATTCCAGGTGGGTGATCTCATCCTTAAAGAGAATCAGCATACCCAACAAGACTGATACAAGAAAGAAAATTTTGAAGCAAACTGGTTGGGGCCTTATATTGTAGCCACTAAATATGGATCTAAGGCATACAGACTGGCTACTCTTGAAGGAGAGCCCCTCAAATAACACATCAATATCATGCATCTGAAGAGGTTCTACACCTAAGTCTGCTCGGTAACCCCACCTAATAAAAAATAAATTAAAATTAAAATCAAAAGACAAAAAAAAAAAAAGTAAAATAACCAAAAAATTAGAAAAATCCAAAAGATCCAAAAATACTAAAGAGAAATAAGTTCATCCTATGGTGAAAACCACCTTTTGGTGGCACCTTTGATAAGTACGGGTGGTGAAAACTTGGTAATAGGCATCATCCGTAGAGGGCTTAATCATTATCTACCTCACATCCTAGTTATTTTATGCTATCATTCATGCTATCACCCTCACCCATCCCATCCTTGGCCACTTGGTATATTTTGATTGAGCATTGGAAGATCCATCTAGGCTATCCCTCATCCTAAGCTTTTTAGTATCCTGCTTTGAGCTTATATCATTCATCTGATCATCAGTTGGTTTGTGTCTTCATATGGCCCCCCCATCATGTTAATCTCCATCTAGACCTCATCATGTCACGTCCTTAGGTGAACTATGTTGCCCCTGCATTGTCACATAGGCAAGGTTGATCATTTGATTTTCCCCAGGGTATTCTGACCATCCCATTTTGTTCATCAATCATCTACCTTCATCATCCTCTTTCCACTTTATCCATGGTCTTTTCTTGAACTACAAGGGCTCTACACTTTCACGTAGGCAAGGCTAATCTTTGATTAGCCCTTGAGCCCAAAGATCTGTAGGTTGTGTCATTTTGTGTCCTTTTTTGGTTTGTTCTTCACAAACAAAATCCCCTAGTGTCAAGACATCCGGCTAATGGAAGACATCTTGCATCAACTGGGTCATTCTAGCTTAGTATCCATCATCGGTCTCAACAGTATGCATCCTTCCTAACAAACCTCATCAATCCCATCCATCCCCTTGATCCTATGGCAAAGGATGTTTTGAAATTGATTGTGATCTTTTGATGCTTTTAGATTTTGTTTATCATTTGAGCTCCCTATCAACACTTTTCATGGTCGCCTTGATGCATCATATCATGCTGTGCTTTGACTCATCAACATAGGGGCATATCTTGATCTTTTATTTGTTGTTGTCTTCTTGGTTGTCCCATGTAGTACCCGCCAAGACCCCTGAGGTCTTGTGTTATGCTGGGGCATCATTGTGTGTTTGTGGTTATCCCAATACCTAGCTCAACCAAGTTCATCATGACCTTGGGGTGTTAGGATTTCCTTTTTGTTTGTTGTGTTTGTTTCATGCATTGGATGCCAACTCGCCTTGGTCTTACATATCAAGGTATTCGGCATCTTATGCTATAGAAAAATTCAATGCTCTGAAGATGGCAAATTGTGTTCTTGACTACATTTCATTTCACTACATATACTCTTTATTCAACCTTCTTCATGACCTAGGACTTGTGATTTAGGTTGTGCAAGGTCTTGACTCTTTTCCCTATTGATTTTCCTCTCAGGGTACTAATGGTTTTTTGACAAGTGCAGTATCACACCCACAATACACCTATTGCCTATCTGCACTCCCATGCAAGTCTTTACTGACACTTAGGTTTGTATTATAGGAACTCATCTTTCATTCATATTTTACATTACATTATAGTTTCAATATATTTCCTAGTTCATAGGCTGATTAGATTAAGCATGATAGTTTCATTTAACCCATACACATCCGTATTAACATTTACATAATGCATGCATTATATTGTTGGCTACATCCTAATTACATTTTGTACCAATATTCATATCACCCAGCATTATCGACATTAATATATACATAATCACCCATCCACATAAGCATAAAGTATCATAAACATGTGCATAAATAAACAAAATCATACATCCACATAAGCATGACAAATCATAAAAATGTGCAAAAATAAATCAGATCAGACATCCACATAAGCATGTAGTATCATATACATGTTCATAAATAAATCAGATCATCCATCCACATAAGTATAAAATATCATATACATATGCATGCATAAACTGAATCATTGATCACAAAAAAAATAATGCATAGTGTCAATAAGAACTATTCCATATCATAATCAAAATATTACAATGTACATCTCGTCACAAAGTCTCAAGCATAATCTACCACATATCCATCATATATCATCAAATAAGGTACAAAATCCAGAGATGTAGAGCACCTCTAATCTCAGTTGATAAGTACTAAAACTTCATCCTATGTCTGTCAAAAAAATGGTATCCTATCATATGCTCTCTGGTTGCTCTACTGTGAGCTACCCACATCTGATCTCTGAGGAGAGTCTGGCACTAGCCCTCTATGCATGGGAGTCCCCTAATACTCACAGATAGGGGTCCCCTAGTAACCACCAAGAGGAGTCTGTCGATAGTCATTATAACCTCTGGTATACATCCCTAATGACTAGGACAGTGCTAGCATCTGAGGTACCTATCTGATATAGTGTGTCGTGCGTTGCACTGGATCTAGAATGGCATGCTCATACGCACACTTCCAGTAACTTTCCTCTTGCATATAATCATCTCGCTGCACAGCCTAATGCCTAATGGAATTTTTCTCAAGTCTATACCTATTCCGATCTTCGCTAATAGCTCTCTGCTCCTATATGTAGGCCTCCTGTGCCACTATCAGCTATTGTACCTACTCTGTAGCCTGTAACGATGCCTGTAACCCCTGTACGTCTTCCTCCGGCTCACCCCCAGCACCATGCGCTACCTGCAGCTGAGCTTATGTTTTGTCTCACTCACTCTACAATGTCTGCATCCATATGTCTGCGACATCTCTCTCTCTATATGTCGACTATGCCTAAGCCTCCACTGCATCCCTATCCCTCTGAAGTTCCTGAAGTTTCAACTCAGCAGATTCTTGCTCTCGCTGAAGACCTGACACTTGTGACACCACTGCATCCCTTTCCCTCTGAAGAGACTAAACCTCTATCTCTGCCACCTGCCTCTCACTCTCAGACATCTAAGCACGTGCCTATAACACATCCCTCTCTGCCTCTATGACCTATACCTGTGTTTGTGCCACATATCTCTCTGTCTGTAGCATATGTATCTCTCTCCTCATCTCCTCCTCTCTCTGTTGTATCTGTCCCATATCATCAATTGTCTACTCTAAGCATTCCAATCTATCTCTAAGCTCAACCTGCTCGTAGTGCAGATCTACTCTCTCTCTCCATAACCACTCTAGTTGTCCCTGTAGACCCTTTATATCTCCAACAGTCCCTGCCCCAGTCTTTGGTGGCTCCTACCTTGTCCCTCCTCCAACGACCTATCATATTGCCACCTCCACCACCAAATGGTCTCTCTCCCATCTCACTGCATCTCCCTCCTCATGCTCCCTAGCCACCTCCACTCGCAATCTCTCTATCTCTGTTTATAGGTTAACTACCTCATCTCATGCCTCATCATTCTCTCTCAATAATCTCCTCTTCCACATCAGACACCAACGTGGCCAAGACTAAGTAATCTCTCTCACCCTAAGCAAATCGTGCCTATAGCTCACTCAACTCTGCCTCTAATCTAACCTGCTCTACCTCTATCTACCTTAATCACTACTCACTGAGGCACAATCTCTCCAAAGTCTCCCTCAACACCACTGCAGGATCCTCTCCTCTAGGTGGTGTTGTCGACAGTGGTGTGATGTCATGCACATCGGAATCAATATCCATCTCTCATGGCTCATACCCCTCACTCTCTATCGATGCCTCCATCTCATTCACATCAATAACTGAGGGGGCTCCCACTCTCCCTATCATCCTCTCCTACTCTCCACTGGCCACATCTACCTCCTGCCTCTCTCGCACTCTGTTGGCCTTGGCCTCCTCCTGTCTCTATCGCTGCTACCCTCCTCTAGCCACATCTGCCTCCTATCTCTCATGCGCTCTGCTGGCCTTAGCCTCCTCCTCTCTCTCCTATTGTGGATCTCCTGGGGATGCACGTGCCTCCTAGCTCCTCTCTCTCTAGACCTTTGGCCCTCTATCCTGTTGTGCCGCAACCCTGGCCTCATCCTCTCCCTCCTCAGGCTCTGTGTCATCGTCTCCTCCTCCTAGTTGCCCTCACTGGCTCCTTAGCTACTCCAACCACCTCTTGTCCCTCCCCTTGTTGTCCTCCTCTCTCTTGACATCCTCTCTATCACCCTTGGGGTATTGGTCCCACTGCCCTTAGTCATCTCTCATCCTCTAACCCAAATCCTAGGGCCCCCTCAATTGGCACTATTGGGGTAATCTGTGGAGGTGGATGTCGCCTAAACCATTATTGATATCGATTTGTTACCCCTACATCCCTCTGCCCTTCCCACTTGCCTAGATATGGCACAAACTACAGTGCCTCTAGCTCCACCCACACTTCATCCAGATCTAGCTCAGCCCCCCAAGGCAGCTCAAATGTCAATCATCAAAATATCACTTGCCCCACAAGAATATCCTACCTCACTCCAAACTATCGTGTCACCTGATCGGGTCTATGCAACTCCACTATAAGTGAACCTCTCCCAATAATATAATATCAGGTAAAGAAGTAACCACTGTGTGCCTCCTCATCATCCCTCCAGCCCCTGAAGCATCACAGCATATATGGATGCCATACTACCATCTCTGTCTGCACATCATCCAATCACCTCCTCCATACATCCTCATCTCTAACATCCTGATACCGCAGTATCGCTCCCGCCTCTACCCCCCTCCCTAGATCATGGCCTCTTTGTCATCTTGCTCTTTTTCTCTTTGCATGATCAGCCTAGTCACCCTGATATGCTCTCAAACCCAAACCTATAGCAGTGTGACATGTGTCACACTCAACGCCCTCCGATAGCATACCTGATACATATCCCAATACAGTTGTGCCAGCATATAGGTCCCCCACGCAAACTAACCCTCTCAGTCCTTGATGATATGATGAATCACCTCGACAAACCTAAGAGATAAGAATCAACCACTCTGGTCTGCCACCTGTATCCCACTAATTAGTCTCGCTAGGTACAACAACAATGTCGGTACCCTACAAGACCAGCATCTGTCCACATCTAGTTGTTGTCACTAAATTGGTAACTCGTCACTGCCAAATACAAACTGTATGGACTCGTTTAGTGCCTCACCCACTATCCAACACTCACTAACTACAAGCTCTGTTATGGGGAGCCTCAGAATCTTCCAAACATCCTCGAGAGTCACTGTCATCTCCCCCAGTTGGTACATGAAACGTTGATGTTGCCGAGTCCCAATGCTCCATCAGGGTTGTCTGCATGGCCCTGTGGGCCTTAATTATCGGGTATGATAGCATATGAACTATTCATTCCTCTGCTAGTCTTTGGTGATCTGTGCCCATCATCTCCACCATGCATCTCGTCAGCACCTTAGACCGTCTCTCCAGCATCCGCAAACTCTCAACATTCTACATCCATAACAAAAGCACTATGTCAGTTTCCCATTTTATTATCCTACCTCTTCCCGCCATGGGATTTCCCTTCTAAATCCTACATCCTTCCCCCATTTTTTACCCTAGATCATTGCCCTAGCTTGGGGTGGATCCACCCTGGTCCCTGGGCATACTCGCTCCAGCTTGGGTAGACCCATCCCGGTGCCTAGGCAGACACACCCAGCTCCATGGGCGGACCTACCCTAGCAAGCAGACCCGCCCAGCTGCACGAGTGGATCTACCTGAGCCCGAGTGGACCCTTCTAGCCACGCGGGTGAACCCATCCATGGGCGGCTTTGTCAATCCACGAAGAGCATAAACCGCCCCCCTAATTGCCTATAAGTAGGGAAGGTCTACCCATACTCAGGCATAGCCACCTGGGCCTACGAGCACCTCTACTCAAGCCCGGCGAACCCACCCAGCTACGTGAGTGAATCCACCCGAGCCCGAGCGAACCCACCCAGCCACACGGGTGAACCCGTCCATGGGTGCCTTTGCCAGTCCACGAAAAGCATAAATCCCCCCACCCCTAAGCATAAATCGCCCTCCCTGATAGGCATAACTATTCCACCCCCTAACCTTTTTTTCCTTGAACCCATTTTTCCTCTCGCCCAACACAACAAAACCTATGATGTCATTTTTTGCAAAAATTTAAGCAAATTGACCAAAATCACAAAGTGGGGATTTGAACTAACCTAGCGTGGCACGGCACACTCAATGAAAAATCATCATCTCTCGTCCATCAGATGGATGATGTTAGTATCGTAATCTGGCATTGTGTCCCTTCCCTCTCACCCTCTCTTTTTCTCCCTCTCCTCCTCACTTGACATCTATCCAAATGAGGAGAGGTAATTCTTAGAATTACCTTTTATAGCTTCCCCCCTTTTTACCTTTTAAAATAAAGGGAATTTTTCCTTTTATTTAACCTTTTTTCCCCCCTCAACTAATTCACTCACCCCTATCTTCCCAGGGCCGCCATTTGCACACTATAAACCTATTTTCCTCTATTGAAGCGCCACTATTCTTGGTGTTTCGTGCTCTTTCCAATAACATCTACCACTTCATACTTTTGAGAAGTTTCCTAGGGCCCCTTTTCCTTCCCTGTCAGCCTTCTCGAGGGGGCATACCCTACCATTCTCTCTCACTCTTCCATCATAAACCTTCTCTTGCGAGACCAGGGCATCCCCCTTTATTTCTTCTCCATTTAGGTAGCTCACACAAACTCTTCCATGCTGGGGCATCTCCTTTCCAATCACTTTTTCCATAGAGTCATCTATATTTTATTTTTCTTTGAAACCCTATTATCCTAATAGTGTTTTGAAAAGGGGAAAAATGTAGACATCTAAGTTTGACCACTTCCATATGGTCAAAGTCATCTCCTTAACCATCCTTTTTCTCATCTACTTCATCCCTTTTTTTCGGTATTAATTAAATCACTCATTTAATTAATATTTCATGCCCTACATAAGGTTTCCAAAGTATTTAATTTACTAAATATTTTTCCCCTCTTTCCTCTCTAAATTAAATAAATATATCACTTTATTTAATTTAGTCATATTATCTTTTAAAATTTAAAATTTATTTTTTAATTCCTCACTTTCTCTCTCATTATCACATCTTCCAACTTTTGCAAGTTGGTCTCTAATCCCTCTTAACAATCTAACGCCCTATCTTAATCATAATTAATTTATGATTAAGATGTTTACACCCCTAATCATCATTAGGGTCCCATCCTCCATAATTTCCCACTTACCTCTAATTTGTCATTAATTAGTCTAATCAAGTACTTGCACAACCTTAATCACTTAATTAGGTCAACCTAATCTCCATGTCATTTATTGAATGTGTATTAAGTCAACCCTATTAAAGGCTTTCTCCTTTTGGAGAAGGCACTCCATTCCCCATGTGAATTTTTAATTCACATTTAGTCCACCAATGCATCCCTTGGAATTTAAAATTCTTTTTCTCATTCCCATGTGGACATTTGAGGAATTTTTAATTTCTCACATTTTCTCTCACCCACATGGGGACAAAGACCTCCTTTATGAGGAGATCTTGTCCAATCCCAAGGTACTATGTAGTACCTCCATGTCATGTACTCTCTTTCCACCTCATGTACACATCATCCCTTACAAGCCATTTCACATGCCACATGTCAAGATGTGAGGGCTTGTGAGTTCTCAACTCACCTTAGCCCTACATCTTGATCTTAATGGTTCAATCCCAACCATCCATTTCCCTAGAGAATTCCAAATTCTCTATAAATACCCCCTCTTTTCTCTCATTTTGGGAGAGATCATTCATGCTAGCCAAACCCTTGCAAAAAAATTTCTTGAGCCATACTTAGCCAAATTTTCATACTTGCATCCATTTTCACTCATCTTTCCATCCCTATCTCATCTCATAGTTTGTATCTTGTGCCATCCAAGGAGCATACAAACTTAGTTTAGTTCATTTTTAGGTCAATCTTGAGGTGTAGGGTGTTTTTAGTTGTTTTGTACCGTCTTTTGTTTGTTGCTCTTTTTCTAACAAGCTTATTCACCCTATCACAGGGGCATATTATCTTGATATGCCTAAAGGTCACCTTTTGGATGAACCCATCAATATCATCCATATGAAAATGTTTTATGCTTTAATATGTGGATTTACTCTACCTTTCAAAAACACACAAAAAAATTCAAAAATATCTAAAAAAGTTAAAGAAAAGTAGTCAATAATAAAAAGAAATAAATCATCCTATGGTGAAAACCACCTTCGGTGGCATCTTGGATAAGTAAGCTTGGTGGAAAATTGGTAATAGGTGCCATTTTTAGAGGGATAAATCATTATCTACATTGTCTCCCATTTTTCCACATGTTTATTCTTTATCCCATCAATCTCATACATCATATCCATGCTATCCACATTGCATCCCCTTTCCATTCCCAATCCATTACATATCACATGGTATATCTTGATTGAGAATTAGCTAGATTAAATTTACTATACCAATTCCCAAGCTTCACATGTTTATTTTGGATTACTAACATCAAATCCCAAAGAGTCCTTATGCTTCACTATCCTCCTATCAGTTAGGCTTTTATCAATTATCATCACTTGTATATAGTGTACATATAGTCGGTCTAGTGTTCCCATTTAGGTTCCATAATTTTATATACTTTTCATTAGATTTCATCTTTGTGTCTTTTGTCTCATTGAGAGTCCCTATTGATCTTGTTCCTATAGCAAAATTCACTAGCTCCTTGAGATTTTAATATGTTAGGTATTTGTTGTCATGTCAATCCTAGAATCAACCCCATCCATCTTTGGTCTTTGCAAGATACATTGTTCCTCACATCAACCACATCAATTCAATCCACCCATCATCATCATGGAAATGATATTTGAGATTTATTAATGTTTATTGGTTTTTTTGCATTTTCTTTTATCTTTTGAGCTACCTACTATACCTACTCAAGGTCACCATGATCCATCATATCATGGTGTGCTTTGACTAGTCAAACTAGGGGTATATCTTGGATTTTTGTGATCATATTTTCCTAGTTGTCCCACATTGTACCCACCAGGATCCTTTCATAATCTTATGTTACACTAGGGAATCCTTTGTTTTTTTGGTTTTCTAGCATTGTCCCCACCAAATCCCTTTTAGACTTTTCCAGATGTTGAATAAACCTTTTTGTTTGTTGTGTCATTCCTATGCATGTGATATAAAGTCACCCTAATTCCTCATACCTTGGTGCATAGTATCCCATGCTATATCAAATTAAGTGCTCACTACATGGATGCATAATGCATAACAATTAAATGGCTCAATTTTGGTCACTATTTTGTCATTCCTGATCCATCAAGTCCCATCATCTATCATTTCATTCATTTCTATCCTAATTATTGGGTTTTTCTTATGCAAGTTGATTCAATTTTGGCTGGTACACTATGGTTACACCTATCATTCTTTTTCCTTCCCATTATTTTCATTATTATTTTATTTGCATTAAGTTTTTTAGGATAATATAGATTTGCTATTATAATCATATTTTCCATCTTTTCATTATCATTTCATTTTCATTATGTTATTCAAGATAATATATATTTTTTATTCTAACCATCTTTTTCATCTTTTCTTTATCATTTCATTTGTATTAAGTTGTTTTGGATAATATAGATTTGTTATTCTGAGAATATTTCCTATAACTTCATTATCTTTTTATTTGCATTGATTTGTTTAGGATAATATAGATTTTTTATTCTAAGCATATCTTCCATATTTTTATTATCATTTTGTTTGCATAAGGTGGTTTAAATTTTATCCTTTAATCATCTTATCACTAGTTCATTGTCATGTTAGGTTGAATTATTTTATTAGGTTCATTCCAATCCATTTTATCTCATCACAATTCCAATCATTTTAGGTTGCATTAGGTTCATGTTAACACATTACATATTAATCCATCATATACATTTATAGCTATATCCATATATAAATGTCATAAATAAATCAACACAAAGGAATAAACATCCATCTTGCATCACATGTGTTAGTAAACATCACATATGTATCCATAAACATATCATTGCATCTTACATCATGATTTGTTAGTGTCATGTATCATAAATGTCATCATAATCATCATATGCATCATCATAATCCTCATAATCATCTATGCATAAACATAAAACATAATCCCTATCATCATAATCATCATAATCATACTCAAATCAATATAAACACAAAACATAATCCATTTCATCATAATCATCATAATCATAATCACATTCATAAAACACATACATATCATAATCACAACAATAATTTCCATCATAAACATCCATAGTGTCATCAAAATAATATGAACGCCCATGTAAAGGTATATCAAAAATCACAATCCATATAAATATGACACATCATGTGTCTTGTATCAATATGAATATACTAGTGACTAAATAATATCATCAAGACTTACATCCTGGTCAATGAATCAACTGTGCCTATACATGGTATGTCCTTTGCAACAAAACATGTGTCCCAATCAAAATTGGTGCCTATTTCCACAACTCCATATCTCTAACCACTACTCTCGACATCTTAATGCATGGGTGATAGTGGTACTGACCCACTAGGCCCTCCTCCTCCTCCATACTAAGGTGGTCCCATGGACCTACTCCTATCTAACCCTAATCTCTTGAACCTACTATGTTCTACACTCATTTCCTTTGAAAATAATGGATGTCTCTCTACAACTATAACTATTGTATGGTATAGTACTCAATATTACTCTACCTCCCTTATCACTTGCATCAAGGTCTCCATATTTGTGCTTGAGTCTCTCATAGTATCTCTCTCCTAGTGGTATCTTCATCTATCTACCTACATCTAAGCTTGCTCGTAGGCTATCTCTCTTTATGATGATAGTAGCTAGATCTTCCTAAATGGTATCTATCTATGCTTGGATATTTCCCTTTCCATGTATATAGTTCCTAGCTCACTCTGTAACCTCCCCACCTCCACTCGTAAACTATCCTGCTCTACGATGATAGTATATTCATCTCCTTGATGCATGTCCATATCTTTTTGCAAGCTATCCCACTTTGTAGTCCTTCTATGCATATCATTTGCAGTCTATCTCATGAGTCCCTATAGCTACATGATTCTACTCTCTACTACTACTAATTTCTCTATCAAATCATCCTCCCATCCCCTCCTCTCCTCCCACAGTCTATGGGGTACCACCTCTAATTGGGGCACCAATAGATCCACCTCCATCACCGCTCACTCACCCTCCTCCTCCCTTCTACTCTCATCTCCCTCATCACTACTATCCTCTTTGTCTCTCTCATCATCCTCCTCTCCCTCCTTTGATAACACTACCTCCTCCACCTCCTGCTTTCCCTCTTATCACCACTCCTAATGAAGCACTCTCCTCCTCACCCTCCACCTTAGCTGCCTACCATCTCCCTCTCCCTATTCTCATGCTAGCACCTATCCTAGCAACCTTGCTCCTACTACCTATTGTCATGGAGGAATCGCCACCTCTAGCCTCCTACTCTATCACCACTTATTGTATCATTATGTGACATCAAGGTCATCTAGTCCTCCCCTCTTGTCCCATCCCACCTCTCCTATCTCTATCCATGATGTTAATGCCACCTATTGTGCTACCTACAAGACCTATAATCTAGTCTCCTAGCTAAAGAAGGAAAATATCTCCTTCAACTTAGATATATCCTACTTCACACCAAATTGTTAGGTCATCCTATCTGCCTATACATCTCAATGATAAATCATTATTGTTCAATTAGATAACATTATTTGAACATGAACTGATAGTACATTGTGTACAACCTCCACACAATGTTGTCATCCTGGATCTCATCCACCCTCCTCTACCATGGAACCATGCTCCTAATTTCCTCAAGATGCAATACTCTTCCCCATTCAAATACCATCACCTAATCTTCTCACCTCTTTACTCTCTCTTGAATCACTGGCTTGGTAATCCTAATGTGCTCCAAGGCCAACACTTGGAGAAGCATAATGTGTCTCAATCTTAATATATGTTTGTAACAGATCATGTGCATATCTCTATATAGCTAAGCTAGTAGGTAGGCTCCCCATGTATACCCTGTTGATCTCACAACCATGTCCACCACCACCTATTCTAGTGTCAGGATAAAAAATATATCACTTATGTCTAGAAGTAGTACACCACTAATCAAACCAAAAAAGCAAAGTGTTGGGCTTGAAACCCTCTCCAAACATCCATCGGCATCCAATGCTTGACCTCTACACGGTATGTCAGCCCTTTTGAAGCTTGAAGTAGTTGTGGGATTGGATATGTTGTAGATCCCTCCACCAGCTCTCCTTGAATCAAGAAATCCAAGATCTGCCACACATCCTCTAATTCCATGGTCATCTCCTTGGTAGGGAGGAGGAAGGTGCATGTCTCGAACATCCATCGTGTTGCAAGTATGAATGAATATGGTGGTGTTTTCATTAATGTTGTCATTGATGTCAACACAGTATAGGTTGTTGTAGAGAAAGGAAACAAGTGATTGTAGGTTGTACATGTATAGAGATACTACATATATGTGAGTACATGGAGCTATCTTTATGGTGTTATAGGTGTGTTGATATGATGAGTTACCAACTACTTTTGAGAAATAGTGAAGACAAAATTGTGTGTGTTCAGAATGTGCTCTAATTTGTCATTTGCATTTCTTCTATGTTGATCCTATGCTTGTGTAGATCTAAATTGTTGTTAATGGGAATCCTTGGGTGATATATTCTAGATAAGAGCTTCTAGTTTTATGAAGAGTTAAAGTTGTGTTCACTAGTTTGTGATGTGATCTGGCAGAGCTGTTTGTGGGTGGACTGGGAGAAATGTATTTGCTCCGCAGTCTGCACTAGTTTATTTCTAGTCTTGCAGATCTAGTAAAAGGCTTGTAATGGTGTTATCTATGTTTTATCAAAGTTTTTTGTGGTTTGGTGCTTTGGAAGACTAGGGTTAGAGTTTATGTGTGTGTCTATACAGTTTGGATGGACTAATGGAAAGCATTCTATGTATGAAGGTTATTGCATTTGCTATGGATGAATCTAAAGGAATCTGAGATATGTTCCAGTGTATGATGAAATGTGTTATGTGGTTTGCATGTTATCCTCTTGTTGTAGAAACGTCTAATTCAAAGTTCATTTGTGTTTTCATTAGGTTTGGTTGACCTGGTGTCTACATTTCATGCAAAGGATAAGTATCAATTAAGGAAGCATGTGATTAATCTGAGAAGTTGTTTTGGGTATTGTTTAAGTGTTGGTTTGGTCCACTCTGATTCTCTTCCACCATGGGAATGTTGATTTTCTAACCTAATTTGAACTTGTACTATGAAGTGTGTGTAGCTGACCTTGAAGAAAGGTTCTAAGGTTGAAGATGGTATAAATATAAGTCAAGTTGTTATGGATTGAATGTATGAAAGATGCCAAAAGTGTGAGAAGTAAGAGTGTGTGAAAGTGAATTGAGGTAGTAGTACTTTAATGTGTTAGACTCCTAAAAGTAAAGAGCTAATGGTGTCTCCAATCTTCTTATTAAGGTTGCAGATGTGTGTAATTTGCTATGCTATATTTTTCTATTATCTTTTGTATCTATAGGCAATTAGCCTCCTTTTTGGATAGTGAGTCATATCTATAGGCAATGAGCCTCCTTGTTGGACAGTGAGTCCTATCTGTAGGTAGTGACCCTCCTTCTTGGGTAGTGAGCCTCTTTGTAATTGGTTTTGCAATTACTCTATATTGTGAGTTAATCCTCATCATGGTTTTTCCCTTATTGGCTTTCCACATAAATATGGTGTTTATTGTTTTTCAATATTTATTTTTTTTATTTGCACTTCATGCTCATACTTAATAATAGATTAAAGTGGATGTGGAGTTAATGATTGTTTGAGATTTGTGGATTTGATTGGTGAGAATTGATTCACCCCCCATCTCAGTTTCCTTGCACCTTTCAACAATTGGTATCAGAGCTTTGGTTCCTCAGAGAAGAGCTTAACCACTTGAGGTAGATCTGATGACACACAAATTGTCAATCCCTATGTTTGATGGAAATGACTACAGTGACTCGAAAGTGAAGATGAGAGGCTACTTGATCTATCTTAGTTACAAGACTTGGAAAGCTATTGAGACAAAATATGTTGCACCGGCAAGTGGTCTTTCTTCTACAGATGAGATTTCTGCCTATGAGGAAAATGAAAAAGCAAGGTATACAATTTATAGTGCTTTATCTAAGATTGAGCGAACAAAAGTTATTTCTTTGAGCACTACTTATGAAGTTTGGAAAAAGTTGGAAGATATCTATGAAGGAAATGATAGACTGAAATCGTCAAAGAAGCTAACAACTAAGTGCAAATATGAGAACTTGAAAATGGAAGAAGTTGCAGATATTGCAAGCTATTTTCAGAGGGTTGATATTGCAATAAATGAAGTCAAAAATCAAGGTGGTACTCTAACAAATGAATATGTAATGGAGAATATTTTCATGACCCTACCAGAGAGTTACAATTTGATAAAGTCTCATCCATTGAGGAAGTGTATGATCCTAAGAAGTTCACTAAAGAATAGCTATTTGGCACCTTGACCACATTTGAAATGAGAAAATTTGGAAAAGAAAAGGAGAAAATAGAAATAGCCTTCAAAGCCACTAAGACAAATGATGATCCAAATAGTGAAGGTTCGAAGGAGTTGGAAACAAATTTTACAAGGAAATTGAAGGTATCAATAAGTACAAAGGTATGTTACCTTTTAAATGTTTTAGATGTGGAAATATTGGTCACTATGCTTCAAGATATCCAAAAAGAGTTGTACACAAGAAGAGTAGAGACAATAAAGACAAAAAGGATAAAAATTTCAAGAAATTATACTATGTTAGAGATGCTGGAATTTCTGATGATGAATCTAATTTTGAGGGTGATAATGATGAATGCTTGTTTCTAGCCTTAAAGAATAAATCAATATCTACTAACCATGGAAGATGTGCAAGGGAAGTTGGTTAGGAGAACAAGAAGGAAGAGATGGAAGGTACTCTAGTTACTACCTTTCATGCTAGATAAAATGAAGACTATTGGGTGATTGATAGTGGCTACTCAAATCATATGACCAGAGACAAAATTAAGTCATGTTTGGAGATGATTCTAATACAAAGATTGTTGGAAAAGGAACAATTAGTTTTTATGGAAAACACAGTACTGATGATGTCTATTATGTTAAGGGCTTAAGGCATAATCTTTTGACTGTTGGAAAAATGTGTAGCAAAGGATTTAAACTTGTGTTCCAGGATAATACCTATGAGACTAGAAAAGGTCTAGAACTATGGTTGTTGTAGGAAGAACATATGGAAACATTTGTCAACTTAAGGTTGCCGATGGTCAGTGTTTTGTGTCTCAAGTTAATGAAATTTTTCTATGGCATCGGAGGATAGGACATGTAAACTTTGACAATCTAATTAGGATTAGTTCAAGAGAATTTTTCTAGGATCTACCTAAATTTACAAAGCCTACCAATGCTCTTTGCAAAAGTTGTCAATTAGGAAAACAAACAAGATGAAATTTTAAAGGAAAAGAGCAATCATCTACCAGAATGCTAGAATTGATTCATATAGACCTTTGTGGTCCCACAAGAACATGAAGTCTTAATGGTGACAGGTATTTCATGCTCCTTATTGATGATTATTCTAGAATGACATGGGTTACTTTTCTTAGGGAGAAAGCTCAAGCTCTAGATAGATTCAAAGTGTTCAAGGATGGGGTAGAGAATGAAGTGAACCTAAGAATCAAATGTTTAAGGTATGATAGAGGTGGAGAATTCACTTCCAGTGAGTTTAATACATTTTATGAAGAGCATGGCATAAAGAGACATTTTTCTACTCCTAGAACTCCTAAGCAGAATGGATTTGTTGAGAGGAAGAATCAAACTGTTCAAGAGGCTACAAGGACTGTGATGAAAGAGGAAAATGCACTTGATGTATACTAGAGAGAAGCAATCCACACTATTTTTTATATTCTTAACAAAGTTCATATCAAAGGTAATAGCGCAAAGACTCCTTTGAACCATGAGCTGGAAAAATTCCTACTGTTAAGTACCTTAAGGTGTTTGGAAGTAGATGTTATATTAAAATAGATGATGAGAACCTTGGAAAGTTTGATGCTAGATGTGACGAAGGTATTTTCCTTGGATATTCAACTAATAGAAAATCATATAGATTCTTCAATAAAAGGTTGAGGAAGATAGTTGAAAGTGCAATTGTAAAAGTTGATGAAGATATGCATAGACCAGTTGAAATAAGTGAAATTGAACTAGATGAAACTATCTACGAACAAGTACAAGAAGAGAATAAGGAAGAAGAAGAATAGATTGAAGAAGAAGAAGTTCTAGAACCTACTCCTAAGACTCCAAAATATGTACACAAAAATCATCCTGAAGAATAGATAATTGGAGATAAAAGTGAAGGTGCAAAGACAAGAAGCAAAGTGGTGGCAGCTGAAGTAAATCTATGTTTATGTTCCAAGATGAACCTAAAATAGTGTGTGAAGAATGAAAAGATGAGAATTGGGTTAGAGCAATGAAAGAGGAGTTATATCAGATAGAGAAAAATTAGACATGGGAATTGGTTCCTAGACCTATAAACAAGAACATAATTGGTTCAAAGTGGGTGTTCAAGAATAAGTTGAATGAGAATGGTGAAGTTGTGAGAAACAAATCAAGACTTGTATGCAAAGGTTATTCACAGGTTGAAGTAATAGAATTTGAGGAGACATCTGCCCCACTGGCAAGAATGGAGGCTATTTGGATGTTTTTGGCATTTTATGCTCACAAAGATTTCAAAGTATATCAGATGGATGTTAAGTCTCCATTCCTGAATGGAGAAATGGAAGAAGAGGTTTACATGGAATATCCAGAGGGATTTAAGTTATCAAATCAACTGGACATGGTTTGTAAGTTGAAAAAGGCACTATATGGACTTAAACAGGCTCCCATAGCATGGTATGCAAGGTTGGATAGATATTTGACACAAAAAAGGTTTAGAAAAGGCTCCATAGATAGTAATATCTATTTCAAAGTTGAAGGAAATAGAATGTTGATAGTGGTTGTGTATGTTGATGATATTATCTTCAGAGCAAATGAGGGTATGTGCAAGAGATTTGTAGAGGAAATGCAAAAGGAGTTTGAAATGTCTATGATTAGTGAGATGAATTTTTTTCTTGGACTTCAAGTGAATCAAATTGATAATGGTATATTCATTTCACAATCAAAGTATGTCAAAGATTTGTTGAAGAAGTTTGGAATGGATGACTCCAAACTGGTTTGTACCCCTATGGCGATTGGATGCAAATTGAGTAAGGATGATGATTCTCCTAAAGTTGATTAGAGCATGTATAGATATATGATTGGTGGACTATTATATCTTACTACTACTAGACTGGATATCATGCATGCAATATTTTTGGTTGAAAATTTTCAAGCAGACACTAAAGAAGCACATGTTACAGTTATGAAAATAATATTTAGATATCTAAAAGGCACTATGGATTATGGCATGTGGTATCCTAAGGATACTAATTTCACTTTGAGTGCTTACACTAATGCAGATTGGGTTGGTTGTGTGGATGACTAGAAGAGTACAAGTGGTGGTACATTCTTTCTTAGAGGAAGATTGGTTTCATAGCCAAGCAAGAAACATGATTTAGTTTCTTTATCCACTACATAAGTTGAGTACATTGCAGCAGCATCTTGCTGCACACAAGTATTATGGATGAAGCAAACATTGAAGGATATAGGAGTGATATGTGATGAACCTATCCATATCTTCTTTGATAATACAAGTGCAATAAATATTTTAAAGAGTCTCATAATGCATTCAGGGAAAAAGCATATATCTATCAAATATCATTTCTTGAGAGAAAAGGTATTGGAGAATGAATTCAAGCTAGAATGCATGCCTACAAAGGATCAAATTGCTGATATATTTACTAAGTCTCTTCTAAAGGATACTTTTGATTATCTTTGGGAGATATTGGGGGGTACTGCCCCTCCTTCAAACTAGGTACACATGGAGGTCCATCAATCTAGTGGATCTATAGATTCTTCATTTTTTTGGATTGATGAATGAGTCTACTCCTCAGGAATAGTAGGAAGTATCATTATTGCAGTATGAGATGTGGGTGCACTCCTAAGGAGTGATGATAATATTTTTTCTTTGTCATTGATGTCAAAGGGGGAGAGAGAGACATGTAAAAAGAAAAATTTGAAAGGAGGAGAGCTAGAGAAAGAATATTGAGAGTGGAGGAATGTTGTGTAGGTTGTCTAATTTAGAAAATAAAGGAGAGTATGTATTATGTCTTTGGCGTGGTTTTTCACATCATGTGTTGCCATCAATGACAAAGGGGGAGATTGTTGCAAGTATGAATGAGTATGGTGGTGTTTTCATTAATGTTGTCACTGATATCAACACAGTATAGGTTGTAGAGAAATGAAACAAGTGATTTTAGGTTATGCATGTATAGCTAAGATATTGTAGAGATGTTGTGATTACATGGAGCTATCTTTATGGTGTTGTAGGTGTGTTGATATGATGAGTTACCAACTGCTTTTGAGAAATAGTGAAGACATAATTGTGTGTGTGTTCAGAATGTGCTCTAATTTGTGCTCTACAATTATTTTGTGTTGATAATATGCTTGTGTGGATCAGAAGTGTTGTTAATGGGAATCCTTTGGTGATATATCCTAGATTAGAGCTTCTGGTTTGATGAAGAGTGAAAGTTGTGTTCACCGGTTTGTGAACTAGTCCAGCAGAGTTGTTTGTCTGTGGACTAGGATAAATGTGTCTACTCCATAGTGCTCTGTTGCATTTTTTTTGGTCTTACAGATCTGTTAGAAGGCTTGTAATTGTGTTATCTATGTTCTATCAAAGGTGTTCATAGTTTGGTGCTCCAGAAGACTAGGATTAGAGTTTTTGTGTGTGTATATACAGTCCAGATGGACTAATGAAAATTATTTTGTGTATGAAGGTTGTTGCATTTGTTGCAAATGAATCTGAAGGCATCTGATATGTATTCCTATGTATGATGAAATGTGTTATGTGGTTCACATGTTATTCTCTTGTTGCAGAAATATGTACTTCAAAGTTCATTTATGTTTTCATTAGGTTTGGCCGACTTGGTGTCTACACATCATGTGAAGGATAAGTATCAACTAAGGAAGCATGTGATTGCTTTGAGATGTTTTTTAGGTCTTGGTTAAGTGTTGGTTTGGTCCTCTCTCATTCTCTTCCATCGCGGGAATGTTAGGTTGTCGACCTAATTTGAATTTGTAATATGAAGTGTGTGTAGCTGAACTTGAAGAAATTTTCTAAGGTTGAAGATGGTATAAATAAAAGTTGAGTTGTTATGGATTGAATGTATCAAAGATTCCACAAGTGTGAGAAGCAAGAGTGTGTGAAAGTGAATTGATGCAATAGTACTTTAATGTGTTAGACTCCTGAAAGTAGTGAACTGATGGTGTTTGCAATATTTTGATTAAGGCTATGGATGTGTGTAATTTGTTGTGGTCTATTTTTCTATTATCTTTTGTACCTATAGGTAGTGAGCCTCCTTGTTGGATAGTGAGTCCTATCTATAGGTAGTGAGCCTCCTTATTGGATAGTGAGTCTTATCTATAGGCAGTGAGCCTCTTTCTTGGGCAGTGAACCATTTGGCAATGAGCCTCTTTGTAATCAGTTTTGCAATTACTCTATATTGTGAGTTAATCTTCACCATGGTTTTTCCTTTATTGGGTTTTCTATGTTAATCTAGTGTTTCTTATGTTGATATTTCTTTTTGTTATTTGCACTTCATTCTCATACTTAATAATAGATTAAACTGGATATGGAGTTAATGATTGTTTGAGATTTGTGGATGTGATTGGTGACAACTAATTCACCCCCCCTCTCAGTTGTCTTTCACTTTTCAACACATCACTCCACTAGCATTGTCAACATGGGCTTGTGCACCCTCATTTATGATATCATCACTACATATTCCATTCATGTCACATCCAACACAACCCACTCATCCACACTTAATCCTTTACTAAGCTAAAGGATTGTTGACCGTCTCTCCTACTTTCATAGACTAGCTATGCTTTGCATTCATCTAACCATCATTATGTTAGGTTTTTCATCTAATTTCCACCTATTTTTCATTTTTCTTCCTGTTGGTGGATTTTCCTTTTAGATGCATCTGCCCATCCCCAAAGTAGATTCACCTTTTAGTGTATCTACCCCTTCCCATGCACATCCACTCTTGTAGGTTTTTTTGTATATGCCTATCTATTAGCGGGCCTACCTATCCAACAAGCCTTCCCTTCTTTCACATCTTCCCCTCTAATAAATGTGTATCCACCTATCAAGTGGGCCCGCCCTTTGTCTTTCACATTTGTGCCTATGGGAGATGCATACTACCTATTCATTAGTGGATCTACCCCTATAGATTCAAGAATGTATTTTTCCTTCTTCTAGCACGTTTTCCCCTATGATTTATCACATGTCTACCTTTTTATGAGCATATTTTCCTTTCAGTCATATTTTTCCCTACTCTACCCTTGTCCATCCCAAAGCTCATCTACTTATCACAGAGTTTCCTTTCCTCTAGAAAATCTACCTATCTATAATCACATCCACCTCTTCTTGAGTGTAACCACCTTTCCCTTGTCCATCCCAAAACTCATCTGCTTATCATAAATTTTCCTTTCCTCTAGAAAATCTACCTATCTACAGTCACATCCACCTCTTCTTGAGTGTAACCACCTTTCAACACTTCCACCCATAACCTAACAGATTCTCCCTTTTCAGGATGCATCCACCTATGCACCTTGATGGGCGGATCTACCCTGTCACAATGGGCAGATTTGTTTGATCATGGACTTTGACCTACAATAAATGCTAAATATGATAAAGTACAAAGAAAAGTTAAGAGACATATCTAGGTGGGATGCTCTTCTCTCTGCACCTATGCTCAAACTACATCTAATCGATGTGGATTGCTTTGTCCTTAAGGAATTTTTCTCTCTATGCTCTCTATTCTATTGTAAATGGTTAGGGTGAAAATGAATATAATTCACCCTACTTACTATTTATGGGCCCCATAATTACCCTTCTAAACCCTAATTTCTTCTTTTCACTCCCATTTGCACCCCATAACTCCTTTTTCCTTTGTTATTTCATCGTTCTTTAACATTTTTTATTATGGTCCTACTAATACCCTTCTTTTTCCTCTATCAAGACATCACTTGGGGCCCTTTTTCCCATCCACCCTCTCGAGGGGGCATCATCCTTCCATATTCTATTTTTTCTCTATCATATTTTCCTCAATTCTAGGGTATCGTGTCACTTGTTTTTTTTATTGAGTCGGCTATATTTTATTTTTTCTTCAAAATATCGTTATTTTAATGATATTTTGAAAACGAGAAAAATTTAGACACCTAAATTTTACCATTCACATTTGGTAAAATTTACCTTTATTTCATCTATTTCTCCTTCTTATTTGCATTAATTAAATAATATTGTTATTATTTGATTAATATCCATCATTTTCCTAAGGCCTCTTAAAGTATTGAATTATTTAATTAAATTATTTATCCTTTCCTCTATAAATTAAATAAATGGACCAATTTACTTACTTTAGTCATTATCCCACTTGAATTAAAATTATTTTTTAATTCATCCTCTTTCTCTCTCCAAATGTCACATCCTCCATAATTCTCCTCTAATCCTAATCTACTTTCTTGAACCTTAATTAAGGATGTGCACATTCCTAATCCTTGATTAGGAGGTGTCACATCCTCCAACATATGCAAGTGGTTTCATAATCCTCATTATCCACTTAATCAATCACCTAATCCTCTATTTGCATAATTAAAACCTAGGATTAATTAGCCTAATATTCATTCCATTTATGGCATCTCCCCTAGTCAACTCCATATTAAAATCTTTCTCCTTTTGGAGAAGCTATCCCCATGCCCAATGGAATTTTTAATTCCACTTTATCCCCCTAGGTACTTTAAGGAATTTTTAATTTCTTTTCAAGGGAAGTTTTAATTCCCTTTTGTCCCATCCTCCCATGACTTGGGAAGATTGGACAAGAAACTTCTTTATGAGGAGATATTGTCCAAATACCCATGGTACCTCCAAGTACCCCCTCTTGTCTCATGCATCGACATGATGACAAGTTCCATCACCATGTGGTTTGATATGTATCAAGGCATCTCAACCCTTGATCTCATCCTTCCCTCAATCCTAGCCATTCACTCCTCTCTCCCCTTGCTAAATGACTACATAGTCATTTTTTAAAATAATGCTCTCATGCTTTCATGCAATCTTGTGACAAAATTGAGGAAATATTAGGGTGTTATGCTACCAAAATCAATTGTGAGCACACATATCATTGCATCCATAGGGAAATCATGACATGAAGATCCTCCTTGGCTCAATTTTCATACTATTAAGTATAGTTTTGAGTTCATTTGGCCCTTATCTTGAGTTTGCTTGATTTTTATATTTTTGATGGGTTTTTTGTTTCCTTGCATTTTAATAGTGCAAAATCACTACACACACTTACAAAAAAAGATTTCCAATACATGTATTTCAAGAGAACATAATATCATTTGACCATTAAATTATAAATTGAGTTAGCTATTTAATTATTTAAATGAATCATGGTTGGATTTGAAATGGATGCATACACATAACATAAAATTACTACATTGTGATGGACTAATTAAATTCCATCGTGACATTTTAAATTGGAGACATGGTCATGAGCCATGTTCTACAACATTAGATTAGCATAAAAGGTTGATGAATATTAATTTGAAGAATTATTCTAATTTTATGGATACTATGTATATCAACTTATACTTAACATAACAAACATATTAACATATCATTATACTAATGTTCTATAACAAGTGCATTTTCATTGTTTTTTTCTCATGTGTAAGCTATTGCTACGAACTTTCACCATGTTCAACAAATAGTAAATATTACCATATCTTACCATGGTTTCCTTGGTTCAACTCGCAATGTGTTAGTAGTCCACTTGGTTTCCATAACCTATTTCTACAACAACCTACAAAACTAGATACATAGTCAATCTCTACATTTATATTAGTCAATAATAATTTCAGAGTGGTTATATAAGGATAAGACCTAAGGACCAAACCTATGCCTTGGGCCATCATCCATGATGGCCTTTCCTAAGTAACAAAATTAGAGGCCTTGTAGTTCACCAAGAACATTTCACATTTGTTGATCACAACAAAATGGGGAAAGATTTAAATAGTGATAACTCTCATGATACTAAATATAAAATTTAAAATTTAAGATGATTTGGAAAGGGGAAATAATGAAGGATAAAAATAACAAATACTTTTTCATATACCCCAACCAATCAAGAGTACTTTTGTTTGTCACTAAACTGACTAGATTCCTATAACATGTTGATCTCGGTGAAATAGGGAAGAATTAAAACACACATAAATCTCTCATCCTTGGGCCAATTTTAAAAAAATTGAAATTCCATGGAATGGGGAGGATGTGCCCAATAAACCCATAAATAATTTTGTTTGAATCCAAAAAAAATCATGTAGTTTTCTCTACAACTCATCCCACTGGTTTACCCCAAAACAATAGTTGGCAAACAACAAATCAACATGGAAACACACTTTGAGGATTAAGGCTAGACAAAGGTGAACATAATATATATCATGAGAATAAAAAGAGCACTATAATGGTTATAAGTAACCCATTATCCTTGTATTATACTTTAATCATGAGAAAAACTAAATCCTTTCAAAAGGTTGTGGCACTAATGTAAACTTGTCAAGACAGAGCTGCTAGAAAAACTTTAGTAGCCAATCTTGACAATATTACAAGCATACATTCATGTATTTTCAAAATTTTATAATAAAAAAACATTGTTATATCTGCTTCCAAGACAACTTACCAATGACATCATGAAGTTTCTTTAAGATTTCTTGTTCCATGTTCAAATATATTAGTTGTGACATGTTTTGAAATGATACCAATGAGGTTATTAACATTTTTGCACCACATCAAGTTCTAGTGCTGTACCCAAGACCAATATAAGTTGAAAGATCGTCTCATCAATTTACACCCAAAATAGTCCAAAATTCTTTCTCAAATTTTAATGAACACCCAAGTGTGGTCAAGGTCTTTCCATGAATTTTAAAACACACATAACTCAGTTCAAGAACATTTAATATATAAAATCATGCCTAACATTTGACATATCAATTCAATACAATCAAACAAAACTTACATAATTCATTTCAAAATAACTTAACCATAGAAGCAATCCTCTAAAGAATTCTTATAAGTCAATCCCAATCTACTTTAAAGGATCATCTAATAAATTTACACTCTAAATAGTCCACAAATCTTTCACAATACTAATAAGGATGCTATTGAATACCAAAATGCTCAATAATGTATAGGACACAATAATAACTAAATATTGTTGACGAGTATTCATAACAAGTGTGTGTATGAAAATATGATGAGTAAATGAATTAAAAATAACTATTCAAACACACCAATAGGACATTATATCAAAGCAAAATATAAAGAGTAAAGAAGTGCAAACTCAGTATCCTGCTTCCATTGTCGTCCTATCGTCCTCTATCTTTAGTGTTTTTGTTGATTCCAGCTTTGTGTTCTCAGATTGTAGGCTAGGCTCAACAAACTGTCTTCCTAAAGAACGAGATTTTGCTATGATGTAGATGCAAGATTAAGCTATGATGATGATTTGAACTAATAAACTTGAAATAAACATGATGCTATGAGATTAAAATGCTAAATGAACTAAATGCATGAACTCTAATTAATTGCCTATTACCAATGCTTGGATTCACACAGGTATTTATAGAGTTTTTCGATTGATTTTGATTGGCTGTCTCGATTAACGGTTGTGATAATTCCTGGTAGATCGAACGGTTGAAGAAAGATGAAATTGAAGAGAAAATAGAAAAACCTAAAACCAGATTTTTCTATTTTATTATGAAAGAGGAAAAAGATAAGAAGATAAGAAATCATCTTTCTTTAAAAGAATAAAAGAAAGATTTAAAGCTGATAAATAATTAATTAAAAAAATCAATTATTTATTTGTGGAGGACATTCAGCTTTTCTTAATTAAATAAAATATTTAATTAAGTTTTTAAAAGCAGAAGAAAGCTTGTGATAAGAAGAGAGCTTTAATCAGGTTTTATTGAAAAAAGCAAAATATCTCATAATTAAATAAAATATTTAATCATGATATGAGAAGATTTCACAATCAGGTTAAAATACCTAATTTTGATTTAGAAAGAAAGCATAAGATATTTTTAATTAAATAAGATCTATTTAATTAAATCACTTTTATGAAATTAATTAAATGAAACATTTAATTAATTAGAAGAAGAATTAAAAATAGAAGAAAATGAGATATTTAAATTTAATTAAATCAAAAAAGATTTAATTTAAATTCAACAAAGATAATTAATTTAAATAAATAAAATGTATTTATTTAATTAATTAAGTGGACATATGAAAATAATTAAATAAAATAGATTTATTTAATTATGGAAGAAGAATAAGATGAATGAACAATATAATTAAATTAATTAAATTTAATCATATGTAGAGGACTTTAGAAGAAATAATTAAATAATAAATATTTAATCAATTGCCAGGATTATAGACATGACCATTTTTATGCGTATACATTTTTCCCCTCTTTGAAGTGATGTGTGAAACGCATTGCTTCAAAGAAAATAAAAAAAAAAATTTCCCCTGATATGTTTCTGATTTTTGATATTGATGATGCCCCCTCAGGAGGTAAATCATGGAAGAAGAAGTTGATAGTGATAGGGAAATAGTGATTTAGCTCCTGATAGATGATGTGGTCGATGCCCCAGTGAAAAAGAGGATGAAAAATGGAAAATGCCATTAATGCCCATCCTAAAAAGACCCTTATAAGGTAAAAGGGGTAAAATGAAGTGTCATTTTCACCCTATTGCTACAGTAAAATTTTAGCTCTGAGAGTGACTTGGCGAGATGGTGATCCCTGTGCACAGACATAGGTTCGAGCGAGCACGATGATATCAGAGACCAGCTGCATACGGACCACTGGTGAGTGATTCGAACCATCTATGTTGTCAATTTTTTCTTTTTAGATCGAATTTGGATAGTTTTTAAATCGGATTACAATTTTTCTGCACGTTTTAGCGCATCTAGCAATAGTTTTAGCGCATGCAACAAATATTTTAGCGCATTTAGGAAATTTCGTAGCGCATCTAGGATAAGGTTAAAAATTGATCTTTTAGTGCATTTGATAGATAGAGTTGCGCATATAGGGTGAAATCGGCTAGGTAGGTGTTTTAGCGCATCTAGGGTACAGAACTGCGCATCTAGGGTTTGGTCCAAAAATGATAGAGTTAAGCATCGGGTAGTTAGAGTAGCGCATCCGAGAGACAGAGTAGTGCATACAGAGTTTTAGCGCATCTAGGAAATAGTGTAGTGCAATTGAGAAAAACTTTAGCGCATATGGGTGACATAATTGCGCATTTAGGAAATTTTCCCCAAAATGCTTGTGTGATGAAAAATGATGATTAAAGTTGCTTCCTTAGTCAATAGATAGATAAATTGTAGGACCATCATGCTGATAAGATAGAGAATCTGATAGAGAAGTGATAACATTGCCTTCAAAATAGAAAACAAAGAGTAAATAGCTGATAACTTTGTGACGAATGACAAAGAGTAAAATGATTGATTGAGTGATGTGAGTTTGATAACTTTGCTTCTCACGATTGAAAAACAAAGAGTAGATGTGTGATAAATTTGCATTATGTGATAGAAAACAAATAGTAAAAATGGAGATAAAAATTTGCATTCATGATTGAAATACAAATAAAAAAATGATATGTGTGTTGATAAATTTGCTTTCCTGAAAAGAAAAACAAATAGTAAATGATGATAGAGTAGATTGATTGGACCTGCTGATAGATTGATGTAGCTCCTAATATGGGTCATTGATATCTTTTTGTTGGCTAGATAGATCATATGATATGAGGCTGATCTGATGTATTTGTTGTGATGGTCGAACAAAATAGGAGGCTTTCAAAATCCTCCAGATCAAAGAGCGGTTCCCACTATGTTGGGAGCGGATAGGAGAGCTGACTCCTGTAGAGTTACAAGTGATAGCAGACTGTGGATTGGGACCATTGTTGGCCATGCCGCGAGGCATTCGGGCCAACAGGGGGCTATTGACGGCCTTGGCCGAGAGATGGCATTCAGAGCATAACACCTTCCACCTGCCGACGGGTGAGATGAGTGTGACGCCAAAGGATGTGTATCAAATTCTGGGGATTCCAGTTGTTGGTGCCCTTGTGGTTTATGACCACAAGGAGATTGGTGGGACCGAGGCGTTGCAGCGGATATGTGGCGATCTCGGTATATATGGTTACTGGATAGACTGGGATGATTTTAGTAGGTATCCTGCTCTGGTAGCGGTGTTGGTTGCATTTGTCAGAGGTTTCCTTGGACCAGACCATCGGTCCAAGGGATTCACCGTGGGTTGGGGGAGGATGTTGGAGTGGATGATCACTCAGCCATGGAGATTTGCCTGGGGTAGCTGTGTCCTAGCGGACATGTACCATGATCTACATCGGATTGTTTACAGAGGATCGACGAGCCTGGCGAGTGGAGTTACATTGTTACAGATCTGGGCGTGGGAGCACATTGTTGTCATGAGACCACTTTGCACTAGAGCGAGACCAACAGGGAGGCCGTATGTGTATGCATATTCTGGCGCAGTTGTCCAGCAGAGGCTGGGCAAGGTAGAGTACTGGCGACAAGTGTTGGATGATGTTGATGTAATGATATGGAAGCCCTACATAGACTGCGAGGCATGGGCGACTGATCACCTAGAGATGCCTTTTGTATGCAGACCACGATACCTGATAGGGTGGACACCCTTTATTATTGAGAGATTTCTGGCACTACGGGTTCTAAGGTAGTTTGGTTTCACGCAGGGGATGCCCCAGGGCATTGCTCATTATGGGAAGCGCAAGGGGGATGTAGGATGGGGGCCATGCATTCCATACTAGGCAGCGTATATAAAGTACTCCTCATTACAGCCCGAGGTATGGGTGGACAGGCCAAAGGTATTAGATGTAGGGATGACAGATGATTATGCCTAGTATTTTCATACACATCTGTTTCCATGGTTCACAGTGTCAGATGAGGCACGGGCGATTAGAGTAGCACCACAGCTAGGAGCAGGGATACAGGGAGGTGTGGCCGATGGGGAGCAGGCTATGGGTGGAGGGGAGCAGGCTATGGGTGGAGGAGAGGAGGAGGAGGGAGAGGAGAGTGAGGAGAGTGGAGATGGGGAGGAGGAGGACAGCGCAGACGACGGAGATGATGGAGATGATGGGGATGAGGAGAGGCAGCAGAGACTAGACAGCCTAGGCAGAGTATCGATTCCTCGGCGGACCAGATCTGGGGGTAGGCCTCAGACAGTGATTAGGGTGACATCCTCATCTCAGCAGGCACAGATAGATGCTTTGCAGGGTCAGGTGCAGACCTTTTAGGGGCAGCAGGCACAGCTACAGAGTCAGTTAGCGCAGGCTTAGAACATGATAGTGTAGTTACAGGCACAACTTGCACAGGCCCAGACATAGGCAGAGGCACAGGTACAGGCACAGGCACAGGTACAGGTACAGGCATAGGCACAGGCACAGGCACAGGAACAGGTACCTGCCCCGGATTCCCAGGTGTCACAGTTGATAGCAAAGAGGCATGCCCTTAGACGGCGAGCACTGGAGGCTGTGGGTGTGGCACAGAGGCTGATGGGTACTGTAGAGAGTACCTCCTTACGAGAGGCCATTGCAGAGGGGTTCGAGGCTGCCAAGAAGGCCGAGTACTACAGAGTTCGCTATGAGGAGCTATGCCCTCCCGAGCGGCGAGAGCCATATCCCAAATCGCACAGCAGGACCAGGACCCGATCACGGATGTCGACACATGGTAGAGAGGTTACAAGGCCTCGACGGGATCCTGATGCCGGGACTAGTGGCAGGCCACCTCCTTTCGGACTAGCTCCTTCAGGGGCATCCACCAGTTAGCCATTTTGGGGCTGATTTGTTATGTATATTGAGTTTTAATCATGTCTTATGTATTATGTTCTGACCTTTTGTTAGCTTCATTGGACATTTGGACATTTGTATTATTTTGATGAGCGATGATATGCAGCGGCAATGTTTCTGATGATGTTTATGTGGATGCATTTTGTGATATGCTATGGATGTGACTTGTATGCATGTATGATATGAGATGGATTTTGATATGTTTTTGTTATTTTTGTGGACTAATCATTATGATGCAGGATGATCTAGTGATGTGAGTAGATGTAATGTATTGTGATGATGTATATATATATATGTGAGATGTTAATTTTTTTTGAATTTTCCGTGTATGAAATGCATCGTGATATGATAGATAATGAATGTGGTATGAATAATGATGAAAAGATAAATGATATGTAAAATGGTAATATGATGATAATGAAATGATGATAAAATGATAAATGTGAATGGTAATGAAATGGTATGAGGTGATAAAATGATAAATGAATGATAAAATGATAAATGATAATGGTAGTGAAATGATATGAGATGATAAAATGATTAAATGATGAAATGATAAATGGTAAAATGATAAGTGATAATGGTAATGAAATGATATGAGATGATAAAATGATTAAATGATGAAATGATAAATGGTAAAATGATATGGTAATGAAATGATATGCGATGATAAAATGATTAAATGATGAAATGATAAATGGTAAAATGATAAAGGATAATGGTAAATGAAATGGTATGCGATGATAAAATGATAAATGATAAATGGTAAAATGATAAAGGATAATGGTAAATGAAATGGTATGCGATGATAAAATGATTAAATGATGAATGATAAATGGTAAAATGATAAAGGATAATGCCAAATGAAATGATATGCGATGATAAAATGATTAAATGATGAAATGATAAATGGTAAAATGATAAATGATATGGTAATGAAATGATATGCGATGATAAAATGATTAAATGATGAAATGATAAATGGTAAAATGATAAAGGATAATGGTAAATGAAATGGTATGCAATGATAAAATGATCAAATGATAAATGATAATAATAATGGTAAATGATAGTGATGGAATGATAATGAATATTGAATGATATGGTAATGATAAAGATGATAAATGTATGAGGATAAATGTTAATGATAAAATGAAGGACATGATAATAATAATGATGAGGATAATAATGAAATGAATAATGAAAAGGTGATATTGACAGTAATGAAAGG
Source organism: Sequoia sempervirens (assembly GCA_007258455.2). NCBI lineage: Eukaryota > Viridiplantae > Streptophyta > Pinopsida > Cupressales > Cupressaceae > Sequoia > Sequoia sempervirens. Next base: position 189,029,435 of record VDFB02373365.1, on the reverse strand, counting down.
AAATGATTAAATGGTTTTAATGAAAATGATAATGATACAATGATAATGATATATGAGAAGGATGATGATAATGAGAATGATAATGAATAATAAATGATATGGGAATGATAAAGATAAATATGATAAAATGAGAATGAATGATAAAATGATAAATGAACCATGAATGGATGCAATGAATCAAATGTCCAAATGTCCTCCACAAAGACTCAAAACTATAGGACAACCGTTAATGCATTCATTCAGCCTTGCAAAATACTGATGTGAATCCAATATGCAGATATATGCAATGATCTAATGAATATGCAACTATATGAAACTAACCTGTTTGTTGAGCCTGTTAGAAGCCTTCTTGAATCATCATAGAACGTTTTGAAATGTTGGAAGTATGTACAAACATCAGAGGGGAAATTAGCGCCAATGATGACCAGAGTACAACTTTCATGAATTTTGATATAGCAAGCGAACACAAGCATCGAGGTATAATTGAACCGAGATGACCTGAGCATTTCTTGCAAAAATAGACAAAGATTAACCACCGTTCTGATGAAAATGTGGAACTGTCATCGATGATATTGCTTTGATCGTCATGTCTTGTGACATATTTGCATCAGATTGACTGTTAACCTCAAGACAACAGACAAAGAAAAATCATTCGCGTTCCTTGCCACTCTAGTTCAGTACATCATTGAGTGTGCTCCAGAGTAATGATATCGAAAATCAAACAACTTTTGGTCAAACATGTAATACTGTTATTTCATGCATTATTCATATATTTGGATCATCCAATAGACAATAATATGATATCTTGTTGAAAAGTGTGTCGTGATCGGATAAAGTTGTTGTATGAGTTTGTTGTTTGTTTGCATGCTCAAATTCTATGTCATGGTCTAGCTGTTTTGGTATGCGCTGAAAGTTAAGTGCCCCCAATTGAGTTTTGCCCCGTTTATTGACACAACTTGCAGAAAGGAATATGTACAAATGATCAAGCCATGGTAAGACGTTTTAACCCTCTAGGCAGATGGCAGTAGGATGAGGCGATTAATGACCCTAAGATGCAAAAAAAAGAGGTGCGGAAAAAGGAAAAGCTGAAAAGGCAAAGTGCGAAACGGGAACTAATAAATGGAGAGGTACAAATAGCGTCTATTTGCCAGATTTTCACTATATGTGTTTATTGCATTTTTCTAATTTCTTTTTGATTTTTTTGTATTTTTTTCTGTCAATAGACTGCCTGTTTGCCAGGTTTTCACCCTATGACATTGTTTTGATTTTTTTGTATTTCTTTAAGACTTCTTCTACTGTTTTAGGATTTCTTCAGGACTTTTTTTACTGTTTTTGGATTTCTTCAGGACTTTTTCTGCTGTTTTTGGATTTCTTCAGGACTTTTTCTGCTGTTTTTGGATTTCTTCAGGACTTTTTCTACTGTTTTTGGATTTCTTCAGGACTTTTTCTGCTGTTTTTAGATTTCTTCAGGACTTTTTCTGCTATTTTTTGGATTTCTTCAGGACTTTTTCTACTGTTTTTGGATTTCTTCAGGACTTTTTCTGCTGTTTTTGGATTTCTTCAAGACTTTTTCTCCTGTTTTTGGATTTCTTCAGGACTTTTTCTGCTGTTTTTGGATTTCTTTAGGACTTTTTCTGCTGTTTTTGGATTTCTTCAAGACTTTTTCTGACTTAAATATAATATTTCTTAAGATGCATACTGTTGATGGGTTCATCAAACAGGTCTCCTTCTGGCATTGATAACTTGTATGCTCCCAAGCCGTAGACTGCAATAACCACGTAAGGGCCTAGCCAATTTGGTTCAAATTTTCCTTTCTTTTCTCGGTCTTGTTGATTTTGTGGGTTCTCTTTCAGAACTAGATCTTCCACCTGGAAGGTACGTGGATTTACCTTGTGATTATAGCTGCGAGACATCATCTGTTGGTATGCCTTCAAATGGTCAGCTGCTCTTTGTCGCTTTTCATCTAGAAGTTCTAACTCTTGTAGTCGAGAAACTATGTATTCATCCTCTGTTATGAGACCTTTCAGTGATACTCTTAATGAAGGTATTTCTACCTCTAAAGGCAATATGGATTTTGCTCCATAGACAAGGGCAAAAGGTGTTTCTCCTGTTGGCGTTCAGACACTAGTTCTGTAAGCCCACAAGGCAGGATTGAGTTGAATATGCCAATCCTTCCCTGAGTCATTGACAATATTCTTCAAGATCTTTAATATAGTTTTGTTTGAGGCCTCTGCTTGGCCATTCCCTTGAGGATAGTAAGGCGTGGAATATCTGTGCTGAATATAGAATCTTTCACAAAGTTCATCTACATCCTGATTCTTGAAAGGCCGACCATTATCTGTAATAATGGCATTAGGAATACCATATCGACAAATAATGTAGTTGAGTATGAAGGATGAAATTTGTTTTCCAGTGACTTTAGAGAGAGGTAATGCCTCAATCCACTTAGTGAAATATTCAGTTGCTGTGATAATGAATTTATGCCCATTTGAAGAAGAAGGATGAATTTTGCCCACTAGATCTAACCCCCATTGGGAGAATGGCCAGGTGGGTGTAAACGAATGAAGTTCTTATGCAGGAGCATGAATAAGATTCCCATGAATCTGACATTTTGAGCATGTTTTAACAAAAGTGAATGATTCCCTTTCCATTGTAGGCCAGTAGTAACCCATTCTAATCAATTTCTTGGATAAGGTTAGTCCACTCGAATGAGTACCACAAATGCCCCCATGAACTTCTTGTAAAGCTTTGTCGGATTCGTCACATTCAAGACATCGAAGTAGAGTACCATAAAGACCATGGCGATAAAGGGCATCAGCAATAAGGGTATATCGAGAGGATTGTCGGATAAAGTTACATTTTTGGTTGTGGGATAAGTCAAGTGGTAAAGTATTGTCTTTTAGGTAGGCATAAATCTTACCATACCAAGGTGAATCAGATCCTACCAAGTGGCAGATAATTTGGCTTTCAGGTGTGTTATAGGTAGGTGTACATAATTGTTCCACCAAAAATTCATAGCGAGCCTGTTTTTCTGGGAGTTGTACCAATGAGGCGATCGTAGCCATAGCATCAGCTGCTTTGTTGTCACTCCTTGGGAATTGTGTGAACTGAATGTCCACAAAGTGCTTTTTGAAGTCATCAATCATTTTCTTGTATGGCAAAAACTTGTCATCTTTAGTCTGATAGTCATCATTGATTTGGTTAATGACTAGTTGTGAGTCACCATAAACTTGTAGCTCGGTAATCCTCCATTCCAATGCTGTCTTTAAACCAGTGATGAGTGCTTCATATTCGGCTATGTTATTGGTGAACGGAAACATTAGCCTATATGACTGAGGAATGGTATGTCCTTGAGGGGTGACAAAGAGAATGCCTGCCCCCGATCCATGTTGAGTGAAAGAACCATCGAAGTATAAGGACCATAACTGCTTAGAGTCTGTCGTGAAAACATCAGCATCTGGAAACTCAATGTGTAAGAGGTGCTTTGTTTGTAGAGGAGCGTCTGCTAGTTGATCCGCAATAACTTGTCCTTTGATTGCTTTGCGATCAACATAGTGGATGTCAAACTCACTCAAAATCATGACCCATTTTGCTAACCTTCCTGTTAGTGATGCTTTACTTAGTAGGTATTTGAGTGGATCAATTTTTGAAACCAGATTGATTGTATGAGTTAGCATGTAATGTCAGAATTTCTGTGAAGCAAAGACTACTGCCAAACAAGCCTTCTCAATAAAAGTGTAGTTAAGCTCATGAATTTTTAGTGTTCTGCTAATGTAGTAGATTGCACGTTCTTTCCCTTCATGGTCTTCTTGTGCTAATAATGCCCCCAAGGATGTCTCGGTTGCAGCAATATATAGGATCAATGGTTTGTCTAGATTTGGTGGTACTAGAACTGGTGGGTTCATCAGGTACTACTTGATTTGTTGAAATGCCATTTCACATTTGTCATCCCATCTAAAAGGAACATTCTTATGTAGGAGATGTGTGAACGGTAGACTTTTGTCAGCCAATTGTGCGATGAATCTTCTGATGGACTGCAGTCGCCCTTGTAATGACCTCAATTGACTGATGTTCTTTGGAGGAGGCATCTTCATGATTGCCTAAACTTTTGCAGGATCTACTTCAATTCCCTTTTCTGAAACAATATATCCTAACAGCTTTCCGGATGTGACCCCAAAAACACATTTCTTAGGATTTAGGTGAACTTTGAATTTCTCCAATCTGGTAAATATTTTGGACAGTATTTCTAGGTGTCCTTCTCTGGTACATGATTTTGCCAATATGTCATCTACATAACCTTCCATGAATGTGTGCATCATATCATGAAAGATCGTAGTCATAGCTCTTTGATAAGTAGCCCCAGCATTCTTTAAGCCGAAAGGCATGACATTCCAACAGTATGTTCCCCACGGACAAGTGAAAGTTGTTTTCTCTTGGTCTTCTGGTGCAATCTTGATTTGGTTGTAACCAGAGAAGCCATCCATTAATGAATACATGGCATGGCCAGCTGTCAAATCAACTATAGTGTCAATGCTCGGAAGCGAAAAGTCATCCTTTGGACAAGCTTTGTTAAGGTCTCTAAAATTAGTGCATACTCTTACACGTTTGTCTAGCTTTGCTACTGGTACAATGTTGGAGATCCATTCTGCATAGGCAATTGATCTTATAAAGCCTGCATCGAGGAGCTTCTTGAGTTCTTCCTTAACCAGTAATGGTACATGAGGATTGGTTTAGCTCCTGGTTTGATAGACAAATGATGCATTATGAGACTGGAATCAAGGCCTGGCATGTCTGCATATGACCAAGAAAAATTAACTTGATTTTCTTTGAGAAAGTTCATGAACTCTGGGATTTCTTTATCTGTCATTAATTCAGCAAGCTATAAAATCCTTGGATTATCTGTAGTTGCAATATTGATTTCCTTTGTAGGCTCGATCAAGATGGGCGATCACTCATGATAGTGCTCCAGGAGAGTGTCAAGAGTCCCATCAGCTGGTGCCTTAAAAAGGTTTTCACCATCTGATATGCTCTTTATTTTATCTTTTGTTTGATCTAGCACTGCCAGATTATGGTTTTCACCACTAGATCATTTTTCTTTATTTTCATTTTTGTAGCTAGGAGACTTGACACTCTCCTGATTAAAGACTTCATACTGAAAATTTCTAGTGGAACAATCATTTACATCATTGGCGGAAAGGAAGTTTATGATAGCTTCGTCATTTGGAAAAATAGGTATATCAATAGGTTTGGTTAGATCCCAGTCAATGAGATCAGGATGGATTAATGGTAGCATGTCATCTGGTCGTATGAAATCAGTGATGGTTAGGGTCAAGACAGAGTTATCGGTAGGATCCGAGGTATGAGGTAGGTCAATCATGGTACTATTCTCCTAATAGTCTTGTTCATTAAAATTTGACTTAGTATCACTAGACTCATAGTTGCGTTGTGGTTCAGATTCTTGTGGTTGGGATCCTGAACCATCTCCTTTGATTAAAGTGGGTGTATACTTGTGTATGACATCTACCTCTTTGTCCCTCCAAAATTCATCATTGTGGATGGTATCCCATTCATATTCAGCACAATCTGTATCAGAAGTATTTTCTATGATATTCAGGATTGATGCCAAACATGTCTCATTCTTATCAGAACCTTCTTGCAGTGTAAAAACATTACCTTGTAATTGTTTAGATGAGGTAGCATCGTAGCCTATTCCGGTTTTATCATATGCAGCAAGCCCTGGAAGATGGATAGGCTCAACTACGCCTTCTTTTCTTTTTCCAAGAGGACCATTGTCATATCCCATCTTTTGCATGATGGAATATCCTTTCCCATATTGATCTATTGGTAAGGTGACATTCAGAACTGTTTCTTCTTCATCCTAATAGAGCCAATCTAGAATTTTTGTATCCTCAGGATCTCCCATGGGAAACTTTTCTTTAAAAAATTGTCCATTGAACTTGGTAGTTGGCTCTATTTGTATTTGTGCTGATGTTGATGCTGCTGATATATGTTGTTGTGTAATAGAAGGTTTGCCATATGATCGAGGAGACGTAGGTAAATTAGCGAGACAAAGGGAATATTCCCCAACTCCACTTTCCTTGAACTACAGTTTCTTGTCAAAGCTTTTGGCTAATTGGCTGATTTGTGTATCATGCTTAGGAGAAGTATTAGCAAGTGCTTCTCGATTATTTGGAACCAAAGTATCCTAATGAGCTTTGACATTGGCACAAGTTTGGGTGTTTGAATTATCAGCTAGTATGGTGATTTCTTGTCCATCATATGGAAACTTAAGACATTGATGGTAAGTGGACGGAACAGCTTGCATTTCATGGATCCAAGGATGACCCAACAAGATATTTTATGCAAGATCTCGATCTAAAACTTGACAAAAGGTATTTTTGATAACAGGGCCCACTCTGATTGGTAGCATGATTAGACCTTTGGACGTCCTTTCCTCATCATCATAGGCTTTTATAGTAATCTTCCTTCTAGGATCAATTGAGTCTTCTGCAAGTCCTAATGCTTGAACCACCTTCAAGGTACATATATTTAGACCAGCCCCTCCATCTATTAGAACACGTTTAACACGGAACTTATGGATCATGACCTCTAAGTATAATGAAGAATTATGGGGATGCGTCATGGAAACATCATCTTTGTCAGAGAATGAAAGACATGTGGGTAAGGACAAATGTCCTACCATGGCTTGAAATCTATTGAGATCTAAATCCGTAGATACAGTTGTTTCAAAAAGGGCTTTGTCTAAAATTTCTTTATGTGCAGGGGAGATCTTCAGGAGTTCTAAAATGGAGATTTGAGCTGGAGTTTTTTGAAGTTGGTTAACTAAGTCATATTGCTGTTGAGGAAAGGTCTCAGTGGATTTTGAAGAGGTACCCTTTAAGATAACTTTAGCTTGGGCTCTCGTTGTGACATTCACTTGTCCATTGTCTACTTTCTCCTTGATTTTTATAACATTGACTCGCTCATCATCTGTATAAAGGTGACAGATTACATTGTCATCAATTTGGTTCACATTTTTGTCAGAAAACTCTCCCTTTTGATAATTTGGTAGAGGATTTCGAAATGCTTGGTGATCTTCATTGGATTTCTATTGTCCTTCTATTGTGATAATTCCCTTGTCAATTAGATCTTGAATAGCATGTTTCAAACCTTGACAGTTGTTTGTATGATGACCTCTGCACCTATGGTAGTCACAAAAATAGGCCTCATTCCATGATGGAGGTTTTACACTAGGTTCATAATTGTGTTGCGGTGGTAACATAAGGACATTCTTTTCCATAACCTCTTTGAAAGTAGATTCTAAGGATTTTCCTAGTGGAGTGAAAGTTCTTCTATTGGAGAAGAATGGAAAGCGTTGTGGTTTTGTGTTTGAGGTATTCCCTAAAGTGTTGTTGTTGTTGTTTCCCTGGTAGTTTTGGTTGTTGGAAGTCCCCTGATTATTGTTCGTTGAAGGGGGATGATTGTTTCCTATATTCACGACTGAATTGACATTGTTGTAATTATTGTTATGAGGAGTGCTTAGGACAAATGGCCTAGTCCTGATATGATTTGCATCTACAACACCATCGTTTACAACGTTCTTGTTGTGGGTCCAAAATTTAGACTTGTCTTGATTGTTGTAATGGTTAGATGAGCTAGGGTTGTCCCTATCAAGTTTTATTGTCCCTCTTTTGACCAAAGCACTTTCGATGGTGATGGCATCCTCAATCAATTTCTCAAAGGAAGGTGGACAATGTAGATTTAAATGATAGCTCATTTCTAAGTTGAGGCTATTGATGAAAGTAACCATTTTCTCCTTTTCAGGAACATGTCGTGGGTACCTAGCGAACATTCTCCTCCATCTTTGAAGAAAGGTAGTGAAAGATTCACCAGGTTTTTGCACAAATTTGCAAAGATCAATCATGGTGATTTGGTGTTGAATGTTGTAGGCGTATTGTGTTATGAACAAATTGATCAATTCCTCAAATGTTTGAACAGGAGGTGTAATCTTAGATAACCATTCCATAGAATTGACTCCAAGGCTTTGAGGAAATAATCGCAATAAATAAGTATCCTCGTGAGAAAACTCCAATGTCATGTTTCGAAAGTCTCTAACGTGGTCAATTGGGTTTGTTTTCCCATTATAACGATCAAATTTGGGAATTTCACAGTGTTTAGGAAATGGAATCATGTTGAGACTTCTATCAAAAGGATAAGGACATATGTCATCCAAAGTGTATTTCTTGGTTGTGGTTTCCCCTCGTAATTCTTTGACTGTTCCTTGGAGTTTTTTAAGCTCTTGTTCAAAAAAAGCGAAATTAGATGGGGATGGTTCTTCTTCTTTGCTTTTTAATTTCTCAGTATCAAAGTCTTTAGGCAATTTAGCTCCTTGATTTTCCAAGAAAAGAAAGTACTTCTCTTTGTCACGTTGTATAATCTATTCAAGGATCTTAAGAAACTTGGGGTTCTGTTCCGCCTCTCTAAGTTGAAGTTCTTCCTCTTGCTCATCATCACTATCTACGGGAGTTTTGTTCATGTTTTTCTTCTTAAGCAACAAATTTTCCTCTCCATCAGCCATATTGTTGTCACTGAAAAGGGGATTGCGACTCACACTAAAAAGAGGACTATCACGTTCACCTTCTTCTTGAATGTTGTGTGTGGAAGTTTCTTGTTGAGATGTATCTCCTAGCTTGTTGTGTTGAGATCTTGTAAAAACAGGCATATGTAAGAAATCCTCGGATATGATCAAAGGTCACTGAAGGATTTGATTAGGATGCGTTGAATATTCAATTGAAGGTTGTGGTATATTCTCAAACTCAAGAGGTTGATTAGGATTGTGACGTTGAGACAATGCTAATATTTGATAATAATCTTGGGTAGCCAAAGGTTCTACAGCATAATCGTCGGTGAATCCCCTAATGTAGTCTTGGTATCTATGGAGGAATGTGCGATAATGGAGCAAGAAGTCTCGACTCTTATACAGGAATTCTCTGTGATCTAAAGTCTTTTTGTAACTTAAGTTTGTTTTGGGCTTCTTGATCCTATTGAAAACTGATTTCTTGGTGAACTTGGTTGATTTCCACTTTCTCAATATGGGAGTAAAATCTCAGAGATTCGGGTCTGTGTACAAATTTTGACAGAAGCGCTATTCTGTTTCCTAAATGCGCTACAGAAAAAGGTAAATGCACTGGAGAAAGAGTCAAATGCACTGCAGAATACCTTAGATGTGCAGAAACAGAGCACATATGCGTAGTAGAATACCCTAATTGCATCGAAATAGAACACAGATGCATCAAAATAGAGTTTAAATGTGTTCCAGTTTTTCCTAGATGCGCTAAAATAGTTTTTCTAAGGACAGTTTTGACCAGTTTTCAGCTGAAATTCATCATGTTGGTTTTTTGGATGATCCTTTATCTTAATTAATATTTTTGAAAGCACAACAAACAATCTAATTTAAGTTGATTCGTAACCAAGCACAGAATAAGACAAGCACAACCTAGGTTAGGCCAGGACAATATCCGCTAGACTCCACGTGGGTTTCCCCAACCGCATATCAGTAGCGTGTGAATCCAGAAGCTTGGCTGCATGGGCTCCCCCTTATAGTGCACTCTCTTCTCAGGCCAACCAAGCTTCCAACCCCCATGAAACTCCCATGGCGAGCTGATCACCTCTACTACTGACCGCGAAAGTGTGGAAGGCTTCACACCGACCGGTGCTGGACTAGCAGATAGAAGGTTTTTGGCTTTCTAAACAATGGTATTTAGTTTGGGACCCCCGTTCGAGTGGCCATACATGGGGCAAGAGATTAATCACCATTAAGGTGGCACTCCAGCCTGAAGAGGTTAAGCTCAACAGGGTTTAAGGGAGTACAACTCCATCCGTATGACACATCCGCACAAGCAACCTTAGGTTTTCCCTTAAGATTTACATTTATATATCGGTTGGGGGTAGCTTGGCTTTAGCTCCGTTGCCAGTTTGAGTCTCATTGGGGTGATGAAATCCCCAGGAAGGCCCAATTTCTAGAGTCAATAACCGTTTCTCTTGCACCCAGGATTGCACAAGTGCGCAAGGGGAGAGGATACTTCGATTATCAAGTCAGGGTTACACAGGGAAAAGTGGGTCTGGTTTTCTGATCACCTGGTTTGCACAGGGTGAGAGCATAATCACCTACCACTTTCAAGCACAGTCAAGAAGAGTAGACAAGTTCGTTTTAAATGCACCAAAATCAAAAGTGATTTAATCTAAGTGAAGATTTTGCTTCACAATAGACATGGGGTTCATTTTAACTGCATGATAAAGGTGTGGTGGCTACCCTAGATTGATTCATTTTAAACCCAACAAGAAAGAAAGAAAAGAATTCTGTCTCCAGAAGGTGTCAGACTTAGAATCCTTGTTACAATCCAGATGCGCAACTCTGTTGCTTAAAAGTGCTAAAACAGAATGCAAATGCACAACTCTGCTACTCAGATGTGCGAAAATAGAATATAGATGCGCAATAACAGTACCTATGTGCGCAATAACAAAAATTCATATGCGCAAAAATAGAAACTAAATGCGCTACCCTGTTACCAAGATGCACAAAAATAGATCCTACATGCGCTAATCTACATGCAAATTTTTTTTATTTTTCCAAAACATATTTGAATGTGCAAAAAAAAAAATCCTATATGCGGTATCTAAACCCCTATATGCGCTGCAGAAAATGATGGATGCGCTACTATGTTTCCCAGATGCACTGAAACAGTCTTCAAATGCGCCGAAATACCTGGAAAAATTAAATTTTCTGAATCTTCCAGATGCACTGCCAAATGTCAGAAAACCTGTGAGGAAAACCTGCAAGAAAACCTGCAAGAAAGAAGTCTAAAATAGGGGCATAGGCCCCACGGTGGGCGCCATTTAATGTGTGTATGAAAATATGATTAGTAAATGAATTAAAAATAACTATTCAAACACACCAATAGGACATTATATCAAAGCAAAATATAAAGAGTAAAGAAGTGCAAACTCAGTATCCTGCTTCCATTGTCGTCCTATCGTCCTCTATCTTTAGTGTTTTTGTTGATTCCAGCTTTGTGTTCTCAGATTGTAGGCTAGGCTCAACAAACTGTCTTCCTAAAGAACGAGATTTTGCTATGATGTAGATGCAAGATTAAGCTATGATGATGATTTGAACTAATAAACTTGAAATAAACATGATGCTATGAGATTAAAATGCTAAATGAACTAAATGCATGAACTCTGATTAATTGCCTATTACCAATGCTTGGATTCACACAGTATTTATAGAGTTTTTCGATTGATTTTGATTGGCTGTCTCGATTAACGGTTGTGATAATTCCTGGTAGATCGGACGGTTGAAGAAAGATGAAATTGAAGAGAAAATAGAAAAAACCTAAAACCAGATTTTTCTATTTTATTATGAAAGAGGAAAAAGATAAGAAGATAAGAAATCATCTTTCTTTAAAAGAATAAAAGAAAGATTTAAAGCTGATAAATAATTAATTAAAAAAATCAATTATTTATTTGTGGAGGACATTCAGCTTTTTCTTAATTAAATAAAATATTTAATTAAGTTTTTAAAAGCAGAAGAAAGCTTGTGATAAGAAGAGAGCTTTAATCAGGTTTTATTGAAAAAAGCAGAATATCTCATAATTAAATAAAATATTTAATCATGATATGAGAAGATTTCACAATTAGGTTAAAATACCTAATTTTGATCTAGAAAGAAAGCATAAGATATTTTTAATTAAATCACTTTTATGAAATTAATTAAATGAAACATTTAATTAATTAGAAGAAGAATTAAAAATAGAAGAAAAGGAGATATTTAAATTTAATTAAATCAAAAAGATTTAATTTAAATTCAAACAGTGATTCAATCCATATGTTGGATAGAATATAGGAAAAAATTTATGACCAATTAAGACTATTTTGACTGAGTTGCTAGTCCAATCCTCCCTTAAGCGCTAAAAACCTACTCCTTTTACTTGAACTCTTTCAAAAACTTTTTGACTAAGTTGCTAGTCCAATCCTCCCTTAAGTGCTAAAAACCTACTCCTTTTATTTGAACTCTTTCAAAAACTTCAAGGTGGCATTGGAGAAAGATAAGCTTGAGTTAAAAAACCTTGAACTTTTTACCTTGCTCTTTAAACTATTAAAAAAAACTCCTATATACTTACCAACTTCTCTCAAAGTCACCCAAATTGACCCCTATATCTTCTCAACTACTGTCCACATGCCAAACTATTGTTATATATTCCCACTTTCTCTTAAACACTTCCTTAGATGCCTATAACTGACTCTCCACTAGCCAATAAATCTACTAACTACTGCCAGCTCCATACTTTGACTCCTTTAAAAACATGTGGAGGAAAGTTTGAAAAGCTCAAAATATTTTAGTAGGGTGTAGGAGAAATTTTAGAAGTTAGTTGCCACTTGTCTAATGTCTTTAAGCTCATTTCTCCACTGTTACACTATATGCAAACCTCCTTTACTATATTCTAATTATATTTAGGTTGATATGATTATGTTTTCCATCTTTAGGTCTTAGTCATGCTTACTTTGCTTATTAGGTACATGTCATCTCTATACTTAACAAACCAGATCACTGTCTTCTATACTTACTTGACAGTTCCTTTTCCATTTGATAACGCATTTTTAAGAGAAAAAGACAAAGAGAACTTTCTTTCACACATGATTCTAGAATATCCTCTAAGACTGACTTTCATTTCCTATGTACTTGCATGCTTAAATGTTTGTAATTGTACTTCATGACAACCTTTATCTCCCAATTTCAGTCATTAGAAACTATAATCTATTCTCACTACCATCATATTTTGTTGGTGTAATTAATTATTAATTACACTTTGCATAAGTTTACTTAGGTAATTATTTAATTCCTAAGTTATAGGTTTTATCCTTATCTTATTGAGCTATCTTGTTGCTCAAGATAAGATTAGGTTTAGGCATCTTTACTTTTATAAAGCAAATTATCTCTTGTAATTAATTGATCACTTCGAGTATATCAAATTGCATGTTTTTATGCAAAGCTCTTGATTTTTTCGTTTTTCTCTTCTGTGGAAGGTAATTTTTCTGGTTTGCAATTAGATCTTGGTTTTTAACATGGTATCAGAGCCTCGATTCACAGCCCCTTAGCTTTTTTGGAGGATTTCATTGCAGAGCTCATTCGGAGTCCCTCAAGGGTTTCAATCCTTGAACATTATTATGCAGCATGTTGGATCAGATCAGGGTTTTCTATTGGATTTAGAGTGCTGGAAAAAGTCAGAAATGACTTTCATTTAATCATTTTCATCACCGTTTGCCAGATCTGTGAGGGTTTCAAGATTGGTGAGTTTTCTAATAGATTTGGGGGTCACCTAATTTTCAAAGCACTTTGGGCCCAAACAGACCTCGCCGTTGGATTCGCTGTGCCCAAAAACCCCTATTTCCATATAAATTTTGTCTGATTTGGACATAGTCGTCTGGAGAGGCAAAAAAAAATTTCCCAAGGGCCGTATGGCCCCCAGGCACAGTTTACGAGGCATTGATTTCAAAAAAAAAATATTAAAAAAATCAAAAATTTTGGTTGAAGTTATGCGCGGCCAGAGAAAATTGGTCCCGCCACTGGGTGGCCACCACCGGACCACCACCGCCCTTATTCACCACCAGCCCGTCGCTTGCCGCCTTCAGCCCCCACAGGCTCTTCCAAGGCCATATGGGCGACCAGCTGCTCAGCCTTGAGCCCCCCGCCGAGCTTCCAGCACCTAGCCCTGGTCATGTGGGTGACCAAGGGCTACGTCGAAGGAGCCAACCGCCAACCCCTGGTCCTGCATGTGACTAGGGACCAAATTTTTTTAGCCCCTGAGGGTTGTAGGGAGCCATATTGGGTAGTTTTGGACTAGTTTCACCAAATCAGGCGTAACTTTCACATACGGCGTCCTTTTTTTGCAAATGAGATATTGTCAAAAAGTTGTTTCTGAGCTCTACGCAATGGTGCTAGTGAGATTTTTTTTTTTCCTTTTTGATGGTTTTTTCTACCTCGGAAGTCAGATGTTGTCTTTTTCACTCTGGCAGACATATGTTGTGACTCGCTTATCCAATTTTCATGATTTTCACAGCATTAGAAAGATGGTTTTGGCCTCTATGCAGATTTGAGGTCATTTCAAAAAAATGTATAACTTATTTTAGGTATGCATTCATTTTTTGTTTCATGCTCTAGGTTTGCATTTTCACTTATGTTTCTGTAGTTTTGCATTATCTCCTTATGCAATCATTAGGTATTGTAATAACGAATTGATATAAAGTTCCATTACAGGGGGTTCTTGCATCCATCTTTCATTTTGGTGACAACTCGCATGAGTTTTTCTGGTTTCTAGTTGTCTCCTTCTAGCTTCTTTCTTGCTTAGCTAGACACATTGTTGGTTTGCTTAGGTTCACACTTCACATTGGGATTTTCTAGTTCTTGATCCGCATTGGTTCAGATCTTTCTCATTTGAAGGCCATGTTTTTATGGTTAATGTTCCAATATCTTGATGGTACTCGTCCTATGGGTAGTTTTAGTTTTAGTTTAGCATTGGCTTCGACAGACACAACTTCCAAATTTGTCATCATTATGGGTCCATTCCTACTTTCATCTATTGTTGCTTATAGATTCCAGAGTTGATCCAGTATGTGAGTTTCTAGTGTTCCTTGGCATCAGGTCTACTATTCCATTTGTGATTCCAATTGGTATTTTGCAAATAGAACTATCTTTCCTTGCTTGTCGGATTTGGGGTTCCAGTGTTGCTTCTTTAGAGTTCTTCCAGTGCTTCTTCGCAGAAGTTCATCTCACTGAAGGGGGGTTTTTCCCACTGGGTTTTCTCTCTCTTTACATTTGTACATGAGTACCTAATCAGGCCTTGTTTCTGGGACTCATATTTGCATAATAATTTGCTTCTCCCTAAGTTGCACTTATGGGGGGTGTTGGTGTAATTAATTATTAATTACACTTTGCACAAGTTTACTTAGGTAATTATTTAATTCCTAAGTTATAGGTTTTATCCTTATCTTATTGAGCTATCTTGTTGCTCAAGATAAGATTAGTTTTAGGCATCTTTTCTTTTATAAAGAAAATTATCTCTTGTAATTAATTGATCACTTCGAATATATCAAATTGCATGTTTTTATGCAAAGCTCTTACTTTTTCATTTTTCTCTTATGTGGAAGGTCATTTTTTTGGTTTGCAATCAGATCTTGGTTTCTAACATATTCATCATATGACAATTGTAGACCTTCTTTTGGACTATACATTCCTTGTATGTCTTAATATTATTTGTATTTGATTCACCCCAACATCCTCTTTTATGAAATAGGCCTACTATAGATCAATGAAATAAAAAAAACTAAGCTATTAGAGACACATAAATAAGCCTTCATGACTCTTCTTTTGGTTAGATTGTCACTCATCATTGCTTCTCCTGTGATCAAAATCACTACCCAATTTCTATGAAGTGTCATATCATGTAAAACCCTCTTTTTTTGTGTCTCATGTTCAACCATGCATGAAATTTCCCTATGAGCAGGCTTGTTCATACTGTCATTTATCTATGCTATATTCATGGGGTCCTTTTAAGGGAGAATTATTGTTGCTCTGTCCTATCTAATATCTTGTCTATTAGTCTATGTTTGTTTTTACCACTAGGTTCATGCTTCTTTTCCTTGACTACAAAGACTTCTTCTCCATGGACTGTCACCTTCTTGTAGATTGATAATATGCTTGCCATCTTCCATGGTGTTAGTAATTCAAAGGGATAAGAGCTTCCTTTCCTCTTATCAAGGACTACTACTAACCTTGTTGTATTGACAATCCTCATAGCTATAGTTTTGTTGTATTGACAATCCTCATAGCTATAGTTCAGTGCTATGACTGTTCTTTCTATGTGGTTACCCATTATTGTATTACCAAGTTATTGGCCCTAATCACTACTATTTGTCCTTTTATTTGTGTGACCTACCTTTTAACATCTTTTACAATACTCAAGGCTTAGAACATCATATGTACACAATTCAGAGGTTTCTTTCAGATTTCCTTTTTTGTAATAAGCATCAATTATGACAATATAAATGATAGAATCAAGGGTGATCCCTTTTTCAACCATTTTTATGAACAAACCAAAAAACTCATCCATATTACCTTGCTTTATGTAACCATCAATCAATACCATAGGTACAAAATCTGGGACCAAAAATTTATCTTGTATTTGTTGTAAGAGAGGGTGTGCCTCTTGCATCTTTTCTTGAATTGCCTAGGTCATGAAATAATACATTGTAGGTATGAGTAGTGGCAGTTATACCCTTTTTTAACATTTCACCAAGCATATAAAAGGCCTTATCTAAATTATCCTTCTTGAAGTAGCCATCAATGAGGGTGGTATAAGTAACCCTATTTGGTATCAAGCCTCTTCCAAGCATTATTCATCACTGTTTATCTTGCATGCAAATCCACATAAAGGTTGCAAGCACCCCACACAAAATCCTCTTCCAACTAGTACCCATGTCACTAACTTTTATGTGCACTATATCTTGTGCTCATGCTACTTTGTTCACCTATCATGAAGGACCAAGAGTGCCTTTATTTCATAGTTATCATATCACTATCCATGCATCATAATCATTAACTATAAATAATAAATGTGCTTGTTGATTCTTCATGACTATCTTTATATTGTCTTCAGGACCATTCAAAGTTTCCTTGTTTTGACTATGCCATGGTGATAGCAATTTGTCTAGTTTGTCACTATGTTTTGTCCCATATCTCATTAAACTATGTAGCATGCTCAAATAAGGAAAAACTATAAATTCATTCATTTCCCTATAAAAATGTACCAAAGATGCATTCCCTCTATCCATATTAAAAAAATCCTTTATCACATTTCAATGATGCCAAAATAATCATCTTGTAAGCTAAATCACATTCATTCTCAAATCTTGACTAATTGGCAATCATCTTTCTAAAGCTCTAATTTGAACAAAAGATTACTTCTTCTAAAAACCTTTAAAACTTTTCCTAATCCTTAAAACTTCTTGTACTTTAAAATTTGATGCTTGTGTTCAAAAAGTCAAAAAGGTCTCTCAAGATGTAATGATTGTAAAAAGAAAAGAATCATCTATCAACAAAGAATCTTCATGATTAAGGCCTATGGCTACAGGGCTGTCCATTGACTATCATGCATTCTTTACTGGTATTTATATCTTGAATTGTACTTCTTCCATAGTGCATAGCTCTGTGCTCTTGCAAGGACTTCCACTCTCAATGAATTCTACTCTTTAATCATTCAACAAAGCGCTATCACTAAGGTCCCTAGACTATCTAATAGAAGAGTGCCCCAATCACAATGTCTCCTAGTAGCTGTTTGCTTTCCATATATTTATGTATTGTTTAGTGTCAACAGTCCCTTTTAACTTGCCTAGATTGCCTCTTTTATTTATGCACATTCCTCCCTTCTTGTATAGAATTTATAAGTTGTATGTACAATATTCTTTGTGCCATGGTGTAATGTTCCCTGAGACCATGACTACCCAATATACATGTAACTTACCTCTACCATCTATGATTACCTTGATAGCATGAAAGATCATTGAAAGAAGCTATCATATTGGCAAACAAATCTAGAAATTCTAAAATCAACCATTAATTCCAGGTAATATATCCATCAACCTCTTCTCTTGATTATAGGCAAAAAAAATTCCCTTCTTATCTACAATCAAATATGAAGACTCATTAACCTTTTTTTGCAATTTAGCTACTGTCCAGCTGCAAGGGACTTTTAGAATTTAAGAAAACTATATGATCTTCATTTTCTTCACTACATGGAACCCAACATCTAGTGCATGGGCAACAAATTTGATAACCTCTTCTTAACTAGTCTCAAAATTGAAATAGCAGTTTGTGCAATGAAACCAAGAGACTACAAAAATTGTTCAACTCATAATCCCACTAAGACTCTTCTTTCATGGTGATGCCCCTCATCATGCTCATTGACACAAAACATAGATCTTTGTCCACTGCATTGTCATTTTATGAGGTTTTCCCTTTACTAGTCTTTATCTTCTCACTATTTTTTCTCTCCATCAAACACATACCTTTTTATCACTTGTGTTACCACATTAAAGTCATTTTAGAAAAGATAGATTGTTCAACTTTAGTACTAGGCATGTAGGGAAACTCAAAGAAACTCCTCTAAGTCTTTTCTTAAATGAATGAACAACACCGGATAACAAAGAAGTGGTATTTGACAATTGATCAGCTAGTGTGGGCTCCTTCAAAGGATTTACAACTCTCACGTCCTGAACATTGATTCCAAAACTTGGTACTGCAACCTCTTAGATAGACACATTATGCTTCTTAACTACCCTAGAAGAAAAATAAGGGTTTTGAACTCCTAACAAAGATATTTTCTACATTTCTTATCAAAGGTTAAAACTTTGGGCAATATAGGGCATACCTACCATATAACATGACTTGACTCCATGACCTGCTACATGGATATAGTGCTGGTGAAAATCCTTGGAAAATTCTAAAATTATATTTGCAACATGCCCTAAAATTATTAGATCTTCTACAACGTGGTGAAATGAATGGATGCATTCAAACTCTTAATATGTAAGCTCCTTCCTTAGCTTGCAATGTGGTGTCTTAATTGGTTGGGTGCATCCATGTTTTCCTAGACTCTTTCAACACCATTTACTTGAAACCCTGAAACTTCTCTTACAATTTGAATAAATGAATAAAACAAAAGCAAACTCATTTGTTTTCCTTCCAATCTTTCACTTAAATGCTAAAAGAGAAATAAGCTTTTGACCCTTTTTTCCTTTTGTATTATCAACACTTAAATGTGGCCAAAAATTTATTATTTTCTCATCTTACATCTTGTAACTCACTTTTGTGAGAAAACCCTTTAGCTTTCCTAATGGCTTTTGGATAAAAATGTCAACATCTTTGGTGACCTCTTGGAGATGTTTGCTTGCTAAACATGGTAACCAGCTACCTTATACAATCCATTGGTCATAGGAATCATGAAAGAACCTGAAAACATACTAAAAATAGACCTAGTATATTGTTGTAGCACTTCAAAATAGTGCATGACACCTTCCAACTCACCCAACCCACCCAAACCACCAAAGAAAACTCAATACATGATTGAAAAAAACTAACCAATTGTGCAACAACAATTGGAGGAATGAAAAGACTAAAATGTGTGTGCAACACCACTTATTGACTCAAGGACAACATACTCTAACCTATACAAACCAATAGTGATGATATATAAACAAATCCATTGACTCATTTCTTGAAGTAGCTACCCTTCCTTAACAACTTGCAATGTTTGTCATATTCATGAGTAGCCCAAACAAGATGCACCATAAGTAGAAACTCAATGAACAACTGCAACTCTTTTAGAAGAACATAAACATACTCACCCTTTGATTTTGACCATGCATACTATTGTTTTGGATTGGATAAGTGAGTTGAATCTAATCTTCTTAAGTTGCAACTTTATTTTCAGCTTCATTTTCATCAATGACTTCATGCTTAGGTGCAAGCATGACTTGTGATACTTTGTGGTCCTCTATTTTGTCTAAATGTCTAATATGAAATCCTCTTGAAAGGATGAGCTTTGAGCTCTTACTACTAGTTTCTCACTTATGCGTTGCTTCTTTATCATCTTGCTAATTGGGGTGCTTCTTTCCTTGTGAATGATTTGGCAAAAACATAGAGATGTTTGTATTAAACTTCTTCTGCTGATGATTTTCTGATTTAGGAGGTACTTTCTTGGCATTAAGATTTGAATAAAAGTCATGTATGATGCTAGGAAAAATGTCTTCATTAATTTCCATCCTACTCTCCTCATGTTTTCCAATATTTGCACTCTTCAAAACAGTGTTGTCATTTTGCACTTGGTATATTAGCACCTTATCAAGACTATTTATATCTCCTTGTTCCAAACCTATTGTTGACGTTGATATGAGAGGTTTTTTTCATCCTACTCAACAAAAGAAGGCAGCTCATCAAACCAAATTGTAGACTCTTCCTTTTCACCACATCCCTCTTGCTTTTCATTTTCCTATCCCAACTAATTTGTTGACATAGACATTGACATATTTTCTTCACCTTCAACAAAAAATGGAAGCTCATCAAATAAGTCAATAAAAACTTCGCATTTAGCCCCTCTTACTTTCTTTTCAACTTGATGTCCTATTTGATCATGCTCATAAACCACTTGTAACAAGTTTTATTTTTCATTATGTCCATCATTTGCAAGGTCATCAATTGCAATTTTTTTTCTCTTCCCTCAAAAAACTTCTCTTCCCCACTAAACCAGCTATCTTGATAAACAATAGTTCCACCTTTGTAAAGACAAATGGTACTAGGATGAGAAGGCTGATTTGGTGGATGATTTTGAAGAATTTGTTGAGTTTCTCGAGGTAGAAAAAGCTCTTGAAAGGGCTCTTCCTAAGGAATAGTAGATTAACTTTTCTCAAACACATGATCTTGCAATGGAAAATTACCCCCAAAACTTTGTATTTCAAATTTAGAGCACTAACTTGAGAATTCAAAAGACTTATCTTGCTTTAAAACTTTTACTTAAGAGCCTCCTCTTTCACAAGTTGTTTTGGAATGCAAGAGGCTGATTGGGATCCAGCCTTTGTACTTGGGCAAGAAATAAACTCATTTTCTCTTGTTTAGTAGAAATCTCTTTTGCAAGAGACTCCTTATATTGCTTCCACTAATTGTATATATCTTGTTGGTATTGATAGGCTTGGTAAGCCAACTCCTCTTGATGCAAATAAAATTCATGTAGTATCTTGATATCATCCAGCTACTTATTGAAGTCTATTAATATGCTTTTGATGTCGCTAATCCCCATATTGTCAATATTTTAGAGCTAGCTAGAAAAGTAACCAGGCTAGTTTGGCATAGAAATGACTTCTTGGGGCTGATTAAAAGGTTTCCAAGAAGATTGAGTAGGGGTGGGTGGGTGGAAAACCTGATAATTTTGTTGATAACTTATTGTTATAGGGTCATTTGGAGTAAAACCACCAAGCTATTCTATTTGGTATGGCTTGTAAGAGGACATATAAGCAACATTTTCATAGAATGGAGGGTTATAAAATATGCTTGCATGAAGTGAGGTCATGATACCACATTCAAAAAAGTTGGAAATTCATGAAATGTTCTTAAAATCAAAATAATGGAGACTATTTTTTTACAAAATTTAAGCACATACCAACAGTCAGCCCACTTGAAACTAGTAGATTTGAACTTAGAGTCGCCATGTGTGTGAGGATTTTGCCTCCAAAGGTAGAAATTGCTAACACACACACACTAAATATCAAAAATGAATGGAAATTTTTTCAAACTGTGATAGTTTAAACAGTCCCAACATGCATGCCAAAAACTATTGTTATGGAAGTGTGCACCCTTTGCTAAGCTAATTAAATCACTTAGCCACCTCATGAAGCATAGGATGATCCCCCTGAGTGTGAGCTCAAATTGTAGAGATCAACCTCCAGAGAGGGTTGATTCCCTTGGTGTCTCACATAAACTAACTAAACTAATGTTCTACTAATGGAAAAGGGTAGAAAGAATAGCATGAAATGAGTATATATGAAGGCGATGCACCGAAAATGTGTTTTCATCAGACTTTAGACTGCTATCTTGACACATAACTAATCAATATATTAGGCTATTTGTGCACAATATTGGTGTTCTAATATACTTATTTATCATTGTTTCATTAAAAGGTCCTTGCTTTTTACAGCTTTAGAAGGAAGGAAAACTAGTATTCTTCACAACTAACATCTACTAAAACTATGACACAAGCAATAACCTACACAAATATATCTTTTTCTTCTTGAAAATGGTGGAAGTAAGAAATTCATCTAAGGATTTGCATATGAAAATTCATGAAAATTCCATCAATTACTCACATTAACAAATAGGACAGAACCTTTGAAGCCCAAAAAGTGTTGACTTTATTGATAGAAGATTATTTTGCAAGTACAAAGTCTAATATATATCTACCATGATTGAAGAAGCTCTGAAAAAGAGGTATTAGAATGCTTTATTCTTAGTCAAAAGACTGAAAATCATAGTTACAATACACCAAAAGGACAGAAAAAAAACTTTTTCAGTTTACAATACAACTCTAAAAAGGTGAAAGAACTTAGAATGAAACAAGGCATGCCTTTTTCAATCTATACATTGGAGAGAATATAGGACAAAATTTATGACCAATCAAGACTATTTTGACTGAGTTGTTGGACCAATCCTCCCTTAAGCACTAGAAAACTACTTCTTTTACTTGGACTCTTTCAAAGACTTCAAAGTGATGTTGGAGAAAGACAAGCTTGAGTTAACAAGCCTTGAACTTTTGACCTTGCTCTTTAAACTATTAAACAAAACTCCTATATACCTGCCAACTACTCTCCAAGTAACCCAAATTGACCCCTATATCTTCTCAACTACTATCAAATATTCCCACTTGCTCTTAAAAACTTCCCTAGATTCTTGTAACTGACTCTCCACCAACCAATAAATTTGTTAACTACAGCCACATCCATATGTTGACTCCTTCAAAAACATGGGGAAAGTTTGAAAAGCTCTTTTAGGAAGGCGTAGGAGAATTTTTAGGGGTTAATTTCCACTTGTGTGATGTCTTTAAGATCCTTTCTCCACTATTACACAAGATGAGACCTCCTTTACTCTATTCTAATTGTACTTTAGGTTGATATGATTATGTTTTACATCTTTAGGTCTTAGTCATGCTTAGTTTGCTTATTAGGTATGTCATCTATGTTTTTAACAAACCAAATCACTATCTTTTGTACTTACTTGATAGTGTCTTTGCCATTTGATAATGCATTTTTAAGAGAAAAAGACAAAGAGAACTTGCTTTCACACATGATTTTGGCATAGCCTCTAAGATTGACTTTCATTTCCTATGTACTTGCATGCTTGAATGTGTTGTCATTTTACTTCATGATAACATTTATCTCCCAATTTCAATCATTAGAAAGTATCATGTATGCTCACTTCCATCATATTCATCATATGGCAATTGTAGTCCTTCCTTTGGATTGTACCTTCCTTGCATGTCTTATGATGATTTGTATTTGATTCACCCACACATCTATTCTTGTACAAAACATGCCTACTATAGATCAATGTAGTTCAAAACTAAGCTCTTGGAGACACATAGATAAGCCTTCATGATTGTTGCTTTGGTTAGATTGTCTCTCTTCATTGCTTCTCTTGTGGTCAAAATCACTACCCACTTTCTATGAGTGTCATATCATGTGAAACCCTCTATTTTTTTGTGTCCCATGTTCAACTATGCATGGCAGTGCCCTATGAGCAGAACTATCATATTGTCATTTTTCTATGTTGTCTTCATGGGGTCCTTTTAAGGGAGAATGCTTGTTATTGTGTCCTATCTGATATCTTGTCTATTGGTATGTGTTTTTTTCTACGACTAGGTTCAAGATCCTTTTCCTTAACTACAAAGACTTCTTCCCCATGGACTATTGCCTTCCTGTAGACTGCTCTCTTGATAATATAGCTACCTTCTTCCATGGTGTTATTACTTCAAAGGGATAAGGACTACCTTTCCTCCTTTCAAGGACTATTGTAACCTTGTTGTGTTGGCAGTCCTCACAGTTATAAAAGTGTTATTACTATCATTTTTATGTGGTTACCCATTATTGCATTAGCAAGTTATTGGCCCTACTCACTATTATTTTTCCTTTTATTTGCATGACCTACCTTTTAACATATTTTGCAATACCCAAGGATTAGAACATCATATGTACACCATTTCGAAGTTTCTTTTAGATTTCCTTTTTCTTAATGAAATCTATTCTTTAAAAAATAGGCCTACTCTAGATTAATGAAGTAACAAAACTAAGCTCTTAGGGACACACATATAGCCTGCATGACCGTTCTTTTGGTTAGATTGTCTCATCACTGCTTCTCCTGTGATCAAAATCACTACCCACTTTCTATGAAGTGTCATATCATGTAAAACCCTCTATTTTTTTTTTGTGTCCCATGTTCAACCATGCATTAAAGTGCCCTATGAGCAGGCATGTTCATACTATCATTTGTCTATGTTATCTTCATGGGGTCCTTATAAGGGATAATTATTGTTAGTATGTCCTATCTAATATCTTTTCTATTGGTCTATGTTTGTTTCTCCCACTAGGTTCATGCTCCTTTTCCTTAACTACAAAGACTTCTTCTCCATGGACTGTCACCTTCCTATAGACCACTCTCTTGATAATATAGTTGCCAACTTCCATGGTGTTAGTAATTCAAAGGAATAAGAACTTCCTTTCCTCTTGTCAAGGACTGCTACTAACCTTGTTGTGTTGATAGTCCTCATAGCTATAGTTCAATGCTATGACTATCCTTTCTATGTGGTTACCCATTATTGTATTACCAATTTATTGGCCCTAATCACTATTATTTGTCCTTTTATTTGCATGACCTTAGTTTAAAAATATTTTGCAATAATCAAGGATTAGAGCATCATATGTACACCATTTAGAGGTTTCTTTTAGACTTATTTTTTGGTAATGAGCATCAATTATGACAATGTAAATGATAGAATTAGGGATGATCCCTTTTTTAACCATTTTTATGAACAAACCAAAAAACTCATCCATATTACCTTGTTTAAGTAACCATCAATCAATACCATATGTACAATATCTAGGACCAAACCTTTATCCTATATTTCTTACAAGAGAGGGTGTGCCTCTTGTATCTTTTCTTGAATTGCCTAGGTTATGAAATAATACATTGTAGGTATGAGTACTGGCAGTTATACCCTTTTGCAACATTTCACCAAGCATAGAAAATGCCTTATCTAAATTATCCTTCTTGCAGTAGCCATCAATGAGGATGGTATAAGTAACTGTGTTTGGTATCAAGCCTCTGCCAAGCATTATTTATCATTATTTATCTTGCCTGCAAATATGCATAAAGGTTGCAAATTCCCAAAATCCTCTTCCAACTGGTACCCCTATCACTAACTTTTATGTGCACTATGTCTTGTGCTCATGTTGCTTTGTTCACCTGTCATGAAGGACCAAGAGTGTCTTTATTTCATAGTTATTGTTACCAATTTTTCGCTACAGCTCAATTGGTGGAGCTGATTAAATATTATTATATTTGAAAGTGAAAATTACTGTTATTTTTGCATATGCTTAAGTGTTGTTTGCACCTTATTTATCATTTATCAAGTGATAGTTATGCAAGTGTTTGAGAAAAGGAGCTTCAAACATATTACCCAATGCTTTACAAATCAAATGGAGTACAAAACTGAGTATACAAATGATTAAGCATAACAGAATGCTTTCATTTATTTCAAGTTGTTCATATTACATGTTTTCATTTGATTGCAAGTATACAAATGACAAGTACAACATTGCATTTCAATGCTTTTCTTTCAAAATGGAAATGAAAGAAGAAACTTAAATATCCACACAAGCCATGGTTTTAGCTAAATCCATTCATTACGGAAAGTAAACTATGCAGCTGAAGGTAAAAGAAGTGAGAGCAGATAGTAGAAGACATATCCATCATTGCCTGATTCTTCATCTTTGATTGAGATGCTTGCTACTTGCTCTGTCCTGCTTCTGCTCCTGAGTGTGCTTGTAAGCGATTGAGAGGGGTGTCAATTAAGATCTCTAGATATGAGTTATACTACAAGCTCTACCAACATACATATAATTCACTCTTCGAAATGCATGGAATCAAATAAAGGAAGGAACATAAAGATGAACTAAAAAGAGAAACATCACCATCACATATTGTTTTTATGCTAACATCATTTGTTTCCTTGTGCAAGTATAGGAAAAATCATGAGGCTGATTATCTTTTGAAGACCAAGCATGTGGGGAAAAATGGGCTCCCACAAAGGTAGAGCTCGGCATGCTGCCCCTTATACATTACAAGTGGGCTAAGAAAGAAAGTACAATTATCATGCTCATCTAAGCCATACATGAAGGAATAAAGAGGTTTTTTCAGTTATCAAAGCATAAGATTTATTGTCCATTCATAAGAAGCAACAGCGTTTCATCTCATGACGGTGATAGTGAATAGGCATGCATAATGCCTTATCAATAAAGCACTAATGAGCAATAAAAGCATGGAAGTATTTGCAGAGGTTCGTTTTTGTGAAAAAATTATGAAGTGTGTGAACTATGAAGAAGCATACAGAACATTTTTTAATAGTTTTTGTCTTAAAAATCTGTTATTTCTGTGAGTGTTACTCTGAAACACAAAAGTTGAAGTACATCAAATGAATGGGGAATGCATCAAATATGATCAAGAATGGTATTACAATGGTTGAAAGCCAAATTATGTTTTTCAAAGGCATGGAGTTAGCCCTTAGAATAGGTAAAGTCTGCAATTTTATTGCAGCTACAACTAGACAAAGAATGCAAATATGTGGAATCTTTTCTGGCTTTCAAAACTATTTTTACACAAGTTTTATAGGGTTTCCAGAACTATCAATGTGAGGAAATGTTCAAGTTTCAATTGGTTTTTTCATTATTACCAAATACCATGTTGATTTTAATCAAGAATACAAGAGTGAGAAATTTCTTTCAGAAAATGGAAGAACCCACATGATGGGCTTAAATTCAAATACAGACTTATTATGGTTTCCAGAATACCCATATGAGCATTTTTTATTAAAATGCAGATTTATTCAAAATAATGGATACCCACATTGGGTTTTTGACAAAGATGCAGTTTTGTGCTTCAAATAAAGGATATCCATAGGAGGATTCGAATTCAAAATGCAAAGATGAGTAAATATATTCTAGAGATAGAGTTTTTCCATTTTCCTAAATACCCATATTGGGGTTTCTTATCATAATGAAGTTCTTACAATTTTTAGCTAAACCCACATGGGGTTTTCAATAGGAAGACAAATAAAGGTTTCCTTTCAGAATCAGAAGTCACCCATGTAAGGGTTTTACATCAAAATGCAGATTACAAGCACCATTTGTGCTTTCATGGCATGGCCAAATGGAGGAGCAGTTCTCAATTACAAAACCACTAAAAGTATGGAAACCATTTCGAGTTTGTTGTATTTAAATCAAAATCTGAAGATAAAGGTTGTGAGGTACAGTGAAAAATTCATTGAAGAAACCCAGAATCACATGTTGATGGCGTGGCCAGTACTTGGTATGCATTTCATTTATAAAGAAACAACAATTATTTCTTTGCATATAAGCTTCTAAAGCTTTGGTTCGACCAGAAAGAATAATAGAAAGAGTGAAGCTTACCTTGTGATGCCCGTAGAAGAATAGAGAAGTCGCAGCCAAGCTCTTAAGAGCTCTCAAGAATAAGGGTCGAGCTCTCCCAGGGTGGCCAACAAGAGAGAAGGCAAGCACAGAGAAATTAAATACAAGGAAAAATCAAAGATAATATATGCATACGCCATGGCCGTAGAAGGTCATTCTTGCCCTTCAAAATGATGGGAAAAGCCACAAAATACTATGAAGACAACTTACCATGAACAACAATGAAGAATCAACCATTTGAAGTTAAAATTTGAAGCTTCCAAGGCAGTCCCAAGCTGCAAAGTCAAGCTTTCATGGTGGTGGTATCTCTTCCCAAGCAGACCCAAACTTTCAAAGTTGAAAAGTGCGAAATGATAGAGGATTAGGGTTTCCCCTTTGTCTTTGTTCTACTTGCCCTAATTTGAACTTAGGCTCTTTTTTTTGCATTTTGAAATTAAAATCTGAAGCTTAATACCATGAGGGGCCGAATTCTGACATGCCCTAGGTCAACTTTGTTTAATTCTTCATTTATTTGCATATGCCTAGGTCGAGCTTTAGGAAAATTCATAAGACTTTGTAAGTCTTGGCTTCAATGATTTTAGGTTTTGGTAAAGTATCTAGGGCTTGTGATTTAAATATTAACATTTATGCATTTGCCTTAGTCAAGAATGAAGAATGTCCAATGCCTTAGGTTTCTTAATTGATTTTGAGAAAATCAATTAAATATTGGAGAGATATGCCTTAGATTAAATTTCATATTTTAGGCACTTTATTTTTAAATTGTTTTTTAAAGAAAAATAATTAAATATGTGTATACATCTAAAAATGGTCACATCACAATAGTATGGTAATTAATTAAATATTTTTAATATTTAATTAAATTTTTGAATTCAATCTGCGTATAAATAAATTTAAATAATTTATTTATATTGTTCATTCTTTCATTTCGATTAAATAAATAAGTTTATTTAATCACTTTTCTTATCCATTTCTTAATTAATTAAATAAACATTATGATTTATTTATATTAATTATCATATAATCTTGGCTTGAATATTTTATTCAAATAAAGATTAAATATTCTTCTCTTCTAAATTCCATTCACGATTAAATATTCTAAATATTTAATTAATTCTTCTAAAGTCTATTTGCAATTAAATATTCCAAATATTTAATTAAATCTTCTAATGTGCATCCACATCAAATATTTCAAGAATATTTTAAATCCTCAAATTCACATAAAATTAAATAAATTTATTTATTTAATATTGGATTATCTGCAACAACCATGAAACAACTTCAAAACAGAAAATTAATTTATCTGTTTCTGAGCAAAGTTGTTCCCGTGGGTTGAAGACAAACCTCCATTCTTCTCTCCAACCTCCCAACATCTTCCATCTTCCTCTCAACTTCTCCATCTCTCACCATTCAAAATTACCAGACAATCTCATAGCCATTGATCTTTGCCAGCCAGGCTCTTGCGTGTAAAATTCTATAAAAAGGACTGTCGGGTCTTTGAAAACAGAGAAGCTTTCATACAGGAAAACTATAGTCAATTTGCAATAGCACAGCCTTTTAGCATCCATAGCCTCTATAATCATAGCATAGCATAGCATAGAATATTAGCAATCCATATCATGGCCTATCATCCTCATATCATAGTTTCAATAGCATTCATAATTCACAGCCCCTGTGCATAATCTATAGCCCCTGTGCATATCTGTACATCAACATTTCACTCCACCAGCATATAGGGTAGAGAAGTACTCTCCCTTTGCATACTCGTTCTACAAGTTGCCATTATGAGAAGCTTTGCTTATACAATCTGAGAGCAAATAGCTTCAAGCAAATCACTGGAAATAGAGGACAATGGAATGAGTCTGAAGAAGGTCTATTTGAATTCCTTTGATTTCATTTTATTTAGATTTCTTTAGTTTAATGTTGCATTGGTGTGTTTTTATTACCTTATTTTGATACTAACATTTCCCACACACATTTTTGGCGCCCACCGTGGGGCACTTGCCCCAATTTTAACATCTTTTTGTAGGTTTTTTTGACAGGTTACGGCTAAAAGAGCGTATTAGTGCATTAAACATGCTTCAGCACAGTTCACACCCAGTTTAGCACTCTTTAACTCTGTTATAGTGCCCTTCAGTGATTCCTCAGCATCCATCAGTGATTCCATAGCGCCCTTCAGTGATTCCTCAGTGCCCTTCAGGGATTCCTCAGCGCCCATTAAGGATCCCATAGCACCCTTCAGTGATTCCATAGCGCCCTTTAGTGATTCCTCAGCACCTTTTAGTGATTCCATAGCACCCTTCAGTGATTCCTCAGTGCCCTTTAAATGATCCTGCAGCACCCGTTACTTATTTTATAGTGCTCTTGATGTCTGTTTTAATGCATTTTTTAATTTTCAGCATAGATTTTTAAAGTCTGCAAATTATAATATGTAACTTAAATACAATTTGATTGGATCCAATGCGACTGCGGCTAGTAAGAACTTTAAAAGGAATGAAGCAATCCTAGGATAGTCACTTAATTGGAATGAATCAATCCTAGGATAGTCACTTCATTTTTTTAGTTTGGACTAAAAAGAACTCCATGCCTTTGTGAAGCAATATCTTCACCTAGCATAGAAAATTGTTCATTTGGGCTTAAAATTGAACTCTTGTTTGCTTTGATTAAAACGGTGATAGGCCTATGCTCTCCCCTTAACTGGGTGATCAAAATGCCAAACTCATCTATTTCATTTCATGCAATTTCAAGCTTTGATAATACCTTTTAGAAGGCCTGCCGTAGTCAGAAAAAGTACTCACCCTACGGGAACGACCTAAGTGGGAACAACTAAAGCCAAGTTTTCCAATCCACTTTAATCAAATGTGGATGGTTGATGAAAATCCCATTCGACAGTAGTGTGCAAGATAACCATCCCCAAATCCTTTCTTCTAAAGGTTGGGAGGTCTCTCGAGGGAGTATATCATTTTTCGCATCGAACGGAAACCTTTACTATGAACTTAGTGTAGTATCCAACCGAAGTCAATTTCTGAACATCATAATAATCACAGTGCAGGGGAGGGAAGAATCTACCCCCAAGATACTCACCATATAACTGTCAAGGACTGTTTGCTCAGGGGATCTGGTATCCACTTCCATCACTCTGAGTACGTGCCTGGAAAAGATAAAAACATTGGCGCCCTTTCGGGGGTGACATGGCTGTGTGAGTCGATGCAGTTTTAAGATGTGGGTTGTTGATTATTATGGTGACCTACCTAAGTACTAAGAGTGAGTCTGTTTGAACTATTTGTCATGTGTAAAACCTGTAAAAATAATTTTTGAAAAACATTTTGATCATACACTTGATGTTTAGTATAGGACTTAAAAACAACTATTCTACAACTTGCTTGATGTCTCTTCGAAACATTAATTTGAATAGTAAAGATCATCCAACACTCACAATTACATTGATTATCCTCATGTTAAGAGATTGGAAATCCACAACCTTTGTTAAGAAATCCATTCTCAAACGAATCAAAAAGCCAAAGAAACCACTTAGCTACAAGAAATTATTGAAGAAAAGATGATTCTTGTACCAAAGTCGAAAGGTTTTACTTAAACATAGAACCTTTATCCATCGATATCATGATTTTGTTAGAGGTTTCACTGATGATTATGTTGTAGAACCATTATACTCACAAGCTTTCTTTCCAAGAAGAGCCCTTTCTCAAAGGCACAACCATAGTCAGCGTATTTGTTTTTGTTATATTCCCCAACCTGCAATTGAATATTCTACTCATCCAAATCAATTTCTACAATAGAGAACTCAATCACATTAGGCATTTCTCACAAATCCATCATTTTACGACGCTACGATCAAACTTCATAAAGTGCAAAATCATTTTTTTTCTTGATCTTTTGCTTAAATTCTCGCCAACAAGATTTTCATCCTTTCAATTAGGGAAAAACACAAGCTAAAGACTAGAAACCTTTTTAAGTCATAGAATCTTCATTCTATCCTAACTTTCATATCCATCAAAAATTGTACTATCCAATTTCTTTTGATCAAAAGTTAGTAGAATTTGGGGCAAAGCTTATACATGTTGTCATGAGATCTTGAAAACACTTAGAAAAAGATGAAAGAGAAAGTACCACAAGCAAAATGGGAGATAATAATGAGAAAGAAGACAATCCATTTCATATTGAAGAGTTAATAGAAGAAAAGCTTCAAGAAGTAGAGCAGGATCCCCAATTCCATACTCTTATAGAAAAAAAAATAGAACGAAACAAAGATATTTCCTTTCATTAGCTAATCAAGGAGCTAAGTCACCTTCCGATTTTGATATAGAACAGATTAAAGAGAATCCTGAAACTCCTAATGATTTTAGTGCCCTTACACAACAGATAAAAGAATTACAAGGGAAAATAAAGGAAATGCAAGGGGGTGTGACAAAGAAGTATGTTTTGGAAGAAATATGTCCTTATCCATTTGATAGGAGTCTTAAAATGATCCCTTTTCCAAAACATTGTGAAATCCCTAAATTTGATAGGTACAATGGAAAAAATGACCCCATTGAACATGTGAGGGATTTTTGAAATATGAGTCTAGAATTCGCTTATGAAGATACCTACTTAATGCAATTGTTTCCATGAAGTTTGGGTGGACAATCCATGGAGTGACTTTCCAGGATCACTCCCCCCATCAAAACCTTTGAGGAGTTAAAAAATCAGTTTATATCACAATACACCTACAACATCCAACACTAGATAACCATGCTTGATCTTTGTAAAGTGAAACAAAAAGTAGGGGAATCTTTCACTATGTTTTTGCAAAGGTGGAGAAGATTGTTTGCACGATATTCCCATCCTATTCCTCAAAAGGAAAAGATGGATATCTTCATTAATAGCCTAGATCAAGAATTGAGCTACAGGCTTAATCTTCATTGTCCTCATAACTTTGAAAAATTGATTGAAAACGCAATCACCATTGAAGGGGCCTTGGTCAAAAGAGGAGTAATAAAACTTGATAATCCAAGTTCATCCAACCATAACAACAACGATAAAACAAAGTTTTGGAACATAAATAAAAATGTCGTCAATGATGGTATAGTGGATGCAAACAATATACGAACAAGATCATCTATCTTCAATCTATCAAGTGCTCCATGAAACAACCAACAAGGAAATACCAACCAACAAGGAAACACCAACCAACAAGGAAACAACAATCAACAAGGACAAAACTCCAATCAAGAAAGCATGACCAATCAAAACAACAAGGATAATCGTGGTGATTTAAATAATAATCTTGGCAATACCCAAACATCAAATCTACCAAGATCTCCATTCTTTTCAAATTGACAGAATTTTACCACTTTGGGTCAATCTCTTGAGTCTGTTCTCAAGGAGCTTCTCGATAATAAGGTTATCACCTTACCACCACAAAGAGATTATGAGCCACGAGTCAAACCACCATCATGGAATGACTCGTATTATTGCAATTATCATCGATGTAAAGGTCATAGAATAAATAATTGTAAAGCCTTGCGAAATCTAGTACAAGATTTAATTGACAATGGCACCATTACAATTGAGGGACATCATACTAATGACGATCATCAAGCATTCAAAGATCCTTTACCAAACTATCAAAAGGGGGAAACATCAGATACCAAAGTGAAAAGCATAAATAATGTTGAAGACAACATAATCTGCCACATCTATACAGATGATCAACAGGTTAATGTTATCAAAATCAAGGAAAAACAAGAATATCAACAGGTTAATGTGACTACGAGACGACAGGAAAAAGTTGTTTTAAAAGGAAGTTCATCTAAAGAAGCTATTTCCCCTCCAAGTAATTATAATCTAGTTGATCAATTGAGAAAAACATCAGCTCAAATTTCCATCCTTGAACTTCTCAAAATATCTCATGTACACAAGAATATTTTAGAAGAAGCTCTTGTAAACACAACTGTCGATATTGATCTGGATGTAAACAAATTTCAATCTATGGTGGGACATTTGTCGAATGTTTGATAGGTATATGCCCCAGATACTGATTGTCAAATGTTTGATAGGTATATGCCCCCTTGGACAATGAATCGATAAGATTTTGATTTTTGTGAATTTTTTTATTTTTTTAGATTGTTTTTAGATTTTTATGATTTTTAAGATGTCGATTCATCGTTCAAAAATGATAATGTGAAGAAATTGACATGGAAAGATGTGAGATGAAAAATTGATGACCTAGAATGCCCCTGCAATGATAGAATATGATAAAATGCCCCAATTTTGCTTTTAAATAGGTTAAAAAAGTCATTTTCCATTTTAACCTAGTAAAAATTGTAATTTTTGAGCTCTGGAGTGAGAAAGATGTCACTTCCTACCCACCAGCACCATTTCGAGCACATCCAATGACATCAGCAGCTGGCACACTATGGACCTGCGGTAGGTACCCCGTTAAACCTTTAGTGTTTGAAATTTTTCCATTTATGGCACATTTTCCAACATTTATGCTTCATGTTGTCTTTTAGCGCCTTTTAGTATTTCCATAGTGCCCATTATGTTTTCCATAGCGCCCTTCATTCTGCAGTGCCCTTGATTTGATGTTGTTTTGTGTGATAAATTTGTTCCCAAGGTTGTTGGAAAACAAAGAGTAGCTAATAAATTTGTTTCTAAAGTTGTTAAAAACAAATAGTTGTTGATAGGTTTGCTTCTAAGGTTGTTAAAAGTGAACAAGATTTTGATAAATTTGTTTTCCATGATGATGAAAAACAAATAGTTTGTTGATAAGTTTGCTTCTAAAGTTGTTAAAAGTGAACAGGATTTTGATAAATTTGCAGATAAGTTTGCTTTTAAAGTTGTTAAAAATAAACAGGATTTTGATAAATTTGTTTTGCATGATGATGAAAAACAAATAGGTTGATAAGTTTGCTTCTAAAGTTGTTAAAAACAAACTGGATTGTGATAAATTTGCTTTCCGTGATGATGAAAAACAAATAGTTTGATATTCAGACTTGATTGATTTGTCTTGATGATTCAATATTGATTTTTCTTTGACTTGATGATTCTTCCTATGAAACAGGAGAGATTTGGCATCTTGTAGTTACGGGTTAAATTCCCGAAGACATGGAGATTGATTTCGTAGCCTGTATAGGTGGATAGAGATGTGATCGGAAGCATTAGAGGATAGCACTTCATAGTGTTTTTTGCATGATGTCTTATTGATACTCTGTTGAGACATTTGTATACATACTGATATGGTCCCATTTTTTATGATGCATATTATTTGACATCTTTGTACATTTTGATCTTCATTTTTGAGATATATGATATGCAGCGATGATTCCTTATGTGATGAATACTTCTATTTTCTATATGCATGATGTTTTATGTGATGGTTTTACAATGTTATGCTTATGGTGTATATGCATGCATGATTTTTCAGATATGAAAATGAAAGTGCAATGCTATGATATGATTGCAATCTATTGATGAATGATTGTATGAATATGAATGTGAAATGATGGATGGTACCATTTATGAATGCCCATGAATGTTTTAATTATGATGTATGCTTTATTTTTATGATTTTCTGATGCAAATATATATATATATGAAAAATGTATGTGATGATGTTTTTGTGAATGTCAAAATGTACTCAGTCATTTACTCAAAAGATATGAAACTTTGATACTTTGCCAACTTTTGGGAAAATCTATAAAATGCAAAAATGCAGATTCTAAAATGAATGTAATCTATACTAACCATGCAGTGTTTCTATACAATATTGCCATTCTAGGAGCTTATTTGTGCTTTTTGTGTCATCATAGAGCATTGAAATGTTGAAAGTTAATACAAGCATCAAAGGGTATGTTATCACTAGTGATGACCTGAGTATTGCTTTCATGATTTTTGATATAGCAAGATAATACAAGCATCTAGGTATAATTGAACCGAGATGGCTTGAGTATCGCTTGCATAAACAGACAAAATTTAACCCTTTTCCCATGCAAATTTTGAAATGTCATCAATGATACTTAGTAGAGCATGTCTCGCGACCAATTTTCATAGTACTAATGATTCGCTCACAAACAGCAGACAAAGAAAAATCATATTCCTTCCTTGCTTTTCTAGTTCAGTACATCATCGAATTGCTCCAGATATATGATAGAAAATTAACCAACCATTCAAATGTTGCTTAAAGTATTCCAAACATTATTCAAATTAAGATCATCCAACTTGGTTATCAACATTGATGTTTGTGTTTTGATTAATGTTGTTTTGACCATGTTGTTTGATTTCATTGACATTGAGTAATCGTTTTGGTGTTGTGGTTGATTTGATGTGTCAATGTATGTTGTGCTTTGTCAAACCGTCATTTGTCCATTTGTGATGTTCTAAAAGCTTGTTTCCCCTCTCTTGTTTAGTTTTTGTTTCTACCCCCAATGTAAACACAACCTAAATATGATTGATATGTACAAATTTCATCAAGCCATGATGAAACACAAGGATTCCCATTGCATGATATGGATATGATAGATATGTACAGATGATAGATATGGATAGATGATGTCGTAAAGAAAATGCAAAACATAACCTAATAGATAGAGGAGCCCATTTTGATCACAAGTAGCGCCTATTTACCAGGTTTTCACCACTTATTTTTATTGCACTTTGTTCAGGATTTTTTTTTTTTTAATGTATTTTTTCAGGACTTTTTCATATTTTTATGTATTTTTTTAGGACTTTTTCTGATTTTTATGTGCTTTTAGACATAGAACTTCTTCAAATGAATGTTGTTGGTCGATTCTTCAAATAGGTCCCCTTCTGATGTAGATAACTGATAGGCTCCAGAATCGTATGCTGCAATGATGACAAATGGACCAAGCCAATTTGGTTCAAATTTTCCTTTCTTTTCTCTGTCTTGCTACTTGTGGGGATTTTCTTTCAAAACTAAGTCACCTACTTGAAATTTTTGTGGTTTAACTCTGTGGTTGTAGCTATGAGACATAACTTGTTGATAACCCTTCAAATGATCAGCTGCATGTTGATGTCTTTCATCTAACAATTCGAGCTCTTGCAAACGAGATACTCTGTAGTCTTCATCATTTATCAATCCTTTCAATGAGACCCTAAGAAAAGGTATTTCAACCTCTAATGGTAAGATCGCTTCTGCTCCATATACCAAAGCATATGGGGTAGCTCCTGTTGGTGTGCAAATGCTGGTTCTGTATGCCCACAAAGCTAGATTTAGTTGGACATGCCAATCACGACTGGCATCATTTACCGTCTTCTTCAAGATCTTCAAGATTGTTTTGTTTGAAGCTTTTGCTTGACCATTACCTTGTGGATAGTAAGGTGTAGAGAACCCGTGTTGGATATAAAATCATTCACAAAGTTCGTCAACATCCTAATTCTTGAAAGGCCTCCCATTATCAGTGATGATAGAATTTGGAATTCCATATCGGCAGATGATGTAATTCAAGATAAATGAAGAGATTTGTTTACCAATCACAATCATCAAAGGAACAGCTTCAATCCATTTTGTAAAATACTCTGTAGCTGTGATGATAAATTTATGCCCATTTGATGATGAAGGATGAATTTTTCCAACAAGATCTAGTCCCCACTGAGAAAAAGGCCATGTCGGAGTGAAAGGCTGTAGTTCTTTTGCAGGTGCATGAATAAGATTCCCATGAATCTGGCATTTAGAACACTTCTTGACAAAAGTAAAAGATTCTCTCTCCATGGTAGGCCAATAATATCCCATTCTAACAAGTTTCTTGGCTAAGGTTAAACCACTTGAATGAGTTCCACAAATACCACCATGAACCTCTTGTAAGGCTTGTTCAGATTTGTCACATTCAAGACATCGAAGGAGTGTACCATCAAGACCATGTCGGTAAAGGATATCAGCGATCAAGGTATAACAGGATGATTGGCGTATGAAATTCCTTTTTTGGTTTCGGGATAAGTCCAGAGGTAAGATATTATTTTTCAGGTAGGTATAAATCTTGCCATATAAAGGTGAATCAGAACCAGTTAAATGGCATATGACTTGGGTCTCAGGATTATCATAGGTGGGAGAAAACAATTGTTCCACCAAGAATTCGTACCATTTTTTATTTTCTGATAATTGTAATAAGGAAGCAATTGTATCCATTGCATTTGCAGCTTTATTATCAATCCTTGGGATTTGTGAGAACTTGATTGCCACAAAATACTTTTTAAAATCATCCACCATGTTCTTGTAAGGTAGCATCTTATCATCATTATTTTGATTAATGACAAGTTGTGAATCACCGTAGACTTGCAACTTTGTAATCTACCAGTCCAATGCTATTTTCATTCCTGTGAGCAATGATTCATATTCAGCTATGTTATTTGTGCAGGGAAACATCAACCGATATGATTTGGGAATGGTATGTCCTTCAGGTGTGACAAAAATAATCCCTGCCCCTGAGCCATGTTGCGGGTAAGATCCATCAAAGTACAATGTCCATGATTTCTTAACTGTCGTTGTGAAGACATTTGCATCAGGAAATTCAATGTGCATTGGGTTTTCTTCTTGTAAAGGTACTTCGGCCAACTGATCTACTATGACCTGTCCTTTTATGGGTCTTTGATCTACATAGTGAATGTTAAACTCACTTAAGATCATTACCCATTTTGCAAGTCTTCCTGTTAAGGTAGCTTTGCTTAAGAGGTATTTTAGTGAATCGATTTTGGTTATCAGCTTAACTGTATGAGCCAACATATAGTGGCACAACTTTTGAGAAGCAAACACCACTACTAGGCAAGCTTTTTCAATGAAAGTGTAGTTTAGTTCATGACTTGTTAAAGTTTTGCTGATATAGTAAATGGCTCTTTCGTTGCCTATAGAATCCTCCTGTGCTAGTAATGCTCCCAAAGATACTTCTGTTGCTGAAATATAAAGTATGAGAGGCTTTCCTGGAACTGATGGAATTAGAACTGGTGGATTCATGAGATATTGCTTGATCTGATTGAATGTTGCTTCACACTTTTCCTCCCATTTGAATGGTACATTTTTATGCAATAGATGTGTAAATGGTAAGCTTTTGTCTGCTAGTTGAGCTATAAACCTCCTGATGGATTGTAGTCATCCTTGCAATGATTGAAGCTGACTGATATTTCGTGGTGGCGGCATGTCCATTATAGCTTGTACTTTTTCTGGATCAACCCCTATGCCCTTTTCTGAAACAATGTATCCCATGATTTTTCCAAATTTAACGATGAAGACACATTTCTTTGGATTGAGTCGAACATTGAACTGCTCCATTCTAACAAAGATCTTTGAAAACATTTCAAGATGTCCTTCTCTTGTGTTGGATTTGGACAATAAGTCATCCACATAATCTTCCATGAATGTATGCATCATGTCATGGAAAATGGTGGTCATTGCTCTTTGATAAGTCGTGGTCATTGCTCTTTGATAAGTCGCTCCTGCATTTTTAAGCCCAAATGGCATTACGTTCCAGCAATAGGTACCCCAAGGGCACGTGAACGTTATTTTATCTTGATCCTCTGGTGTAATCTTTATCTAGTTGTATCCTAAAAATCCATCCATTAATGAATACATTGCATGGCCAACAATTAAATCAACAATCATATCTATGTTTGGCAAAGGGAAGTCATCTTTGGTATATGCTTTGTTCAAATCTCTGAAATCTGTAACAATTTCTAATCCTTTTGTGTGGCTTTGAAATAGGTACGATATTGGATATCCATTCTGCATAGTCAATAGTCCAAATGAATCTAACATCTAAAAGCTTCTTTAATCCTTCTTTAACCAATAATGCAACATGTGGATGCATTTTTCTGAGTTTTTGCTTCACAGGTTTTGCCCCTGCGTTTATAGATAGATGATGCATTATCATATTAGGATCTAACCCTGGCATATCGGCATATGATCAAGCAAAATTGATTTGATTCTCCTTCAAGAACTCCATGAATTTTAGTACTTCTTCCACTGTTAATAATGCTGTAAGTTGCAAGATTTTTGGCTACTCTGTTGTACTTATGTTGGTTGATTTTGTGGGCTTTGTTGGAACTATAAAATCTACTATTTTACATGTTCATTTTACTCATAAATTTCTAGATTGGTCCTACCGTGTGCATATTTCACCCATATTCTACCCATATAGCCCCTTTGAATCCATCGATTCATGCATCTTTGCTAATATTTGTTTGCTGTAGGCTTATCGGCGTGATAATTTTTGGGTCTCCTCGATCTATTTTTCTGATAAAACGTCTGTGTTTCCTATCAGCAAGACATTTTCTATGTCAGGGCGATTGGAGTTTACTCACTGGTAGTTATCGGCACGACTTTCATGTTGTTTCGGCAACCGAGGAAAGGTATATCTGCATAAGTATTTGCATCTATGTGAGGTCTCCCCGAATGGGTCGGATCTCATCAACTTACGCATATGAGGATTCATCGACAAAGGGTCTTGGCTTTGGTATTATGTCATGGCAATACTCCCTTTTCTTGTCGACCGATAAGGTGGATGAACATTTCGACAAAGGATTATTGCTTCGGTGAGTGGTCTCAATGAAGCATATGTGTCTCACCGATGAAGCATGAAAGGTTTCTATTGAACGGCTTTCGGTGAGAGGTGTTCTATTGGTAAGAGGTCTCGGCAAGTGACCTTTAGTCTCGCTGATGGAAAACAAGTCGACTTTGTCAATATGAAAGTAATATTGTCTTGGCGAACAGGTGTGAGCTCGGGTGTTTTAGTATAACTCTATAATCTGTGGGACCTCTCACGGACATCATAAAATTATAGCGACATATATGGGACGGATGGACTCGTCGGCAAGAGGAAACATATGTCATAGTGACTCTGGAAGGATGAGGACTTTCTGTGAGACATAATAATCTGCAAGAGGTCTTCCCGACGTCATAAGGCTATAGCGAAGTGGATGAAGCAATGGGGGGATATTTCGGCATGAGTCTTCTTATGTCTCAGCGAATGAAAAGCACATAATGGTATGCAATTCGGTAACACTTGAGGTGGTCTACGAGAGGTCTTCCCGATATCACAGGGCTATAGCAAAATGCAGGGGACAAAAAGATACTTCTTGACTTTG
Organism: Sequoia sempervirens; assembly: GCA_007258455.2. Lineage (NCBI taxonomy): Eukaryota > Viridiplantae > Streptophyta > Pinopsida > Cupressales > Cupressaceae > Sequoia > Sequoia sempervirens. The sequence goes on along the minus strand of VDFB02373365.1, from coordinate 188,988,989 downwards.
GCATAGCGAACAAATGGTCACGACGAAAGTGAATGACACAAAGAATAGGGGAACGCAGAATGACTAACGATTGATGATTGAATTGCCTTCGGCATACCTTCAAGACTGTCTTGGCGAATGGTTGGTGAATAAAATAGAGATTCAAATGTTGTGGGCCGACATATGAGAATTTCACAATACTGTTGCTGGCCGACATGAAAATTGCCCGAATTCTATGGAGGGCCGACATGGAGTTTCAAATGATTTATTTTCCTAATGCTGGTGTATAAATATGCACCCCGATTGTAATTGAAGATATAAGATTTTAGATTAGAAGCAGTAGGTAGAGATGGATACAGTAGAATAATTTTCTCATGTCAGAGACCATGGTGCATGTTTTCAAATGGCAATTTCAATTAAATTCAGCTGGTATGGCAGTTTATTTTTGTTATCAATTGTATGTTGAGTTTATTGAAAGTATTCCTTAGATGTCTCCATTTTGATTCTTTCCGGTTGTTTAAATTGACATAACAATTTTATGTTAAGTTTTTCAATGCACATTTATTGTATCTGTGTGATTAATCTATTGGTTCTCTCAAGCAAAGATTAAATCCTTTTGGTTGATCACAGTAATTAGGAAGATTCATCTAGATTATTAAAGTAGAGCTTAGTAGTCATAATCCTGCATTGTTTATACAAGTTATGAACAGATCATATGCCTGCAATTTGAATTTCTGCTAGAATAAGTTTCCCTCTTCTGTTTCATTTGACTCCACACCCAATAAGGCACTGGTCTCTGCAATTTCATCATTTGAATTCATTCAGTTTCTTTATATCTGTTAATTAAGCATTTTAGGTTTTAGATCAGAAGATTGCTATCAAGTTTGATTTCATTTGTTCACTGTCATCTGCCCTTGTGGACAAAGCATTTCAGAAGGATAAATCATAAGTTAAGTCTGCTTCATTCAGAAAGGTACACCCGCCTAGGTTAGCAGCACCTAAAGAGTAGAAGGTTGAGTTCTCTTGACCTTGTCTATTACCCTAAAGCGTATCAAGAGATTGGCAGCCTCTTGAGGCATTCAACCTGTGTTTTTGAGAGCTAACAGGCTCAATCAAAATAGAAGATCTTTCTTGATAATGTTTAGGAAGAGTGTCAAGTTTCTCATCCTTCAGTGCCTCAAAAAGGTTTTCACCATCAAATTTGCTCTTTATTTTTCTCTTGTTTTGATTTACCACTGTCGTTTTTCAGTTTTCACTGATAGATCCATCTTTTATTTCATTTATTTTCCAGCTAAGAGACTTGACACCCTCCCTATCAAAATCTTGAGTATGAGATTCTTGAATGAAACAATTGTTTTCTTCATTAGATGAACAAAGGAAATTTACAATATCATCATCATCATGGAATGTAGGGATATGGATAGGTGCATCGTTGTCCCAATCAATAAGTTCTAGATAGACTAAAGACATGGAATCATTAGGTTGGGTAAGGTCTTGAGCTATCAAAGTCATGATATGGTTGTCATTTTCATGATGGGCAAGGTCTATGATGGTATTCTCCTGTCGATTATCAATCTCGTTAAAATCTGAATCGTCCTCACTTGAGTCATGATCGCTTTGTAAAACATAATCAAGTGGAGGCCTTGAGCCCTCCCCTTGTAAGAACGTAGGTGTGAATTTATGTATGACATCCACCCTTTTCTCTGTTAAGAATGTATCATCAGAGACATCATCCCATTCATATTTATTGGAATCAGTGTCTGAACTGTTCTGCAATTGGAAAATTGATCCATAAAATTTTTGTAGAGTGACATCTTCATGGGGTTTATCTGAAATTGATTCTCCTTCATGAGTTTGTTGTACTCGCTGTGAAGTTGACTCTTCTGTATCTTTACCATATCCAAGTCCTGTTTTATCCTTTGGATGTATTGAAATAGGTTGAATTAGCTCAATGATTCCTTCTTTTCTTTTTCCTATAGGACCATTTCCTTCATAGCCCATTCTTTGCATGATGGTATACCCTTTGCCATATTGTTCGGTAGGTAACTTGATGTGCAAGAGACATTCATCTTCATCTTTGTATAGCCAACTTAGGATGTCCCTTTCTTTGGCTTCTTCCTCGGTGGTGTTAGCTTTAATGAATTGTCCATCAAACCTTGTGCTTGGCACAAAAGCTTGGGATGTAGAGGCTGTTGCAATATTTTGATTTGATAGGGTCGACTGACCATGTGTCCTTGGAGGAGGTAAGGTAGAAAGGCATAGTGAATATTCGCCTACTCCTTTGTCTTTAAAATGTAGCTTGGTGTCAAGATTATTTGTCAATTCTTGTAGTTGGCCTTGTAGATTGGAAGAAGCAGTAAGAGCCTCCCTATTGTGCGGAACAAAGGCGTATTGAGTTGCTCAGAGATTTGAACAAGTTTGGGTGCTATTGTAGTCAGCTTGTATAGTTATTTCTTGTCCATCATATGGAAACTTGAGGCATTGGTGGTACATTGATGGTGCCACTTGCATATCATGAATCCATGGATGACCCAAAAGTATGTTATAGGAAAGATCACGATCTAGAACCTAACAAAAGGTATTTTTCACAACAGGTCCCACTCTGATAGGTAGCATTATTAGTCCTTTAGAAGCTCTTTCTTCATCATCATATGCCTTGATAGTTATTTTCCTTCGTGGATCAATGGAATTTTCTGATATTCCTAAGGCATGTATTAACTTTAAGGTACAAATGTTTAAACCGGCTCCTCCATCTATCAAAACACATCTGATTCGATGTTTATGGATCATGACTTCAAGATAAAGCGATGAATTATGCAGATATGTCATAGAGGCATCATCTTTTTTGGAGAATGAAAGACAAGTGGGGGAAGACAAATGTCCCACCATGGATTGAAATTTGTTTACATCAAGATCAGTATCGACAATTGTGTTTACAAAAGCTTCTTCTAAAATATTCTTGTGTACGAGAGATATTTTGAGAAGTTCAAGGATGGAAATTTGAGCTAATGTTTTTCTCAATTGATCAACTAGATTATAATTACTTGGAGGGGAAATAGCTGCTTTAGATGAACTTCCTTTTAAAACAACTTTTTCCTGTCCTCTCGTAGTCACATTAACCTGTTGATATTCTTGTTTTTCCTTGATTTTGATAACATTAACCCGTTGATCACCTATATAGATGTGGCAGATTATGTTGTCTTCAACATTATTTATGCTTTTCGCTTTGGTATCTGATGTTTCCCCCTTTTGATAGTTTGGTAAAGGATCTTTGAATGCTTGATGATCGTCATTAGTATGATGTCCCTCAATTGTAATGGTGCCATTGTCAATTAAATCTTGTACTAGGTTTCGCAAGGCTTGATAGTTAATTTTTTTATGACCTTTACATCAATGATAATTGCAATAATACAAGTCATTCCATGATGGTGGTTTGACTCGTGGCTCATAATCTCTTTGTGGTGGTAAGGTGATAACCTTATTATCGAGAAGCTCCTTGAGAACAGACTCAAGAGATTGGCCCAAAGTGGTAAAATTTCGTCGATTTGAAAAGAATGGAGATCTTGGTAGATTTGATGTTTGGGTATTGCCAAGATTATTATTGAAATTACCACGATTATCCTTGTTGTTTTGATTGGTCATGCTTTCTTGATTGGAGTTTTGTCCTTGTTGATTGTTGTTTCCTTGTTGGTTGGTGTTTCCTTGTTGGTTGGTGTTTCCTTGTTGGTTGGTATTTCCTTGTTGGTTGTTTCGTGGAGCACTTGATAGATTGAAGATAGATGATCTTGTTCATATATTGTTTGCATCCACTATACCATCATTGACGACATTTTTATTTTTGTTCCAAAACTTTGTTTTATCATTGTTATGGTTGGATGAACTTGGATTATCAAGTTTTATTACTCCTCTTTTGACCAAGGCCCCTTCAATGGTGATTGTGTTTTCAATCAATTTTTCAAAGTTATGAGGACAATGAAGATTAAGCATGTAGCTCAATTCTTGATCTAGGCTATTGAAGAAGATATCCATCTTTTCCTTTTTAGGAATAGGACAGGAATATCGTGCAAACAATCTTCTCCACCTTTGTAAAAATTTAGTGAAAGATTCCCCTACTTTTTGTTTCACTTTACAAAGATCAAGCATGGTTATTCGGTGTTGGATGTTGTAGGTGTATTGTGATATAAAATAATTTATTAACTCCTCAAAGGTTTTGATGGAGGGAGTGATCTTGGAAAGCCACTCCATGGATTGTCCACCCAAACTTCATGGAAACAATCGCATTAAGTAGGTATCTTCATCATATCCATATCATGCAACGGGAATCCTTGTGTTTCATCATTGCTTGATGAAATTTGTACATATCCATCATATTTAAGTTGTGTTTACACTGGGGGCAGAAACACAAACTAAACAAGAGAGGGGCAACGAGCTTTTAGAACATCGCAAACGGACAAATGACAGTTTGACAAAGCACAACATACATTGACACATCAAATCAACCACAACACCAAAACGATTACTCAATGTCAATGAAATCAAACAACATGGTCAAAACAACGTTAATCAAAACACAAACATCAATGTTGATAACCAAGTTGGATGATCTTAATCTGAATAATGTTTGGAATACTTTAAGCAACATTTGAATGGTTGGTTGATTTTCTATCATATATCTGGAGCAATTTGATGATGTACTAAACTAGAAAAGCAAGGAATATGATTTTTCTTTGTCTGTTGTTTGTGAGTGAATCATTAGTACTATGCAAATTGGTCACGAGACATGCTCTACTAAGTATCATTGATGACGTTTCAGAATTTGCATGGGAAAAGGGTTAACTCTTGTCTGTTTATGCAAGCGATACTCAGGTCATCTTGGTTCAATTATACCTAGATGCTTGTATTATCTTGCTATATCAAAAATTATGAAAGCAATACTCAGGTCATCACTAGTGCTAACATACCCTTTGATGCTTGTATTAACTTTCAACATTTCAATGCTCTATGATGACACAAAAAGCACAAATAAGCTCTTAGAATGGCAATATTGTATAGATACCCTGCATGGTTAGTATAGATTACATTCATTTTAGAATCTGCATTTTTGCATTTTATAGATTTTCCCAAAAGTTGGCAAAGTATCAAAGTTTCATATCTTTCGAATAAATGACTGAGTACGTTTTGACATTCACAAAAAAATCATCACATACATTTTTCATATATATATATTTGCATCAAAAAATCATAAAAATAAAGCATACATCATAATTAAAACATTCATGGGCATTCATAAATGGTACCATCCATCATTTCACATTCATATTCATACAATCATTCATCAATAGATTGCAATCATATCATAGCATTGCACTTTCATTTTCATATCCGAAAAATCATGCATACATATACATCATAAGCATAACATTGTAAAACCATCACATAAAACATCAAGCATATAGAAAATAGAAGTATTCATCACATAAGGAATCATCGCTGCATATCATATATCTCAAAAATGAAGGTCAAAATGTACAAAGATGTCAAATAATATGCATCATAAAAAATGGGACCATATCAGTATGTATACAAATGTCTCGATAGAGTATCAATAAGACATCATGCAAAAAGCACTACGAAGTGCTATCCTCTCATGCTGCCGATCACATCTCTATCTGCCTATACAGGCTACGGAATCAATCTCCATGTCTTTGGGAATTTCTCCTATAATTGCAAGATGCCCAATCTCTCCTGTTTCATAGGAAGAATCATCAAGTCAAAGAAAAATCAATATTGAATCATCAAGACAAATCAATCAAATCTTAATATCAAACTATTTGTTTTTCATTATCATGGAAAGCAAATTTATCACAATCCAGTTTATTTTTAACAACTTTATAAGCAAACTTATCAACCTATTTGTTTTTCATCATCATGGAAAACAAATTTATCAAAATCCTGTTTGTTTTTAACAACTTTAAAAGCAAACTTATCAGCAAATTTATCAAAATTTTGTTCACTTGTAACAACTTTAGAAGCAAACTTATCAACAAACTATTTATTTTTCATTATCATGGAAAACAAATTTATCAAAATCTTGTTCGCTTTTAACAACCTTAGAAGCAAACCTATCAACAACTATTTGTTTTTAACAACTTTAGAAACAAATTTATCAGCTACTCTTTGTTTTCCAACAACCTTGGGAACAAATTTATCACACAAAACAACATCAAATCAAGGGTGTTGTAGAATGAAGGGCGCTATGGAAAACATAATGGGCACTATGGAAATACTAAAAGGCACTAAAAGATAGCATGAAGGTACATAAATGTTGGAAAATGTGTCATAAATGGAAAAATTTCAAACACTAAAGGTTTAACGGGGTACCTATTGCAAGTCCATAGTGTGTTGGCTATTGATGTCGTCAAATGCGCTCGAAATGGTGCTGGTGGGTAGGAAGTGTCATCTTTCTCACTCCAGAGCTAAAAAATTACAATTTTTACTAGGTTAAAATGGAAAATGACATTTTTAACCTATTTAAAGGAAAAATTGGGGCATTTTATCATATTCTATCATTGCAGGGGCATTCTAGGTCATCAATTTTTCATCTCACATCTTTCCACGTCAATTTCTTCACATTATCATTTTCGAACGATGAATCGACATCTTAAAAATCATAAAAATCCAAAAACAATCTAAAAAAAAATTCACAAAAATTAAAATCTTATCGATTCATCATCTGAGGGGGCATATAACTATCAAACATTCGACAATCAGTAGCTGGGGAAAATTTCAAAAAAAATTGAAGCAATGCGTAAAACGCATCACTTCAAAGAGGGGCAAAATGTATACATCTAAAAATGGTCACATCACAATAGTCTGGTAATTAATTAAATATTTTTAATATTTAATTAAATTTTTGAATTCAATTTGCGTATAAACAAATTTAAATAATTTATTTATATTGTTCATTCTTTCATTTCAATTAAATAAATAAGTTTATTTAATCAGTTTTTTATCCATTTCTTAATTAATTAAATAAACATTATGATTTATTTATATTATTATATAATCTTGGCTTGAATATTTTATTCAAATAAAGATTAAATATTCTTCTCTTCTAAAAATCTTATAAATTCCATTCACAATTAAATATTCTAAATATTTAATTAATTCTTCTAAAGTCTATTCACAATTAACTATTCCAAATATTTAATTAAATCTTCTAATGTCAATCCACATCAAATATTTCAAGAATATTTTAAATCCTCAAATTCACATAAAATTAAATAAATTTATTTATTTAATATTGGATTATCTGCAACAACCGTGAAACAACTTCAAAACAGAAAATTAATTTCTTTGTTTCTGAGCAAAGTTGTTCCCGTGGGTTGAAGACAAACCTCCATTCTTCTCTCCAACCTCCCAACATCTTCCATCTTCCTCTCAACTTCTCCATCTCTCACCATTCAAAATTACCAGACAATCTCACAGCCATTGATCTTTGCCAGCCAAGCTCTTGCCTGTAAAAATCTATAAAAAGGATTGTCGGGTCTTTGAAAACAGAGAAGCTTTCATACAGGAAAACTATAGTTAATTTGCAATAGCAAAGCCTTTTAGCATCCATAGCCTCTAGAATCATAGCATAGCATAGCTTAGCATATTAGCAATCCATATCATGGCCTATCATCCTCATATCATAGTTTCAATAGCATTCATAATCCACAGCCCCTGTGCATAATCTATAGCCCCTGTGCATATCCGTACATCAACATTTCACTCCACCAGCATATAGGATAGAGAAGTACTCTCCCTTTGCATACTCATTCTGTAGGTTGCCATTCTGAGAAGCTTTGCTTATACAATCTGAGAGCAAACAGCTTCAAGCAAATCATTGGAGATAGAGGACAATGGAACGATTCTAAAGAAGCTCTGTTTGAATTCCTTTGATTTCATTTTATTTAGCTTTATTTAGTTTAATGTTGCATTGGTGTGTTTTTATTATTTTATTTTGATACTAACATTTCCCACACACAATATATAATAGAGGGTTTTAATTATTTTTATGATTTTTTATAAGAAAAATCAAATATTGTAATTGGGGAGATAAGCTTATTATTGTTTTGCAAAAGATTTCCAAAATCTTTAGTTGCAAAAAAATAGATCGGATTGTGAGAGTATATTAAGATCTACAAGCTATGTAAAGCAAGGATAAAACAAGTTGTTTTATCTCTTTGCTATTTTTAGCAGATTTGTGAGAGATATTTCCTTGGTCGGATTTGAAATACTTGTTGGAGAGATGAGGTGCTTTATTTATTTTCAAAGCAAATTTGGCCTATTTTTAGAAGTCTAACAGTATGTGCATGCAAAAAGTGTGTTTTTTCCACTTTTGTGCAAGCTTATTGGGCAGTTTTGATACCTTTTCTTGAGCTTTTCTTTTTGAACTCGGATTAGGGTTTTGGGGAGATATATCTTGAAGAAAACTTAGTTTTTCTTCTAGGGTCCAGATTATTGTTTCTTGCTCTAATACACTTTCTGAGAGCTTGTAAACTTTTTGTACTTAGTTTAAACAAATACACTCTTTTAGTTTCAATAAAGCAACAGAGTTCTCATTTTTCTGGTCTTAGTTTTGTTATGGCAATCTGATGTCTTTGTGTTTCAAATTTGAATCCTTACATGTCTTGCTGTTGTGAATCTTTGTTCAAAATTACATGCTTTCAGGTTGCATGTTGTATTTAGTTCTTTTAAATCTTCATGCAAATCACTGATGAAAACATGTGCTAATGAGATTGTGAGGGCTATTGTGATAGGGAAACTGTTGTGAGTATAACGTCTGAATTTTCATAAATCTAGTGAATCATCTGTTAGTCATAGGTTTTAATTGCAGTTATTCCCTATCCCTTTTCCTAAAAAATTACTTATAATAGGATCCATTATTCGAAGAACCAGCTCACTCTGGAGATTTTCTTTTCATAGAAAATCACCCACATCTAAAAAGAGTTTCCATGTTTCAACAGATAGTTTGATTTTGTAAATCTAACAAAGGGTGCATATCTGATTGACAACAGTTATCATATCACTATCCATGAATCATAATCATTAACTATAAATAGTAGCAGTGCTTCTTGATTCTCCATGACTGTCTTTATATTGTCTTCAGGATCATTCATAGTTCCCTTGTATTGACTGTGCCATGGTGATAGCAATCTGTCTAGTCTATCAATGTGTGTGGTATCATATCTCATGAAACTATGTAGCATGCTCAAACAAGGAAAAACTATAAATTCATTCATTTTCCTTTGACAATGCACCAAATATGCATTCCCTCTGTCCATGTTAAGACAGTCCTTTCTCACATTTCAATATTGCCAAAATAATTATCCTGTAAGCTAAATCACAATCATTCTCGAATCTCAACTAATTGGCAATCATCTTTCTAAAGCTCTGATTTGAACAAAAGATCACTTCTAAAAAACTTTAAAAAAAATTCCTAATCCTAAAAAGAACTTGAAAATTTGATGCTTGTGTTCAAAAAATCAAAAAGTTCTCTCAAGATGTAATGATTGTAAAGAGAAAAGAATCATTGATCAAAAAATAATCTTCATGATTAAGGTCTATGAGTCTAGGGCTGTCCTTCATTGACTATCATGCATTTTTTACTGGTCTGTATATCTTGGATTGTACTTCTTTCACAGTACATAGCTCTGTCCTCTTGGAAGGACTACCACTCTCAACGGCTTCCACTCTTTACTCATTCAACAAAGGGCTATCACTAAGGTCCGAAGACTATCTAATAGAAGAGTACCCCATTCATAATGTCTCCTAGTAACTCTTTGATTTCCATATATCTATATATTGTTTAGTGTCAAAAACCCCTTTTAACTATCCTAGATTGCCTCTTTTATTTATGCACAATCCTCACTTCTTGTATAGACTTTATAGGTTGTATGTACAATCTTCTTTGTTCCATGGTGTAATGTTCTCTAGGACCATGACTGCCCAATATACATGTAACTTACCTCTACCATCTAGGGTTACTTTGATAGCATGAAAGATCCTTGAAAGAGGTTGTCATATTGGGAAATAGATCTTGAAATTCTAAAAGTAGCTATTGATTCCAAGTAATATATCCATCAACCTCTTCTCTTGAAGATGGCAAAAAAATTTCCCTTCTTGTGTACAATCAAATATAAATACTCATTAACCTTTTTCTACAGCTACAAGGGACTTTTAGAAGATGAGACAACTAAATGATCTTCATTTTCTTCACTACATGAAACCCAACATCTAGTGCATGGGCAACAAATTTGATAACTTCTTCTTAACTAGTCTCAAAATTGAAATTGCAGTTTGTGCAATGAAACCAAGAGACTGCAAAAATTGTTCAAGTCACAATCCCTCTAAGACTCTTCTTTTACGATGTTTCCCCTCATCATTCTCATTGACACAAAATATAGATCTCTATCAACTGCACTGTCATTTTATGAGGTTATCCCTTTACTAGTCTTTAGCTGCTCACTGTGTTTTCTCTCCATCAAACACATAGGTTGTTTACCATCATCACTTGTGTTCTCATTCCACCACATTGAAGTCATTTTAGAAAAGATAGAAGGTTCAACTTTAGTACTAGGCACATAGGTAAACTCAAAGCAACTCCTCTATGCCTCTGGTTAAATAAGTGAACACCATATAGCAAAGTGGTATTTGACAACTGATCAGCCAGTGTGGGCTCTTACAAAAGATTTACTACTCACTTCCTGAACATTGATTTCAAAACTTGGTACTGCAACCTCTTAGACAGTCACATTATGCTTCTTAACTGCCCTAGAAGACAACTAAGGGTTTTGAACTCCTAACAAAGATATTTTCTACGTTTCTCATTAGAGGTTAAAACTTTAGGCAATATAGGGCATACCTACCATATAGCAATGACTTGACTCCATGACCTGCTATGTGGCTATACCATTGGTGAAAAACCTTCGAAAACTCTAACATTATCTTTGTAGCATGCCCTAAAAATCCTGGATCTTCTACAACGTGGTGAAATGAATGGATACCTTCAAACTCTTAATATCTACACTCCTTCCTTAGCCTACAATGTGGTGTCTTAATCTGTTTGGTGCATCCATGTTTTTCTAGACTCTTTCAACATCATTTACTTGAACCCTAAAACTTCTCCTACAACGTGAACAAAAGAATAAAACAAAAATAAACTCATTTTTTTGCGCTGAAAGAAAATAAGATTTTGACCATTTCTCCTTTTACATTATCAACACTTAAAAGTGGCCAAAACTTTATTATTTTCTCATCTGACATCTTCTAACTAACTTTTGTGAGAAAAACCTTTAGCTTTCCTAATGTCTTTTGGACAAAAATGTAAACAATAATATTTAGAAATTCCCGGATGATTGCCCCAAAGAAATATAACTATTTTTCAACTAAATTAATGAAAATTGGGAATGAATACTATCAAACATTGGAGTTTTCTTGACCAACTACTAGTAAAGATTCAATAGCTTAAGTTCAAATGGTAAGAAAATGTGTGCCAACATCTAAACTTGGTTACTAGAAAATCCAACCCCATTGAAATGGGAAAGCCCTATTTTCCCATATATAGCTAGGAAACTTGGACTTTCATTTATTGCAAAGCTGAGACAATTAAATTCCATAACGAGGTGAAATGCCTAATATGTGGGACCCTTTGACCTTTTTGTAACATAAGCATATATCCTCTACTAGAGAATTTATGTGAATCTGAGCTTTAAATTTTGTTTTCAAATAAGTTTGAGTTATTGTGTGAGCTCTAGGTCATGTTACACCAAAATCATAGTAAAATGATTTAATTTATTTTCTGAAAATAAACAAATTGTAGCAATTATGCTCGTAGGCATGAACAACATGATTTTAAAGCTATTTATTATCTGAGTATAACCTGAATGTATGTGTTGTTGCAACTTGCATAATATAAGATATAAATGATCTATTCTATGGTAGGACTAAGTTCATGCATTATGGGAAGATAAAGATTCCTACATAATGGTGGTAAGGCAGAAAAAATTCAATGGAGAAACCTTGAAAAATGAGATGATTTTGTGGTTGATTACTTACAGCTATTTCAGCACTTCTTAACAAATAAAATAAAGGAATAGTAAGTGCAATAAACTAAACTATGTATATTCTAATTAAGGTGTGTGAAGCAATTTCCTAATGCAACATTTATTTGTGATAGCTATAATTCTCTCAACAAAGGACATAATCAAGATTAGGTGTTAGTAAACAAGTGCTCTGCGTGAGCTGGAGTCCCTGCCTTCAGCAAGTCTATTTGTAGGGAAAACAGTGACAATTGGCAAAAGAGGACATAGAGTGCATAGGTCTATATTGCAAGAGACAGTCATTATAAAATCTCACTTTCCTATCTCTGCAGATCGGTCACTTGCAGAAAGAAGGCAATTCTAGAAATGGGCTTCTCTTGGACTGAGAATATTGAAGTCTTCAAATAATTAAGTTGTATATGTTTCTAAACCAGTGAATAGCCATCAATGGGATTTGGTCAATTGTTAGAGACAAAAGATAAGATTCTGAATCAAATTCTAGTGAATTGGGAAAACCAGCATTCATCTTCAACTAGTTCTACTGTGAGATTGAATATTACAGACCCTGACTTGATTTGGGAAGTTTTGTGTAACAAATCTGGCCTATTACAAATAATCAGGTGGAATTTTCCATGATCAATAGTAGTTTTGCTTTGCAAAAATGGAAATGGGGGACAAGATAATATTTAGATGCTTGATAGCACATATGACAGCACATGATTGTCTCAGAATTGGTTTGTTTGACTATAGTCTCGATCACTTGGAAGTTTGCCCAAGTTTTCCCCTTAACCCTGCAAAGAAGAGCAAGGGATCCATAAGAGATTCTATTTATGTCACTGTGTGCTGAATGATCATGGTGTGTTGTATCTCATGACATGAATATTGCACCAAATCAACTATTTGTTGAAACAAGGGAGTTTGGGTTGATATATAATACATGAGATTATAGTGCATTTTGCTTCAATTATTTTGGATGTTGTGCACAAAATACTATACTTGTCAGCTATAACAGATCAAAATTTCCATACAACAATAATAGTTATTAACATGGTTGTACCAAGCCAATCCATACCCAATGATGGCATCCAAAAAACCCAGCCATCATCTAAACAAAATAGTTGTAATCAAGAAGAAAACAGCTAAAAGTGTACCACAAAAATGCCAGTGGTAAACCTCATCAAATCAAATTTAAAACATAATGAAGTATTTTTATTAAAACTAGACTAAAAACTAGAGTGCATAAAAAAAATTAAAAAATATAGAAAATAGCTAACTACAGAGACAAATTTATACATACATAAAACCTGGAGATTGATTAAGTGATGGTTCAGAAGATTCCTTTTCTGCCACTGGCACAGAATTCACAACCACCTCATTAGGATATACAGTACATCCAATCACCATAACTGGAGCTACCTCATCCTAAGATATTGTAATAGCCAAAGTAATTGTACAAGAGGCATCATCCTCCCCAACTTGTTATGTGTAATGTTCAGCTGTAGCTTTGAAGATTCGTAGGGAGCTAACTTATTTCTATATCATAATTAACTATTAGAGTATTGTGATTTTATCATTTTCATTTCAGAATTAACAAGGTTCAAGAAAGTCAACTATTACTTTAGATTTGCAATGTTGTGTTTTAATGTGTCCTGACTCCTGCACATCAAGTAATTTCAAAATGTTAGTTACCCATGGAATGCCATATGCACATGAAAGTTCTCTAGTATTGATTTACAACTTCCTAAGGTGCCTGAAATTGCATAATCAATATTTGAAACAATGAAGTATTTTCATCAAATCCAAATGCATTTACAAACTTGCTCAGGTAGCCAAAGTGAATGTCTACTTGCAATCATATTTTACAAACAGCGAAGTTTATTGAGAGATGCAATATTTCCAGAGTCCATACTAGTGAAATCAGGAGTGCTTCTAGCTGTAAGTCTGAGAGATTTTTTAACATCAAAAAGCATTAATTGTATGGTCCATAATAATATAAACCAACTCTTGCTGCTCACTGTGCCCATGAACACAAAAACAAAGAGCATGGTCACATGGGCAATGCTCTAACAATTGCATTGCTTGTGCAACTAAGAGACCCATTGAGACATTATGAAGCAGTTGGGTCTCCAATGAAAGCACTTGTGCAGGCAGAAAGAGTAAAGGTTCCTCCACCTTCCAAAATTTATAAAAGTGTGCCTGTACCCATTAATGGAGAAGACAAGGAGGACGAAGTAGATCAATGAAGGTTCAAGATCAAAAGAGTTCACTTGTCTGGACTGGAACTCCGGATGGATGAAAATAAGTTTGTGTGGGGCTCAGAAAAACAGTTCCAGACAGGATCCAGATGGTTGCTTGCAAATGGTATGGGCAGGACACTACCTTTGCTCAAGTCTAAATTGCATAACACACAGAGCAAGAGCAAACAAGGAGAATTTATCTGGAGTATATCTGCTACTTCTGAGGACAAGGACACTACTAGAAATCCAGATGTTTTTCCTAGGTGAATCCTCTGGAGAGGGTGATTTTTCCAAATTTCTGCTCTAAAAATTCCTTTCAATATGTATACTGTCTGGTCTAAGCACCACCAGCTGGTTGAGTTCTCTCAAATACTGATTATTACTAATTAATTGAGGAATTAAATAGACGCATTCATATTATTTGTATATGTATAGCCTGAACAAGGACCAGCTTCTGTTAGTGCTGCCTCCAATTAGCTATTGAAATTTGTTTACTTGGTGTATGATAGCATTATAATAGCATTGCAATAAAGTTGAGGGGCACTAATACAAGTGTCATCTACAAACTGCTTGCTGCATGTTTGAACCTACCATTAACTAGTCAAAAAAGAAAACATGTATGTCCAGCCTCACCAACACAATGTCCTTGCTCTTGTTTACATATTTCAAAAACAGAAAACATGTATATACAACTTTTTATATTTCAGTTTACAATGCCAACAAAAGAAAACATCATACATTTTTAGGTTATGATAGTTGTTTTACTTGAGACATTTTATAATATATGGCTTAAATTGTAATCTTATTCAGCTACATATTTACATATACTCTATTGCCATCACCCATCATCCATTAGCTTGACTTCTCAATCCTTTTTTCTTCCCTTTAACTTGTATTCCATGTAGGCATAAATCATGCGTATTTTATTTCTCTTGTTTGAAAGTTCTTCTCATAACCTGAATCTTGTTCTTCATTTTTACCAGTGACAAAATCAATATAAGTTAAGAGATTTGTCATACTTAGGCTTGTGATACAAAAATAACATGATCAAGCTATCAAAATCCTTCACCTAGACAATAATATAGGATTAAATTTGTCATGTACTGAATTAAGACTGAGGGCATATTAACAGGACAGATGAATTGTCAAATGACTGAAATTGGTGTTACTTTTGGAGTCTTGCAAACAATTACTAGCAAAAAAAATCTTCAAACAAGTTTTATGAAGCCTGGGATTTCAGCTGCGGAATGGTCTTAATGAGAGATAATAAGAGACATACCCCTATGCTTCTTATTACCCACGAAGCCAAAAAAAACTCCCTAAGAAAAAATATTGTCCTCCAATTCCTTTTGAAAAAGCAAAAAGATTTGTGGGCAAAGGAGAAGATACCCGATGAGAAGCCACCCAAGAATGGTTTGCCATGGCTGCTCCAGCAGTAACAAAAGCTAAAATAGTAAGAGCCTTCCATAACTCAGTCTTTTGTTTATAATTTTCTTTAAAGTTGGTTGAGCCTCTCTCATCCACTGAACATAAAGGATCGCATGGTCTAGATATTGAACTTGCCTCCTGGAATAGATCCCAATGCATGGAATGAACTCCATGTAAAAGACATGTTTGCATTTATATGCCAAAATTATTCATAAAAAGCTTTAAACAACTAGTTTGCACAGACTTATAGATTCTTGATATTATAATAAGCAACTCTAAAACATTGCTTGAGAGTTACATTACAACTCAGCAATAAATAATTTCTCATCTTTAGTACAAAAAAGCTTTAAACTTCTTGTTTGTTGTAAGTTTTGATAAACCATAATTGTTGATCAAGTTACCAGATTGCACTTGGATAATGAGAAAATCTACCTCTGAAGATTGAACATGGAAGATAGGCCAATTTTCTGGTATCAGAGCAAGTTCAAGTACCTTTTGATGAATGAGAACATTCTCTGCCCTCTCTGGATTCACATCCATTGCATACCTGCAATTCAGACAAATAAAAATAGAACAGAATTGTATACATGAACATTGACCAATATAACAATAATACCCTTAAAATGGTACATTCATAAAAATCATTAGGCTCCATGTATATAACAGAAGAATAAGACAGCTGCAAAAAGATAAAATGTATAATTTATTAAAAAAATTCCAAAATAGTATATGTCTTACAAATTGCAAACTCACCTGGAAATTACCTCTCCTTCAGCTTCTTGGATGAGATCTCAAAAAAACAATAACCAGAGAGCTTGGTAAAACATCCAAATGGTGAATAGCAAATAGAGAAGATGTAGTGAGTTTGTCACTAAAAGGAAAAAGGAGATGCTGAAGATTTAATGTTAGATAAAGAAATGTCCAATTTCATCTTGTCATCCAACATTAGAGATCACAGTTTCTTTCTTTTGTAGCATATAATGGGAAATCACAATTGGTTGATCATTTGCATGAGTGCACGGAATGGCCTTCAACATTTTAATAACATCCAAATTCTATGCAGTAGTCAATGTTGCAACATGCCAGTAATCTATTAGGAGATCCATATATTAACCTGCAAAGTTTTAAAAAATTATTTTTTAGCACAATGACATACAATTAAATCTTCTGTTATAAACTACAGATTTAACCTTAGCTTTGAGTGTTTATGGTTGTCTCCTCTGTTATCCATAGATAGGTACGAAATTTTGTACAGGTTTCAAAACTAGCGATCTATAGCCACCAATGGCTTAGATTAAAGCTTATACTATGAAGTTTGCCTCCAAGCATTGCCTCATACATCACCATCACAAGAAATGAAATCAAATAAGATCAACTCCCCTCTAAAGCTAATAGCTAGCATATAGGGCCTTCAACAACAACAGAATAGAATTCTATCTAAACTCAATCATCACAAATCAACTCAACATCAACACTTGGTGCACAAATCAACTCAACATCAACACTGGTGAATGATTGAACGGATGCCCTATATGATGCTAAAATGAAATAAATAAGAGCCAACACCCTCCCTCCCCACCCATGAAGCTAATAGCGAGCATTAAAGACCTTCAACAACAACAGAATAAAATTAACTAAACTTGGTCATCACATATCCATTGAATCTCAACTCTTAGTGGATTTTTGAATAAAATTATAAATGGCTTCTATGATACCATTACAAAAGCATTCTTTGACAAGAATTGGCCCCAAAGCCTGTATGCAAGTCCTCCTTATTAAAGTTTGACATTGCATTAAAAATACAATAGATATAAGAAAAATTACTTCTGAACTTGAAAACAGAGAATTATTTTCATTATCAAACCCAACGAGAAAAAATTCCATAATCTCACATCACTTTTGTTTTGCTTTTATTAAAAAATGGGATAAGATATTACAAGAAATTTTCATACACGATTGGAACAATTTCATTGATATTGATGGGTCTTGGAAGCTAAGAATCATGACTTCAATTCTGATGTGATCACACCACTTGCACAAATCTAGAAATTCTGGAAATGGGCTTCTCTCGCACTGAGAATACTGAAGCCTTAAAATGATTAAGTTCTATCTCTTTCTAAGCTAGTGAACAGCCATCAATGGGATTTGGTCAATTGTTAGAGACAAAAGATAAGATTCTGAATCAAATTCTAGGGAACACTAATGCAGGGGTTTTCTTGTGAAAAAAGAGTACTCAATAAAAGCAAATATATATAAATTGCAAATTGCATTGTTGTTTCTTTACAGAAAAAGAAAGTACGTGAAAACGAAAAGCAGTTTCCATGAAAAAATAGTCATAGGTATTAAGCATATAGCTATATTTTACAGAAAAAACATAAGGAAATATGGTCTGATGAATGTTACAAGGTGTTAGGTCTCCTATCAGAATTAAAAGAATAAAAGAAAGAAAACTTAACCATAAGTATTGAGTATCACAAAAACCAAAGGCAAAAAAGAAAAATAAACAATTAAGGTGTGTCACACATCTTGACAATATTGACATGAGGATCAATTGAAATATACTAATTAATGACATATAATCATTTTCTTACCAAGAATATCACATGCAAGGACAAAAGTTCTCAAGCAACCGTAGAAAAGGATTTATGTCTTGTTCTTTTTTCTATTTGCTGATTCAAAACTGATTCGAGAAGAGAAATTTTAACCAACAAACATATAGCCAGAGAATTCCACGGTAAATCTACATTGGACACAGGCCCATGCTAATCTTTAAGCAAGCAATAATCGACAAACTCAAAATTGATCTACATGGTAAATCCTATTTGTGACTATAGTATAAATTGTAAGTCGTACTACTAAGGACCTGCTTATGCCAATTCCTGGATATTAATCCAAATTATTTCTTCTTTCAAAGTGCAATGCAGAACTATCAACCCAATAGTGCCAGAGGCAAGGAGGATATTGTACCCCAAAGCCCACCTCCAGATTTGTAAATTAAGCAATTATGGAATGAAAGCTAACTCCCTCTCCCAAAAAATTACAAGCACATATCAATATGCAGGGGTGATCCTCTGCTTAAATGTTGGCTTGATCCATTATCTTTTGATGGATGTCCATAGCTTGTTCCAGAGCTCTTAACTTGGCACAAGACACGTGAACTATTTGACAAAATGTCCCAAAGAGATTCAATCTCATGGAATGTTATGATTGCAGGATATGCACAAAATGGGTTTGCTCCCATTCTGACAATGTCTAAAAGATAGCAGCAACACTTGCATAAATCAGAAAGAAAAGCGAGGACCGCTCAAACAGAGACTCTACACTTATTTTTCAAATCACATGGAGACACTTGAACAGTAGAAAAACCACAAAGAACAGATCTAGTAAAAAGTTGTAACTGAATACCATCATTTTTCCCACTATTTTTTGTGTTTCTGCATCCATGCCAAGAAGCTTGCTATTCTCAGGCTCTACTTTCTGAGTATTGCTTACAGCTTCACCTTTCACAACATAGTTCTACCAATCCATTTCATTCTACTTTGTCAATAATGGACTCAAAGCATTGTATCAAGAATGAACTAAGAAGCATTGGGAGATCAAATAGCAACTGAAGAAAGGGAGAAAAATAGAAATCTAGGTTGAAGAGGGGGCCTAAAGTCATCTGTCCCTTACTGCAAAATGTGGAAGCAATATACTGCCACACACCCCGTTGCAGGTCCATGTGCCCTTCCTAGAAAAACCACAAAGCACATGATTAAATTAGTGTTGTGTTGCAAGAAATGTAAAAATAACACAGTTCATTGAAAATCTACATCTTATCTTCAGACAAACAATTGCATTTTGTGCAACTAAGTGCATCGAAAGTGTCATCATCAAAGAGCACAGACACACACATTAGAATCTGATAAGTAGCAAGAAAGGAAACATAAGAAAGCAAGATCATTTCTCACTCCTAAAACGCCAACTTCCATGAAATGAAACACTAAATCAACAACTGCTTAGTATAAACCAATGACGAACATATCTTTCACCCAAGCAAAGTAATGCACATTAGAAAAGAGCTTTAACAAAGAAAGCGGATAAAAACTTCCAATGAAAAATATGCAATGAATTCCAAATTACAACAAAGAGACAAAATGCAAGATACAAACTATAATATTTAGAAGACCATATTCTTTGTTGCTATAAGATTGCAAGCATTTATAGTTAACTTAAAAATAGGGCATTGTTCCAGTTCAAACCACTACATCATGAATAAAACAGACATTCTATAACAATCATACCAGAGCTTGTCTATAATGTAAAGGGGGAATGGTCATCAAATACAACGAGCCTATAAAACTGGTTATCAGGCAAAAATATACACATATACATCCTAGGTGATGTGTGCATCCTTTGTTTTCTTGAGTAACCTGTATGATACAGTGTCCACATATCAAGAACAACTATATACCATTAAACGCATGTCAAAAATTGGATAATATTATAAAAAATTAACTAGAATTACATATTCAATCTAAAACCAATAATAAATGTGCTTCATCTTGTTAGGGTTTTCCACCGGTATGTCAAATAAAAATTCCCAGTTCGCCTGCTTTCTTGATATCTCCCCCCGTGTAAGGTACTGCCATAGAGCTCATTGTCGACTGCTTGTTCTTGTATTGCTCAGGGTGTCCTGAGATATAGAGCCCATTACTGAGCTAGTGGGCTAAAACCCTAATGTTGATTTTAGGTGAACAGATTAGATGCACAGAAAATTAATTCAAAATCAGACAAAATAACACAGCATATACCTTGGGAAAACCCTCCTCTTGAGGGAGAAAAACCCAGCAACAAAGATCTCTCTTATATTAATATAGAAGCGGCAATAATTCACTTTACAATGAGGCTGAAACACAAGGCCAGAAATCTGTACCTTTACCAGTTACAAGAAGCAGATACATACCTCACACACTGTATAATTCAGACCTTGCTTTATGCAGTAGTTCGCACTTCAAGAATATATTCTGATTTCAAGAATATGTTTGCCCTTCAACATTCGAACTCGGAACTGACAGAGGTTCACATTTGGTATATTCGTCTTTAACAAAATTCGCGTCCTTTGATGATCTGCAATATGCTAATATATGATTCGCAATATCATGCCAGAAGGAGTTCGCCCTTTCCTAATAATGCACACAAGGTGATCATTGAACTGCATATGATCACATGAAGAATCGATCTGTTTAAGTCCATACTGAATACAATATTAGCGTTGCTTATGTTGGCTTGTATCTTGTATTCACACCTGATGATAAGTTCGCACTATAGAACTTATGTGGATATCGAACTGATGATGATCGCCGATACAATGGATGAACTAATGTCAATATATACTAATGAATGAGAGAGACGCCTCTCTTAAAATCCATCAAGTCGGCCTCTAAGAAATCTTGAATATTCCTTAAATGAGGTCGGCCTTGATAACTATTATAAGTCGGCCTGAATGAATATTGTATGTCGGCCTTCACACCTCTTCACAAGAGGTCGGCCACCTTAAGGAAATTGTATCCCAAGGAGATGAAGTCGGCTCCACATATTAAATGAATTGAATAGCCAACGGCTATCTTCAATTTATGTCTTCCACGAGAGAGCTGAGCTGGAAGGAACTACCGAAGCTGCTATAACATTAACACTCCCTCTCAGCTAGGGAGAGAACTTCCAATTGCATAAAATAAATCATCTCCATATGAGGTCCATCTACCATCATTGCCTGCAATCAGATATAAAGAGAGATATATCACCTCAATGTGATATTAGATATCGTCTCGATATCAACCATCACATGGTAAGTACTAGTGTTCATCACTTGCGTGATGTTGTCACCTCAAGTGACTTTCACCATGACTCTCTCAGAGGGTGAAACACAAGTACAACATATGTCATGGAGTCGCACACATGACATCCACCATGACTCAGCTCAGAGGGTGGAAACAAGGGCTTTCACCTTAAATTCTTCCGTCATAGAAGAAAATGCATTAACAAGGGATTTCACCTCAAACTTCTCTCACAGAGAAGAACTCATTAAGCAAGGCTTCACTGACACTGAGACTCATACTCAGTCAAGGCTGGATTCTCCACCATACCAAGCTTGTCTCGAAAGTATACAAACTTTATCCTGGTGAGAGGCTTGGTGAGAATATCTGTCGTCTGCTCATCAGTGCTAATGTACCTCAACTGTACAGCCTTCCGCAGTACCATATCTCTGATATAGTGGTACTTGATCTCGACATGCTTGGATCTATCATGAAACACAGGATTGACAGAAAGCTTCACACAAATCTGATTATCCAAATGAATGATAGTAGGCTCCATTGATTGTCCAAACAATCCTGCAAGGAGCTTACGAAGCAACACTGCTTCTCGAGTTGTCATGCAAGCTGCAATGTATTCAGCCTCTGCTATACTCAATGCTATAGAAGACTGCTTCCTACTGTACTAGGAAAACATAGCAGAACCCAAACTGAAGCAATAGCCAGAGGTGCTCTTCCGATCTAAGACACAACCTGCCCAATCAGAATCAGTGACACCAAGTAACTCTAAGTCTACATCTGAAGTATACATCAATCCATATCCAACTATGCCACGCAAGTGTCTCAAGATATGTTTAGCTGCAGTAAGATGTATCTGTCTTGGATCACACATAGACTGGTTAAGTGCACTCACTGCATAGCAAATATCAGGTCTAGTGTTAACTAGATATATCAAGGATCCAAACAGCTGTCTATACAATGTAGGATCCACCAAATCTGAACTAGTTGCAGCCTCCATGGATGTAGACATGGATTTGCAATCCATCATGCCAAATCTCCTCAATATGACAATGGTGTACTTCCCTTGACTTAGAATCATACCATCTGGTTTCTGCCAGACTTCTAAGCCAAGGAAGTAATGCATGAGCCCAAGGTCCTTCATCTCAAGTTCAGAAGTCAATTCCTTGAAGTAGAGATTTGGATCAGCATCATTCTTCAGGAACCCAAACTTGATAGGTACTGATCAATCCTTTCGTACCATGCACGAGGAGCCTGCTTAAGACCATACAAGGCCTTCTTCAGATTGAAAACATGTGACTCCTCCCATGTACCTAAAAATAGTGAGCACATGAGCAATGTAATCAACTCCCTCTTTCTGAGAAAACCCACGAGCCACAAATTTTTCCTTGTACTTCTCAATGCTTCCATCTCTGTAGAGATATAGGGTTGTCCTCTTCGACCTTATCCTAGAACACACTATTTTATTCTCAGCAAGTCATAGAACTCCCCCTGAAGGTTAAATCTACTTTTTCGAAGAGATGTCTTCAGCCATCCACTCGGTCCCATGGTTGCATGATGTGTCTTCATACTTCAACCTGCAAAAAGCAATCTCTTACACTTCTTGGTATGTCATGGAACTCAACTATCTTGAAGAGAATACCATTGCTGGAAGCATTCATGATGAATATCTCAAGGTTTATAGCATGAATTACATATTAAGTTATGAACAGAATTAAAACATGGATTAAACAAATCAACCTATAAGAGAAATACATCATGGAATCAGAATGAAGGGATAAAGAAACTTATCTTTAATGTGTTCTGATATATCCTGCTTCCATCTTTTGCTCCTCTCAAGAGTGTTAAACTCAACATCAACAAGAGACAGTCTGCACAATTATAGATTTCTTACATGCAGCTAGCATGTTCAATATAGGACTAGCCTTCTCAAGGCACCATTGCAATCCATGAACATAGAGAGAGATGACGATGTGATCATCACAATGAAATTTCATTTTACTTTTCATCTCAGAGTCACACTCAGAGATCTATACTACAAAAATGCAATGAGAGATGACATCTGCCAAAGATCTCATGCCAGTGATTACTATCACGAATTTTACCAAACATTCATGTTCAAGTAACAATGTCAGACCTACTCATCTTAGCAGACTGAAAACATAAACAAAAAATACTTATCTGAACTATTCAACAGATGTAGAGTGCTAGTTCCAAGTCTGGGAAGCTCGGTCAAGGCTCTATTCGATGATCTTTGCCTAGATGGTAAAATGCCAGAAAGAGGAGAGTGTGATCAGAAAGAAAACACAGAAGGAGGTCGCAGTTCCTCTTAAAGATTGACGACTTTAAAATGGCAAGCACCCAGATTCCTGCAACATCATACTTTGGTCCTGAAAGCTCAAAAAAATTTCTCTTCAGCCTATATAGATGATCACACGACCTCTTTATTGAAGAAAATGACCATTTACATATCTAAGTTGTCAGATTTTAGCTTCGCTGATTACACAAACATCTGATCGACCTGTGAAAACTTCCAAGACCTTGTCAACTTCTCGTTCTTGACAACACGGAAAAACTCCATTGAATTTTATGGCATGAACACTCCAATAACTGCTCGACCATGAATAGGTGGAAGGCATGGATAGAATAAGTATGACCATAAGAAATATAGGCCCACAAAGTTGACGATCGCAAATATGGTCCAGTGTAGAAGTGTTGCATGAAAGGTGATCAGAATGCGTGTACCATATATGAATCTGTTAGGATAAGAAGAATTTTGGCACTATGATTGCATCTGAGCTATGCCGGTATTGACCAAAGATAATGAAACATAACCATTAGCCAGAATAATGAATTTGATCACTTAAATTCTTCCAAGAAATCCTCAACTCTGATTGAATCTTCACACAGAACCTTTAAACTAACCTGATCAGATCTTTTCACCGACCCGCTCTGATACCATGTTGATTTTAGGTGAACATATTAGATGCATAGAAAATTAATTCAAAATCAGACAAAATAACACAGCATATACCCTGGGAAAACCCTCCTCTTGAGGGAGAAAAACCCAGCAACAAAGATCTCTCTTATATTAATATAGAAGTGGCAATAATTCACTTTACAATGAGGTCGAAACACAAGGCCAGAAATCTGTACCTTTACCAGTTACAAGAAGCAGATACAGACTTCACACACTATATAATTCAGACCTTGCTTTATACAGTAGTTTGCACTTCAAGAATATATTCTGATTTCAAGAATATGTTTTCCCTTCAACATTCGAACTCAGAACTGACAGAGGTTCACATTTGGTATATTCGTCTTTAACAAAATTTGCGTCCTTTGATGATCTGCAATCTGCTAATATATGATTCGCAATATCATGCCAAAAGGAGTTCGCCCTTTCCTAATAATGCACACAAGGTGATCATTGAACTGCATATGATCACATGAAGAATCGATCTGTTTAAGTCCATACTGAATACAATATTAGCATTGCTTATGTTGGCCTGTATCTTGTATTCACACCTGATGATAAGTTCGCACTATAGAACTTATGTGGATATCGAACTGATGATGATTGATGATACAATGGATGAACTAATGTCAATATATACTAATGAATGAGAGAGACGCCTCTCTTAAAATCCATCAAGTCAGCCTCTAAGAAATCTCGAATATTCCTTAAATGAGGTCGGCCTTGATAACTATTATAAATCGGCCTGAATGAATATTGTATGTCGGCCTTCACACCTCTTCACAAGAGGTCGGCCACCTTAAGGAAATCATATCCCAAGGAGATGAATTCGGCTCCACATATTAAATGAATTGAATAGCCAACGGCTATCTTCAATTTATGTCTTCCATGAGAGAGCTGAGCTGGAAGGAACTACCGAAGCTGCTATAAAATATGAAAGAGAATTTACTACGGCTTTACCCAAAGTACAATCTGATTGTGGGATTAGCAAGGAGGTAGGGAATTTATTTTGCCATTATGCTCTGGCTATAATAATTTACAACAATTCCTCCTGAGCAGTCCCAAATACAATACTGATGGAATTTGGCATCTCAATCTTTCTTTTAGATGAGCAAAAAATTGTCAGCTCGCAAACCAAGTGGATATATGAAAGTGAATTTGATGAAAGAAATCGCTAATGAAAATGGTATTGGATGGAAATTTGAAAATCTTCTGGTAAGTAATTCAGCCATCAAAGTCCCAAACCATGGCAAGCGACTTACCTCAAGATTCTAGACCTCAGAGGTCCTGTAAACGGTGCCTTTGCATGTGCTTTGAGCGACTTCGGCCTACGGGAAGGAGGTGAATCAACTGCGCCATTGAGGAAAATGCGTAGAGTTTGCAGGTGCAACTGCCCTGGCAGACATGTGTGCAAAATATGAACGCTTAGACAAAGCACATGAATTGTTTGACAAAATGCCTCAATGAAATGGGAGCTCGTGGGCTGCAATGACTGCAGCTTATCACAAAATGGATTTGTTAAAAAAAAAAGACTTCAAATAAATGTTCAAGTCCTCGTGGATTAACATCATTTCAAGATATGCCTTAACGAGCAGAGTTTGCAGGGAAAATTTTTTACAGAACCCTACCAAATCAGAAATTGATTTTTTCCTAAATAAGACGAGCCAAAACCTATCCCCCCATAGCTGCTGCTTCAAATCAATTCATAGTAAACGATCAGTAGGTCTAAAAAAAATAGCCATTGAGAAAAAAACTACAGAACCAATGCCATTAAATCACACGGCATGGAGACTATTGGTTTTAACTGTAAAAGTGGAATCTGGCCATGTGGGAGAGTGGAAGGCAACAGAGAAAGAAGAAGTTATGAGATGCATAAATACCTTGGAATCCAAGTTTGTGTAGCCTCCTTTGTATAATAAAAGCCAAGATCCAGCAGAATCCTCTGGAGTATAAAGATTTCAGATGGAATATGTTAGTACCTTCACAAGCAAGCAAGAATACACAGCTCGGGCTCTCCCTCACCGATTTGAAACATGTTGCAACTACTCTAATGCATGGCTGCAAAATGTGTGAGCATTACAATGCCACGCACCCAGCGCCCCCACATATGCCCTTTGCAGAGAGAAGAAACAAAACATTGATAAGGGAGAGGGTCCGATGGTGGGTAGGGTACCCTTGAGCGAGGGGTCCACGTCATCAGCGTCTGAGTCGACTAAATTTTTTTTGCAACATGCCTTCACTGTTGAGCTGGCAGTTTGAAATAAAAATTTGGCAAGATTTCGAGCACGCTTTCCAAGGTTTTGGGGACGATTTCCAAAAACTGCCAAAAAAGAAAAAAAATTAGGCGTATACCTATCGTGGACATCTGTATGACCGATTGTTGTTTGGCAGCATGCCAGTACTTACATATGTATATTCTAGTTAATGCGCATTAACTGCAACATACTCCCCGTCGTCAGCCTTAATGCCAACCACCTCGGCATGCACACCATTCGCTTGGTCTTGCATTATGTTCACGAAACACCCATTAATGAGACATAATTCATTTTCAGCAGTTCCATTGAGAACCAGATTTGGTTAGGATGAACGCCGACGGTGGTGAGGCCATGGCTGAGTGGTGGTGATACAGTTTTCATGCTTAAAGTGCGTATCTACACCATATTCAGTAAAAGGAAACTATATATCTTCAAGATACATAGGTGAGATTGTCTTCCAACCTCACTCAGGCAATAACTATGCATTGCAAAAATTTTGTATGTTGTTCTTGCGATTTTCTTTTGTTAAATGTGCAAGAAAAAATTGTAATGCTTTCATCGTGTAATGAAGCTTTGTTGCAGCTTATTCATGGCCGACTGTGTGTATATGTGACTATCCAGATATATATAGGCATATATATGGCCGATTGTTTGTAAATGTGTGTATACACAAATATATATGCATATAAATGTATATATATGCATATATATCTATGTATACACACATATACACATAGCAACAGCCCGCAAATAAAATTTTCCAACAATAATAGAACTATATAATGTTGGACTGTGTGTATATGTGAGAATACAGTTATATATATGCATATATACGGTCGACTGTGTGTATATGTCTGTATATATCCATATTTATATGTCTACACACACATATACACACACACCGCCATAATATGTGTTTTTTTCATTTTATACCTTTGTAATTGGAATATATGCATATATATGTGTGTATACACACAGTCCGCCATTCAAATATAGCTTAGTTTGTGTTTTGTACCTCTATAATTTGCATATGTATAGTGGCAGTATGTGTGTTTCTCAGCTTGACAGTGAAAGCTTTTATGCACCTATGTTTTAGCCGACTCTTTCGACCGATGCCATGAACCCCTCACTCAAAAATTCCCAACCCCCATCATCCACTCTTCCCTGTCCTTTGTCTCTTCTTCAAATATGACTGATTTAGGGAATACAGTCATATCCATTTATAGAATTCTCCTAGTCAATTTCGTAATCATTTTATTTTTTTAATTGACTAATCATTTATACGATTTTCTTAGTCAATTTAATAATCATTTTAATTTTTAATTGACTAAACATTTCTTTTTAAATTGATATAATATTCAACATCTTTATATTAGACTAAATAATAAAATATTATGTATGCATGTATGCACACATACATACATACATACTACATAATTATTTATGTATGTATGTATGTTTCTATTTGAGACATAGACATACATACTTACATTAATATTATACCCATATGTGTGTATAGTATGTATACACACATACATGGCTGAGTCGTGTATGATACCATACAATACTGGCTGCCACGCACGGCCGTGTAAGATAGTATGTATACACACACACATGCATGCATGTGCAGAGCAGCATGTATAATATCATTACGCTACGCACGCATGTGTGCAGAGAAAGCGCATACACATCCATGCCACGTATGTGCATAGTATGTATTACGCATGTGGTAGAGCAGTGACATACACACATGCATGGCATGCATGTGCATAGTATGTATATTAATATCCGCGCCGCATGTGTGCATATATTCTATATTATTGAAAGATGTATGCATGTGTGTATACATACTATACACACATGATGGCTGTATGTATAGATACTACACACATACATGTCACATACTTTTAATAAAAACATAGGTGCATGCCACCCGATACTATGGACTATATGATAGTGTTCTAATACTACCATTATATATATGCAAGTTGTAGGTCTACAATTACATGTTCTGCAATTGTTGTTTGAAGTTATATTTCAGTATGCTGTTACACTATGCACCATTCTTATATATGTTGCATATGCATATGCATATATGCAATTGTTGTATGAAGTTAAATTTCAGTATGCTATTTGAGAAATGGTATTAACATAACTAGGAGTCATCAGATGGTTAGTATGTTCTGCATTTGTTGTATGATGTTATATTTCAGTATGTTGTTACACTATGTACCATTGTTTGATATGTTGCTCATTTCCATTCACCTCAATTAGATGCATGGTTAGTTTGTTCTTCAATTACTATCGATCTTACATGTATGCATTTGTTGTTACACTATGTACAATTGTTCGATATGTTGTTCATTTCGAATCAGCTCAATTAGATGCATGGTTAGTTTGTTCTTCAATTACACTCAATCTTAACATAAGTAGGAGTCAGCATATGGTTACTATGTTCTACAATTGTTGTTTGAAGTTATATTTCAGTATGCTGTTACACTATGCACCATTCTTATATATGTTGCATATGCATATGCATATATGCAATTGTTGTATGAAGTTAAATTTCAGTATGATGTTTGAGAAATGGTATTAATATAAGTAGGAGTCAGCATATGGTTAATTTATTACTATTTCAATCAGCTCAATTAGATGTATGGTTAGTTTTTTCTTCAATTACAATCGATCTTACATGTATGCATTCGTTGTTACACTATGCACCATTTTTAGATATGCATATATATGCAAATCTGCATATGCATATTTGTAATATGCATATTTTATATGCAATTGTTGTATGAAGTTAAATTTTAGTATGTTGTTTGAGAAATGGTATAATATGATACATGCATGTATATTTATGTGCATATCAACAATTGTCTTCCATTTACATTTAAAATTTTGAATGTATAGTTTGTTCATCAATTACACTCCATCTATATGTATAACCTCTTGCTACATCTATGAAATTCAAAAGATGTCGCTTTGAGAAATGGTATTAACATAAGTAGGAGTCCACATATGCATATGTATGTGCATATTGTCAGCAATTTCCTTGTCCATTTACATTTAAATGAGTGGACACCTTGTTAATTTCCATAACCATCCTTTATGTTGTCATCGGCAACTCTCCCTTTAAGCTTTGTTATGGTCGAAATATTTCCAACCCCATTTGAATACAACATTACCATACATATGTATGCTGCACAAAATGATACAACATACTGAATTTTCAAATTAACTTCAAACAACAGAGTCATACACCGTTATGATACATATATGTATAGATTACTATAGATAGATACACAAATACTTCCTCTCACAGAGATAAATATATACATATGTTTCATATTGCAGAGATAGACAGTAACATGATGGAATATGTTGTCTCTATGGTATACATACTGATGTTTCAAGTTACAAACATTCAAAAAAAAAAAAGTTCAAACATCGTTTCGAATCCATCAAGAAGTTCACAACAAAAAACTAGCAACCAAACATTCAAATCAATCGAAAAATGTAGGAAAACTAAAATTTGATGGCAAGCTGTCTTGTGAGTTGGATGTGGCCTGTGATGGAGAAGGACTCCATGATTGAATTGGTTGGATTATGCTTGGGGTGGGTGAGGTTTGATAGGCCTGTAAGCGAGGACTCCAACTCTCATATGGTTGGCTTCTTGTGGGGCTAGGTGAGTGTGTATAGGAGAGCGACTGAGAAGGACTCCAACTTTGAAATGTTTGGATGGTAGCTTGGGTAGGTGATGGACAATATTGGGGGCATTGAATAGATACAAAATTTGTGAAGATCATATGGTGGTTAGGAAAGGGATTTAGAGGGCTGCTAAGTCGCCTCTCCTTTGCACCATTTGCTTGTGCCTTCTCCAACTCTTTTTCCCTTTTTGTGGCTTCCTTTTCTCTCCGTTGGTCCTCCCTTTTTTTGTCCTCCTTCTTTTGTAGCTCCTTTTCAGCCTCTATTGCTACTCGTTGCTTTTCCTTTTCAATTCTCATAAGACTTTTCGCCTCCAATTCTGCAATCCTTTCTATCTTGCGCTCTGCAAGCTGTTGCTTCTTCCTCAATTTCAATTCTTCTAGTTCCTTCTTTTCGTCTTGTTCACTTAGCATTGCCATGAAGTCATAAGCAGTTAGGAGTTGGGATTCTCTTTGCAACTTGATCCCACGGTCAGTTACCTTATTAGACTTGTCTTTCACCACATGAACCGGTAGCTTCAAGAATTGTGAGATGCGTGAAGTTTGTTGGCCTCCCAAAGGATCAATCAAATCGACATTATTTTTTTCTGGAATCTCACTATCTGTAGCATCCGTTCTATCTCCTAACTGCTCACCATCACTGTCTCCACAATCAACATACAAATGTACTAACGTATTGGGACCCATGCAGTGTGGTGGAGATGGCATTGAAAGAATCTGTTCTTCGTCCACATGCATATCCATAGCAAGATTGGCAGCACCATCAAAGAGGGCCGCCAGTGGAGAGCTGGTGCGGCAGATGGTTCCAGTACTCGGGTCTCCTGGAACATCAAGTGGTCATGGTCTACCTGAACGAAACAACAAATTCATACATGTAAGTTTGAGAGTATTTGAAGAACAAACGAATCCAATCCATGTAATTTAAATGCAAATAGAGAAGGAAATCATTGACAGTATCCACAACCATATGGCATGTTGGGACTTTTATGATAACCCATTTCAAACAATATACCCAATTTTATCTTCTCACAAAATAAGTGGGGTTATGTTGACTTTATACTTATATATATTACTTAAATAGTATTAATAAATTTTATCTCATATAATAATCAAGATATATGGAAGAGTGTATATTGTATACAAAAAGGCGCTTCTGGATTCTCAACAGATAAGAATTACAAAATATATATTATCGAAATTTAATTTATTCATTATATATATATATATTATTGCATATATATATAATTTATAATAATGAAATATAAAAATAATATTATTAGATCAGATCAGAATGAAGAAACAAACTGAACATCTAGAATTATTGATTAAATGAGTTAATATACGTAAACAAATGGTGCTATACAGTGTAACAACATACCAGCTTATGACATCATACACAAATGCAGAATATACTAACTATATTACCGACTATACTTATGTTAATACTATCAAACAACACAACAATTTTATCTTCATACAACATATGCATATATGTATATGCATACGTATAATAGAAGGACTACCCCACTTATGTTAATACTACTTCAAAACAATATAATAAAAATTTAACCTCCATACAACGATGGACATATATGCAATGCATATGCATATTGCATATATGCATATATAACTTCATACAACAAATGCAGAACATAGTGTAACAACAAATGCATACATGTAAGATCGATTGTAATTGAAGAACAAACTAACCATACATCTAATTGAGCTAATTGGAAATGAGAAACATATCAAACAATGGTACATAGTGTAACATACTGAAATATAACTTCATACAACAAATGCAGAACATACTAACCATTCATCCCATTTTGCTGATCTCCAACTTCTGCAGTTCCAACATTAGAATCACCCTCATTGACTGCCAAACCATTGTTGGAAAGGCTTAGAATGTTTGTAGCAGCTGATGCTTTTTCAGGGGCAGCAAAGTGGAATGTCTTGCTAACCCTTATGTCATTATCCAAAGCATTTCGATCAAATGGCCAAATACCTGTCCTCTTGAAGCCAGCTGTAATGTTTGAAAAAGTCAATGACTTTTGAAAAGCTAGGCTACCAAGTGTAGCCAATTTTGCCCTTCTTATCTCCAGATTTGGATGTCTAATGGTCCAATTTGTTCTTTCCTTTTTGAAGTTACACTTGAAAGACGAGAAAACACTCACATCAAGAGGTTGCAACTTGTGTGATATGTGGGTGGGTAGGGTGAGCAAGTCAATCCCAAGCTCCCTTGCTTTGGTAATGGTAGAGAAGGCTACATGGCTGCCATGCCCATCAAATATCAAGAGGTGTCTATGGGTGGGCGAGAAACCCCTAGGCACTTGCATAGTAAAGAACTTCAGCCATTTGATAAAAAGCACTTTAGTCATCCATGCGTGAGGTTGAACAGCCATCAATGCTCCTGGCTCACAGTTGGCTATGTAGTTTTGCACATTTTTTTTGCTCTTGAACAAATAAAAACCTAAAAGTTTTTGACCTGCAATGTTTACACATGCTAGAATAGTGATCCACTCTCGGCTCTTTGGGATAATGTAAGCAACACTTCTCACGCCTTTCATGGAAAGCACCTTCATGTTACCATTCTGGCCAGCTTGCAGCCCTGTCTCATCACAGTTCTGAATCCTCTACGGTCCATAGTTCCCTCCTACATATGCCTTTTCCAAAGTGTCGTAGAAAGCACTTACAACCGGTTGCCTCAGATTTATAGCATGGTCTCTATCTTGACCTTGGGTTATTCTCAAGCAGAGATCAGGATGCCTTCTTTTGATTCCTATCCACCATGACTTGCCAGGAAGCCCATTCTTGAAGGGATTATTCCTTGTTTCACATATTTGGGCAACTTCCATTTTTAGATTGAGGATCTCCAAACCTTGGCCAACAACAGCCATCTCCTTGCACCATTTGATGATCAATGACTCTTCCTCCTCAGTTAGGACTGTTGGGGGCCCTTTCCTTTTTGTAGTGGTTATACCACCTAGCCAATTGGACAATGTTGAGGTAGGAATACCCCACTTTTTTGCTGCACCTCTAGTTGACCAGCCATAGTCTTCGACATCTTCAAGGGCATGGTCCATGTCAGCTTGGGTCCATTTATGCATCGGTGCAACCTTTTTGGTTGATACAGCTGGGTTAGCTTGCACTACATATTCGGTTGGTTGTTCCAAAACAATTTCTACCTCCTCCTCACTACTTGGTTCTTCAGTTCGGTGGTGAACAGGAATGACAACATCCTCCTCATCGCTATGTGGCAGATGCACACCTCTCTTGTGCGTGGGCATAGTTGTCCAGCTCCGCTTTTGTGGAGGCTTCCTCCTTGAAGATCGCCTGCTATTTGTTTGTGCATTTATCTTCCTCTATATTGAACCAACATAGTGATTAGTAAACAGCACACACTTAATATTGAAAATAATGATACGGACTAAAACAATGAATCCATACATTTACTATTGACTGTAATTGAAGAACAAGCTAACCATGCATATAATTGACACAACATTATGATACACATATATATGAACTTGCAACATCAACATGATACAAATATTTATATCTTCAAACAACTTTGCAAGACAATAAAGGGTTTCAAATATTTCTATCATACTGCTGTTTCAAGTTGTGTTAATGTTTCATAATGCTGTTTGAGATATTCTTCGCATACTGTCAGTACAATTGAAGAACAGACAAAGCATACATCTAATTAAGTTGAATGTAACCGATGGTGGGTAGGGTAACTTTGAGCAAGGGGTCCACGTCATCAACGTCCCAGTCGGGTAATTTTTTAAGTCCCTTGACAGTCGAGCTGGCATTATGCAACTTTTATATATGTATGAAATTTAGATTCTTGGCATTTTCCAATAGTTTATAAGTCATGGTATTTGCCATGAATTTTATATCAGTCCTAACTGCATGCACTACAGGGCAAGAGTGTTTTGATGTGACGTAAATATCAACCCCTCTCCCTTACAACTAACTTTGATGATGGTTGAGTCCTACTTATGTTAGTACCATTTCTCAAACAACATAGTAACATAAGTAGGAGCTATCCATTATGATAGTTGACTGTAAGGGATAGGGGCCGATATTTACAGTCACTTTAATTGAACAAACAAAGCATACATCTAATTAGCTTCAATGTAAATGAGGACATGCATACAATCACTTTGCAGAGATAGATACTTAATTTGAATGTGAATGAACAAGGTATAAATTGAATGTAGATACCTATATTTGGTGATGAACTGTACAGTAATATATAAATTTGAGTATGCAAAATATATATATATATATATGCAGAGATAGATACATACCTAATTTGAATGTAAATGAACAAGGTATAAATTGAATTTAGATACCTATATTTGTTGATCAACTGTTCAGTAATATATTAATTTCAAATTGAAAAATATAAATACACATACCTTGTTAATTTACATTCAAATTAGGTTATCTATCTCTCTGCAAATATATATATATATATATATATATGTATGTTTCCCACAACCCTATCCATTTTCATGAAATTTACACATTTATCTATATCTGCAATATATATGGCCCTGTTCATTTTAATGAGACTTATGCATATTTCTCTCCCTATATATATATATTTGCAAAGATAGATAGATAGCTAATTTGAAATTAATATATTATTGAACATTTCATCAACAAATATAGGTATGTACATTCAATTTATACCTTGTTCATTTACATTCAAATTAGGTATCTATCTATCTCGGCAAATATTATATATATAGGGGGAGAGAAATGCATAAGTTTCATTAAAATGAACAGGGATATATATATTGCAGATATAGATAAATGTGTAAGTTTCATGAAAATGGATAAGGTTGTGGGAAACATACATGGATATGTATCATTTTGTGCAGCATAGATATGTATGATAATGTTGTATTCGAAAAGGTTGGAAATATTCCTACCATAACATAGCTTAAAGGGAGAGTCGACGATGACAACATAAAGGATGGTTATGGAAATGACTTACCGAAAGAGCTGAAGGAGGAGAGCACATCGATCTGGAGGAGGTCATCGTCGCTCAGGAGCATGCAACAAAAAGTGAGAAATTTGAAAAATGTATCGCACAAATGAGGATTGCTTGCATAAATAGGTTTGTTGAATTTGAATTGGTAGCAAGTGGATTAATTTGAATTATGGGAGGGAATTTTTCTGCATTCAATGGACTAATGGTAGAAGTGGATTAATTTGAATTATGGGAGGAAATTTTATCTGCATTCAATGGATTAATGGTAGAAGTGATAGCTTAATGGTTATGTAGGATTTCTGGTTGGTGATTTGAAGTGATATTAAGTTTGTTTTTGAATTGTAACCAATTTTTTTTTTTAAATATGATTATTGTTTTTTAGTGGATTTGTAAATAATAGAGTGATAATTAAGTGTTATATTCAAATTTTGCAATGCATCGTGAGCCTGAGAGTTCGTATTTTTCAATTTTGCAGGAAAATTCAAAAAAAGATTGGTTATTATGGACATCCGAGACCCAATTGATAGTAAAAGTAATATGAGAAATGGGACATGTTGAAATGTATTTTGTTCAAATATATTTGGAATTAAATCACTTGGCATTATCTTATGTACATGTCAACTCACTTTTAATGCAAGAAGACTTATATTTTGGTTAATAAAATATCCCTTCACAACAACCTTTTATTAGGAAGGTGGCAAATATTATTTATATTCTAGAAATAAGATTATCATTATGCATTCACTTGATATTATGAAATAGGCAAATAAATGTCCACTTGCATTCACCCACTATTGAGAAGGTGGCAACAAAAAAGTCAACCTATGATAGGACATACTGTGAATTTAATATGAATCTGTCATATCATATTGGAAAGGAAATTTGAATTTTTTATTGGTATAAAAATTACCCACTAGTGGGCCCCAAGCTGTCCATAGCTATACCAGCTATGGGACCCTGTCCCACGATCGGCTCCTCTCCCTTATAATGATGCAAATACATTGCCCTTTTTTATGATTGGAGACACTGAGCAGCGAAGTTCCTGTGAAAATTTTTTAGTATAGTTTTGTTTTATTTGTTGCTCGTTTACTATGTTTTCGGAACAATTGGTCAAGATAAAATAGTTGTCACCTAAATTTAGGAATTTAATCATTGATAGAGTCAACTTTGTCTTCCATTAGAAAATGACTCTTATAACAAAAGAATTTTGCTCAATTCAAAATTCCCATGCTATGGTTGTGCTTTTAGGCATAAGAAAGCACAATTTACATGCATGTTGCCAGCATTATGTAAATATTTATGAGTTCAAATATTTCCTTAACCATTTAGCATATATGATAAAACATCTTCTTTCAAAAAGCGAAAATCTTTAGAACTTTCATTGTGCATAGAGTCATGTATAACCAACTTGCTTAAATGTTACAATTTTTTGCACAAATGAAAATGAAAGCATATAGTTCCAAGTCCTCTTATAGGTTCCTAATGTCTCCAAAAAATGTCTTACGATAGAAAATGATCTTTTTATTCCATTCAGTAATTTAGATAATTCATTTATAAGCCTAATAAAACTTATAATGTGAAGTCTATTGCAAAAGGCCTAAATCAAACATCAAAAATATCAATTGAACCCATATGCCCATTTTGATGATTGCAGAGTAGTGGAAAAAAGAATTGCAATAGTTATTGGACCAAGACCACATGGTAGACGATTAATTGTTGAAGCTATTCTTGAAGCCTCTTCATAGGAAACATGACTGACTAATTTTGGTATTCTCTTTTAGCACTAGGATCATGCAAAAGTGGAAGCAATAGTTTTAATTTGCTATATATTAACTATCTTTTACATACAAATTTTTTTTAATAAAGGAAGTTAGAAGGTGTCATACCTCTACTGTATTTAAGCCAAGATCAACTAGTACTACACCAGGTTTTAGCTAATGACCACGAACCAAATTTGGCACACCTACTGCAGCAACAAGAATAT
Source organism: Sequoia sempervirens (assembly GCA_007258455.2). Taxonomy (NCBI): domain Eukaryota; kingdom Viridiplantae; phylum Streptophyta; class Pinopsida; order Cupressales; family Cupressaceae; genus Sequoia; species Sequoia sempervirens. The sequence goes on along the minus strand of VDFB02373365.1, from coordinate 188,951,515 downwards.
CTACTTCATGAGTAAAATCTACATAGAAAATTCTTTATGTTTTGAGTAGCTATCTAGTCTACATAAAATTTTTTGGAAACATGGTTTAAAACTTTAAATTAATACTTAAATAAAGATAGTCTACTATGTTTCAAATTTTAGAGTTATTCAATAGAATATAGTCCATATTCTAACATGTCAAAAACCTTTTTAAGAAGAGATAATGTAGTCCATCCTTAATCAATGTGTATTTATTTATAGACTAAACATCTGTACTTATAAATTTATAGATATGTATTTTTCCAGATAAATTTTGTCCTTATACCAAGCAATCTAAAAATCAACTAAGCATTGTTCATTTATCAATATTTGATGGCCATTTTGAAGTTAGATAACTTATAAGGATTTGGGTGTGTTATCCTTTTCAAACCCAAATCTTCTAGCGTCTCATTGGACATTATTGTAACACAATTTAACTACTTGTGAGATTTTTTTCATCCCAAGTTTTTGCAAGCGAAACTCAACAAGTTTTTGATGAGCACAAATATGAATGGATTCCCTCTATCAATATTTATGGCTGCCTCTTTCTAATTAATGTTGATTGCTATTTTCTTTCAAGTATTAATCAAACCTCATATAATATACATGAATTACAAGCAAGAAACCACTAAAGGTTAGCATGGGAAAGTAAGGTATTCCAGCTAGTCAATGGATTATTGTTCTAGTTGGGGCCCAACCAAGTATTAAAGTGTGTGGCATAGTAAGAGATTGGGAATGTACTTCAGTAGGCACATGTGAATCTTATTGGAGGCCATTGGAACTTCAAGTTCATGCTACAACATGCAATGTACTCTTGGAAAGTCTATGGGGGCCTTGATGCCAAAGAATAGGTAGTGAAATATTGAATTGGAATACCATTAAAACAAGACTTTATGCCCCTTTGGCCATCCCAACCACAAGAAATATTTGAAATATGAGGATTGAACTTCATTTTCCCATTAAATTTTAGCTAGACACATCAGTGTAAATACATTTTCTTCGCAACTAAAGTATGTGACGAAGTGAGCTCAAGCAAGGGCCATGTAAAACAATAGAAAGGCCAAGTCGAGGCCACAAACAAAGTCCTCATTTTAGTTATATCATGTGGATTATATTGGTTTGGTTAAAGATTCTACGATCATTGTTGTTCTTAATTCCAACCCACTTCCCATTCGCATTCCCCCTAGTGTCATGGATACCAAGACCATACACTTGTCTATGAGAATACTATTACCATCACTCAGTTCAATCAAGCTTG